>JARHVA010001163.1:182500-782500 GCA_037957365.1 Torreya grandis | reverse complement strand
ATGACATTATCACTATTGTGGATCCAACAACTTGGCGCACACTTAAGTGTGTAGTTTGTCATGAATTTTAGGTATTACAAAAATTTATGCAACATCCATGTCTTTAAAATACAAGACATTTTACATAGGTGGATGTGGAGCGTGACTATGAAGAGCTACTCAATTGTGTAGAACAACATACAATTTGTAGATAGTATACTTACCTGCATAAGAAAAGAGGGAAAATAGTTTGTAGGTAAGATGTTGAATCATTTAAATAGCTGTATAAAAATTATATAGGTATGGCACAATGGATGGAAGTTATATCAAGACTTAGAGATAGGAGATAAAAAAATTTGAGCTTGCAAGAAATGATGATAGAGTAAATGCACATAATCACTATATATTACAGTTGTGGAGAGCAAACGTAGATTGACAACATGTTCTTTATAAACACATTGTGGTTAAATAAATTATCAATTATGCAGCAAAGGCAAAGAAGAGTTCTGAAACTTATCATAAAATGTTGATACAACTTGTACACATTGAAAACCCTTACAAATTAGCAAGAAGAGCATATACGAGACTTCTAACTAAAATAATTATCTAAAGAGACATTGGGACACAAGAAAAATATTACATGTTGTTGGAGCTTTCATTAGTAGAAAGCAGTAGAGTATTTATCAACTTAAATGTTTCACTTCAGTTGTTCAAACCTGTAGACAAAAAATATGAAGATGTTCATGAAGAACATACAAATTATTTATTTATGGATACAATAACAAGCCTTTTTCCATGGAAACACTTCACTTATTGAGGCAGCTAGATATTGGACATATAATCCAAGGTGAAAAAAATATAACAAATGGGAAGTGAAGAGTATTGCAGTTATTGTGAGAGTATTCCCAAGGTTTTTCTTCATCCATGCATATGAATCAAATAAATGGATATATTTTTGTTGGTTAGAATTATTACTTGACAAGCCATTTTGTGATATACAAAGAGATATTGGAATTGATGGTGAAGAAATAAAATCAAATTGGGATTAGTTTAATTATAATTATTGGCATGTCAAGAGAAGAACAATCCCAAAAGATTGTGAAAGTCATGGTGATTCTAAAGATAATCAACCTATTCAATAAAACACAATGGAACATGAGTGGGAAATCTTATATAGGCTACAACATGACCAAGTTATAGAAGTTAGTGAAATAGATATGTTTAGAAGAAGATATATTGACAAACAAACACTGTGGCATAATGAATATCAAGGTGAAGAACACACAAATAAAGTGATAATTCATAAGCACCATTAAATATGATGGGTTTGTTATAGATGACAATATAACACTAAATATGAATTATAAAACCTTGAGTGCTAAAAAAAACAAGCACTTGATATAGTTATGACACATTATCGTGCAAGTCAAAATACTTTGCCATTACACATGATAGCCTAAGGAATAATGGGTATAGGAAAATCATATCTAATTGGTGTCATTCATCAAGCTCTTCAAGATGCAGCATTCCCAAGTCATTCTCCACTTCTATTACTTGCACCAACTAGAGTTACGACATTCAATATTGGTACCTCAACTATCCATGCACAAGTTCACATCCCAATCATGGATTTTGTTGATTTATAAGGAATAAGATTTATAACTTTTCAAGAGAATATCGACCACATAAAATACATATTAATTGATGAAATGAGCTTCATTGGCAAAAAAATGCTATAAAATAGATTCTAAACTCTGTTAAGCATTTCTTGAAAATGCAAACATGAGTTTTGGTAGTATATCTATGATTTTGGTTGGATATTTGGGTTAACTTCTTCCTATTAGTGATAAACCACCATATGATAGTAACAAATGTGCAAAACTATTGTGAGAATAATTCAAAATAGTTGTTACTTTGGATAAGACCTTTTGATAAGAAGGAGAAAGCAAAAACCAATAAAGGTTTCATTGACTTGACAGAAATCTGAGAGATGCAAATCTGACAATTTATGATTGGAAGTTATTAATGACAAGAACAAATGTTAGAATAAATAAAGCCACCGATGAAGATTTGACAATTGTAGTCATTTTTTTCCACAAATGATAATGTGTATAACTACTATAGAAGAAAATTATATTCATTGAAAAGACCTATTGCATGTAGCATTGTAACCAAAGTAGGAAGTGTCAACGCACCAACAAGTGGTCCAAATGATGAACTTGATGTGGAGTTATTAATTGTTATAAATGCAAGGGTCATGTTTGTAAATGGAGCCCTATGGTATATTAGAAGTATAATATACAAACCTGGGAGTGCCTCACCAGAACCACTGACATATGTTATGTTTGAGTTTGATAGTTGCCCAGGTATACTATTTGAAGATGAAATTCTATAAACAATTCCAATTGCACCAATACCTAGGGGATGCACAAATCAACTACTCTTACACTGGGCTTAGGCATTAATAATACACAAATATAAGGTTTGACTCTTTAAAAAGCCACAATTGATATAGGTAAAAAAGAAATAATAAGATTAACGTTTGTGACTATATCTCATGTAAATTCCTTGGAAGGACTAAGAGTATTACCACCATTTACATATGACCGCTATGAAAAGCAAAAAAATAGAAAATAAGTTTCCAAACAGAAAGCTGAGGAAGAGAGATTGAAACTCATAAAGGATAAATAATTTTATGTACTTATCACAAATTTCATGTATGTATTCATTATTTGACATTTTATGTGATGTATATGACACATTTTAATGATTATTAAATAATTATTTATTTTAAACATTTTATCATATATATATAAAAAACTTATATATATATATATATATATATATATATATATATATATATATATGTATGTATATATGTATGTATATATGTATGTATATATATATGTATGTATATATATATATGTATATATGTATATATATATGTGTATATATATATATATATATATATATATATATATATATATATATATATATATACAAAAGTTTTGGGTGATTTAATGTAACATATATTACACTCTTGGATGATTTAATGTGATGTATATTATACATTTAAAATTTTATGAACAAATCATATTGTACATAGATACTACTAGTATACTTATCTTACATAAATGTTTTTAAAATATATCGAGAGATATCATTCTTGAGGCACCTATATCATACTGACTTTATGACATTATGACATAAGTAGAATAAGCACCTCAAAATGATATCTCTCAACATATTTTATATAGATTTGTCTAAGATAGATATGCTAATATTTTGGGAACATTTTAAAAAACGAATTGCATACTAATGAGTGGTTCTTTTTAATAACAATTTAAATTTTATTTTTACTAACATATTTATTTATAATAAAAAATATATTATATTTATATTTTATAATTAAATATTATATTTTAAAGATAATTTTAAAATCAAATTTCATATTAATAAATGGTTCTTTTTAATAGTCATTTAAATTTTACTTTTATTAACATATTTATTTATAATAAAAAATATATTATATTTATATTTTATAATTAAATATTATATTTTAGGAATTTAATTTTGAAAGTGCTTTCAATAAATTTAATAAAAATATTTCAAATAACTCTTTAAAATGTTAAAATTTCAACATTTTTCATATTAGAAAGAGAACTATGAAAAAACGTTGCCATTTTTTTTTGAAATGTCTAAAACTAGATGGAAATTATGATGCTCTTGAAATAAAAAGATTACATGATTTTTAAAAGTAGAGGGAAGAGTGGGAAAATTGAATTATGATTTTTTTAAATGTCAAAATTTCAACATTTTTTGAAAAACTTGAAAATATTAATGTTTTTCAAACTAGAAAGCAGAGTAAGAAAGTTCCTTGTTATTTGTATAATTAATTTTTTTCTAATAATTTTATTTGTATCGCATAATAATTTTATATATAATATTTTAGTATCACAGATAAAATACTATTAAATTTCAATTAAACATCCTCGGTACATGTGAAATATAGTTAAGCATGTCTCTTAAATGAGCCTATTTTGATAAGATAAATATATATAAAATATATGAAGAAATAATGAAATAAAAGCTCTTATTTTATTTGTATGTTATGATAGATTTGCCTCCACTTCCTTGTCTCAAGTTTGTGCACTAGAACAACTATACTTGAAAATAGAGAGAGAAAGTTTTAGAGCCCTATATTAGGGTTAGTGACTAGTATAGGACAAACTAGTCATCTAATTGTCAAACTCCATAAAGATAATAAAATTTATGAATGAATAGAAATTTCATAATATAAATAGATTCAATAAATATTCCAATAGTGCTTCAGAATAGAAATCTAGCTCAAACAATGATAAATACTCTAATGATTGTTTAATGATTAAATGGAATATAAAACTTATTTATTTATAAGTAACATTTAAATTCAAACTTAATAATATTAACACCCATGCCAGATTTAAACTGTTGCGACGTAAAAATGGGGTAAATAGGGGTACACGGGTGCCCCAAAATTTAAAGGGGTTTAAAGCATAAAATAATGAGGATAAAATAAGGAATGCAAAAATAGGAGATCTAAGAAAGTGGAAGTCATCAAGAGGAACCATATTGCTTAATTTAAACAAAGTGTGCTAAATCAACATTAATTAATACTAAATAAATATCACACATTTATTTTTAGGTGTATATATTTTTTTTCACTTTGAGGTTTATGCTTAGATCTTAAGGAGACATTGTTAGAATGCACTTCAAAATAGAGCATAAAAAAGGATATCAAAAAGGTTATTTTTGATCTAGATATTTGGAACTAGAAATGATGAGCCTTAGAACCTTCAAACATATGTGTCTCCTTTGGCATCAGTATGGTGGGTTCATCATTTTGTCAATGGAGGAGAAGGGTGTAGCAATATTGGAGCCATATATGTCTTCTAGCGATGGCCCTCCACATCCATATAAATCTAAAGTACTATCTATTGAACATTGAGAAATGAAGTTAGAACCATATAGTTGTCGATTACTCTAATTCTAGTTGTATAAAAAATAAGGAATGAACTAATTCAATAAATAGATCTAAGTATACATGAATGAAAATACAAATTTTAAATTTATCCAATAGGCTACAAAGAGAAACAAAACCAAGTGCAATAATGATATTAGACTAATAAATGTAAATGACAAAGGGGTGAGTAATTGTCACATCTATTTATTCTAAAAATTTGAGCATGTATACTGACCATGCTAACTATGTGTTACTTTTGGACAAAACCATGCACTGTGTAGATGCGCCCTATACATACCCAGTTGTGATAACCTCATCTAATTATGTGTGTCTCCTTTGTGACTATGTATGCCCTACAAGGATTTTGCAATATGTTTTTTTTTCACATGTGATGTGTTATCACCTTCCTATTATGCACATGCCTTCACTTTGTAAATTTATTAGGCAAAATATACATCATATAATAATTTCCTCTTGATCTAGCTTAACACTCAAAAAACAAACAAAATTAATGGAATTGGGTAACCATCGAGGCAACATTGTAAACTACATATCTTCCACGCTCATAATCAAACCTCCATGTAGTTTTGTGAGTTTTTGGATAGAATATTTTGAGTGATATTTTTGAGCATCCTCTTCCCTAGAAGTGATAATGCAACTACTACAATATAAAACCCTCCTTGGCATAATGGAAATGATGAGAAACCAAGATAGAATGACAATGTCAAAAGTATGAAGGATTTGATGCTTGGATCTAGGCTTAACCTTTGATGTGTCTTACCTTGAAGTATTTCTCTATGTGATATGTGTAGCTCTCCCTCTACTCTTATGGTTTAACAAGACTTATTAATCTACTTGGCAATGTGAGTTTTGATCTACCTTCACCCTACATGACTTGTGCACACATATATAACTTTTATTTTCCATTATATCACATATTTTAGTCACTAAAAATAATATTTAATGTTAAAATAATGCACTTGTTACCACTCCTTATACACATTTATCATATGCTCAATTTCATGGTTTCAAACCGATATTCCTCTACTTCTATGTGGATGACCTATCTATAAGCAACTTGGATACTAGACATTCTTATTATTCACTCCAAGCAACCTAAACTCATTATTAGACTTATTCACACTTCAATTTAGTTGTCTATATTATTCAAATAAGTCCACTTCTTTAGGACAATCCCATTCATTGGTAGTGTCTGAATCTGTCAGTTTTATCCTCTTGCCAAATATTGGCTATTGCTCAAATTCAAATTAACCTAATGGGTCATACCACAAGTTTGACAAATACAATTCAAACAAATCTCTAAAATACCACTATAAAAGCACAATTTATATTCATTTAGTCACTAATTGACAAGAGGCTTCTAGATTACAAACACGAGAATTATTTTGATTATACACGTTGACAGGAAAACACCTATTCTTCCCAATTTTAAGTTCATGTAACCTAAGTATCCCTTAATTAAGTTGGAGTACACCTCCAAAGTCATAAGTAATTATTGATGCACATAATTACAACATGCCATATAATATTACACTAGTATTTCACACACACCACCCTAATATAAGAAAATTACATGGAGTTTGATCCCTCTTCAAAATATTGGTATATAGGCAATGTTCAACACATGGGGTGTTGAGGTCAATCACAATTTCATCCCCTAACCCTTTTTTCCATTTTACTATATTTATTCCTCTATGTCATCAAATTAGGGTTATAAGTGAAGAAAAAGGCACATGATATCTCCCATAGTGAATCAAGCAACTCTGATCACACACGTAGGAATTACTTGCGAAGGCACACTGACTTAAATTCACATATAGGGAAAAAACCCTACCTAGTGATGGCACACTCTATAGATGATAACACAAGTTGGCCTTATCCAAATAATGTGACCTTATTCAAGATTCAAATGGAGCCCTATTATTGATTCACAATGACCTCACACAAACCCATAGTTGATCACATATACTATGTTGTCGTCCATCAAATATGAGTGTTAGATAAATTATTTATCTATAATACTTTCCCCTTTTAGCATTTTTATCTAAATATCAAGTTTCAAATCAATTTTGCGTGATTTATTGCATATATTATACATTCTAATTTTACTCAACAGTTTGTTATAATTAGATTAATAATTGTTTAATTCACTAATTTTGATGAAATGTATTGGTGGACCCGTCTATTGATTAAATATTACAAACCCTAACCATCCATGTTGGTAGGTTTTATTTACTTATTTTTATTATTTCTAATTATTGTATTAGGGTTTTTAGATTTGGTAAATTCTTTGTTAACAACAATCTTCCCAGTTTCTATTTCATGTTTTGTACACTCCAAGAAATTTATTTCTACCTCTCTTAGAATAAGTGATAGAATAATTAGTACTCAATTTGAACATTTTTAGATTATAGTTGATAACAACATAATGACAAAATCAATTCATAGATTTGATGACACAAACATAAGACAATTAAAAGGGTTTCTTTCAAAGAATATAGATATGCAAGATATGCTTTTAAAAATCATTATAGATGAAATAAAGAAATCATATGAAGGCCAATCCTGTGACACATCTGCTACTGTGGGTTCCTTACTTTTATTTGCATCATTTGATACAAATTTCATACCAACATCAACTATGGGGGCAACCCAAGGGTTTCAATAGTTCAATATGCCAATCTCTACTTAGTCATTTTAGGTGTGTTAGTATACATTTTATTCATGGAGCACAATCCCTTATGTAGACTATTTTAGATTTACAAACTAAGGTGTTACAAATGAAATAAAGTGCTCTGAAACCTAATCAAACACTTGATTTACTTACTTTATTGCATACTTCATTGACTCGACATATTTTAGCATATCCTTTACCAACTAGTTTTGTGGCACCTAAGCTTACTATTGATGCCTAAAACTCTTGATTCAGGTTAAACAGCCTCTATGGGAAGCTTTACAGGCGTGGGACCAATTTGCGATCTATAAAGCAACCTCTAGGATTTTAGAAGCAGGCTCTTTAGTTGATCTTGGGGATGAAAAGGGATAAGAGAGAAATGCAAATAATACTAGAATAAAACTAAGGCAAGGCACTGAGAGATTTAAGACATTAATCTATAATTGCATAAAATAGATTGAATCCTTGAACACTACAGACTATGAATGAACATAAAGCATTAATTAAAGTCTATGATGCAAGCAAGGATTAATACTATAGAAATAGAATAAAGGGAATAACAAGTAGTGATAAATTTTCATTCAAATAGACTCAAAACACCACATCCTCTTCATTGTTAGGTAGAGAATAGAATATAGAAGGCCTCAAGGGCACAATACAAAATGTACAATCACACATGTGAGGGACACTTGTTAAGATCGTAGAGTGAAAAAATTGCTAGCTAATGCTACTCCTATTCTATTACAAATGGCTAATATTTTAAAATAGTAAAATATAAAGTAAATGATAACCACCCCCTTCCAAATGGGATGAGCTTAGAATATATAGGTGAGATGGTTTCTCATGGGAATGGCACCTAGAAATCCTATCACTCATGCCCATGATGATGCCATTGAAACTAAATGAAGGACTCATGCTCATAAGTGCAGTTATCCTCCAGATCTTGGATATGGTGAAACTATACTATCTTGTTATGGCCATGATGCTCAAGAAGAGCGTAATGATGCCATGTGTCCATCTCTAAGACTACCTCTGATATGCCATTAGAGATGAATATCTACTTACCCTAGCCAATGGTGTAACTCCTAAATATGATAGGAAAACTTCGCTTTCGATATGCACCATGGCACCACATGGAAAAGCTCATCTCTTATCTATTATAACCACATAGTGGGTCCTGCCCGTCACGTCACCAACTAATGGCATTATTTGAAGGCATGTCAAAGATAAACCACTCTTGGATAAGTGCCATGATGCCATGTGTCAAGCATACACTTGTCTAGGTGGAAGTTGGGAACTTCATTTAAAAATGTGCATGAAGGTGCCACGTGGAGAAACTATGTTTCCCTTGATAACTGCTCAGTGGGTCCCACCCATCACCTTGTTAACCAGTGACACTACTCAGAGTTCTGACCTAAAGGAAATGGACTCAGATGAGCGTTGGGATACCATGTGTTGAAATAGTGCTACTTTGAGATAAATTGAGGACTTCTTCATGCCGACTAAGCACTGGGCTGCCATGTGGTGGAAGCGGAAGGAGGCCAATACTTAGGCATAAATACAAAAGGGGGCCCTGAGAAAGGAAGAGGATGAAAAAGCAACTGCTAGATACACCAAGTGATTTCCAGATCAAATGTGAGCTAATCAAGATAATCTAAAGGGTGGATTCTGATCTACACTTACATTATATGATGGAAAAGGTGACCTCGAACAACAATTGAGAGCATTTCACATAGCATGTTTGGACTATGCATCCAATGATAGATTGTTGACCAAGTTATTTCCTAGAAGTTTAAAAGACACTCTAAGATGATTTTATGATTTATAGATCAGTCAATTCATGCATTTAATATATTGTTAGATTTGTTCCTTGTATATTTCTCAATCGATATAAGTGAAAAGATTTCATATGCTCATATTGCTCAGCTCAAATAAGAATCCAATGAGCCTATCTCATAATATTTATTTTGATATAAGACCATGTTATTCAATATGATGAATCATATGGTATTTAAGGAATTATAAGACATATTTAAGAAAAGTTTGCTTCCACCTCTACATAAGTCTATTATGTTGAAAAACTTTTTATCATTCATGGATTTGTGTCACATAGTTAAGGACATAAAGGTTAGGTTTTTGGTAATGAATAAGCTAAATTATGTAACCAACCTAGTTTCTAATTCTCATGCAAAGAATACAAGTAAGCCTTCATACAAAGTGAGACCAAGTGAATATAAGAGTGATAAAAAGGTGATTCAACTTTTAAGGGATTTATGGAAAGTAAACCTTAGGTTGTTAAGGGGCTAGAACATTAAATTAGGGGAGAAATATGCAATAAATATAGCCACTGATTTGTACAAGAATTGACCTAATTGATTATTCTAAACATAAAAATGAATCACACAAGTATGTAGTTAGCTAAAATCTAACTAAGATGGATAAACAAGATATTGGAAACTGGTGTAGAAGTTGATTAGAGTGTCACAAATTGGAAATAGGTCTCAAAACTCTTAGATAATAACCCAGTTCCTTCAATAATAATGCACCATGCTAGTGTCACACGTGTTATGATAGTGTCCTCTTACTAGAAACTGTGTGAACTTATGAGAATATCCTTGCCTAAGTCTAAGATACCTATGCCTATGTGAATGAAATCTACTCTATTGTTTATGACCTCTTTTTGACTAATTTAGGAGCAAACCCTAGACTTCCATTTTAGGGTATTTAAGTGGCATAAGTAACAAAAGTGTGATGTTAGTTGTGCAGGATAGACATACTCAACACCCTAATTTGTTAAGAGCTATGTACATACCAATACCTTGAGAGGAGATCAAGCCTGATGTAGTCCTACCAATCTAAGTGTTGGTGCAAGTGTAAGTGAATGCTAGTATGAGTGTCGACTTGAGTGCTTTGAGTAAGGCTTGAAACTAGAAATTTGAGTAAACTAAGCTTAGGACTATTATAGGTGGTTGTGTGTAGAAGTAGGGTAGAATAAGGATCAATGATCTTGATTTTCATAACTTATTTCTGAGCTTGTTTGTATGTATTTGCATCTAATTTCCATCTAGTGGGTAAAGGGATAAAAGTGGTGTATATATATTGATCTAGTGCTTGTACATATGTGATTTTATCCTAAGCCAAACCTAAGGTGCCTTGAGAATTTGAAATATATCCATTGGGGTTGAAAAGAGGTAAGGGACACTAACATGGTCCCCTTGGTCACTAGCATAGTGTGCTAGTGTCTAAAGGGGCATGCTAGTGCCCAGGTGGCAGAACCTGTGACACTAAGGGCCTAGATTCCCAGGGGAATGTCTAGGACTATTTTATGAATGTTTAGGGATTGGTTAGACCCACACAAATGCTATATAAGGATTGAAAGAGGCCTTAAGATAGTTATAAGACTAATTTAGGGGTAAGGTGATCTCAAGTAACATTCATTACGCTCAAGTGTCATTTTATATGATAATAAAAGGTGATAATGAATGCATTTTCAAAACCTACTCTATGTATTATATTGTTAACTCATCCAAGGAGACAATTTACCAACTTTTTAGAAGTTTTTAACTTTAAAATGGATCTATATTGGTGTTATCTATATTATTAAAGGGGTATATAAAATGAAATGGCATAAGAGTGATAATCAGATCTATAGCAGGCCAATTATATGCTAAACTCATATATAAGCATATACTAATTTTATTATGTTGAGATAGTCTAAATATGAAAAGTACAACTATAATAGATATAAAAATGATAAAGAAGTGAAGTATTTAGCTTGTTTCGATGTTAATGCAATTCTAGATCTAAAATAAGCTGAAAGTAGGTTAGAAAGAGATTTTGGATTTGACACCTCTGGCTCTCTAGATAATAATGTCTTCTTGGGATAGTTATGTTGACACTACTATCTAAGTTTGATGCTAGTGTCATGTATAGAATATCTGCTAAAACATGATGTAACCACCTAGATGCTTTTGAGTTTTGCTTCACCTTCACTCTGGTGCATTCATATCTGGGTCATGGATAGTTGTTACTTATGAAATAGCAAAACCCTAGCTTTCCATCTTCAATGTGACCTTGGAGGAAATGGGTTAATGGGGACACAATATCAAATTGACCCTAATGAACCTGATATCAAGTGATGCTACCTCATATCTAATACTTTGAAGAGGGCCTCATACTGATGTAATTATCTCCTACATGTTGGATTATGTGTGAATCATATAATATGTTCAAAGAAAGTATAACAGTGACCTAACTTATAAATTGGCAAATCAGGCTCTTAGGTTACTCCTTTAGTACTTTAGACCTATAGATGTGCAATCCCTATGGCTAGTATGGAAATAAGAATAAATAGGGAAGCTTTATTCAATTGAATTCTCTTTGAATGTTCTTTAGTCTTTTTTTTTGGGTGTAGCTAGATGAGGAATGAATGAGGGTTGATCTTGTATTTATATCAATCCCTTTGGAGTAATAAATTATATTAAAGCACTTAGGTCAACCATTAAGATACATTTAATTTGTAAATTAGATGAATTTATGGCACTGGATACTTGTGTCGAGATAGGAAAATAATGTCAATGTTACTAATTATCTCGTATATTAGTATCAAGGGAGTAGGAGAGAAGGTACATGTTTAAAACTTGTAGAGATGGAAGATAAGTATATTTTAAACATTTTGGGTAAGAGAAAAGACCTAGTTTATCAACATAAGACTATTCAAACTAAGAGATATAGGCCAAGGGGCACAAAGATAGAGCAGATGTGAGACTTATGAAAGTGGGAAAAGTAAAGAATTGAGAGGAATAACCAAGGTCTGAGTTTGCCAAGTGTACATGACTCAGGTGCTATATAATCATAAAATATCATCTACATTTTCCCATCTTTAATCTAGTAATGAAATTTTTAGTTTAAAGGAAAGGAATGTGTACTTGGGTGTCTATGCACACCTTGTCTTTTCATGTGCTTAACTTGAGTGATTTTTTGGTGTCTGACTTGCAACCAAGATCATGTTATAGTATAAAATTAGTGCATATAATCTAGGTTTAAAGTACTTGAAATATATTAAAATTTAAATAGTAAGGTTTAAGAGTATACCTGCATGTTGATGTAATCACGTTATCCATTGGCAAGTCATTTTAAGAAAGATGTATCATTGTAAGGCTCTAAAATTAAGATTAGGATATATATATATATAT
This sequence comes from Torreya grandis, assembly GCA_037957365.1. Lineage (NCBI taxonomy): Eukaryota > Viridiplantae > Streptophyta > Pinopsida > Cupressales > Taxaceae > Torreya > Torreya grandis. The sequence goes on along the minus strand of JARHVA010001163.1, from coordinate 769,629 downwards.
ATATATATATATATATATAGAGAGAGAGAGAGAGAGAGAGAGAGAGAGAGAGAGAGAGAGAGATGCCCCCAACTTTAAAGCAAAGTGAGTTGCCACCTAAAAGTTGAGATTAGGTAAACTTTAAAACCGAATGATATTTATAACTTGGTGAGGTTAGATGATAAATTATAACCTAAAAACCTGGAAATATTGAGTGATTTGATCACCTCAACCATACCAAAAGTTGAACCAACTCCTGCAGTAGATTGGCTCAAAGAAAGTTTGCGAGGTATCAATATGAAAAAGTCTATGATATGGTAATAGTCCATAAAATAGTTTTGGAATTTAAAACTAATTTAGATTTTTTAATATTAAGCACATGTTTCATAACATATGTACTTTAGATATGTCTCATGCTGAAACTATGTATAACAATAGTACCGATGTATATAATTCTACCACAACTATGAATCTGAATCATATAACTATGTGCTTTTGCCAATTTGGATAATTGTGTAAGTGTGGAGAACATACTTCCAAAGCATTCCCCCACTATATATGAAGACATATAAAAACTAATATAAGTACCAATATGGATGATATGTTTCCAAAACATGCCCCGAATGTAAATTAGAGATGTTGAATATTGAATAGGTGTGGAGAACATGCTTCCAAATCATGCCCCCACTAAATATAAAAATTTATATAAGTATCACATATTAAATGAATGTGGTGAACATGCCCCATTGTAATCTATAAACTAATATAAGTACCACACTGAATGAATGTGGAGAAAATGCTTCCAAAGCATGCACCCACTATAATCTGGAAATTATGACAAGTGTGGAGAATATGTCACTATGACATGCCCCCACTAATATGATATCCCTTTGAGGTGATATAAAGATATGAAATTGTAATTATCTCACCTCAAAATAATAAGACAATTGTATAATAAGTGAATGCAACCATGTAGCATATAAAACAAACATGTCTAGGTAATGCATCATTAAAGTGAATATAACCAATGTGATCACATGAAGACTTAAGATTCATGATAAGTATCATGAAAACATCTAGATAGTAACAATACAATATAAACAAGAAAACAAGCACACACACAAGAGCACTCAAAATTAAGTCAAAAGGCAATGGTCCAAGTAGACCACAAACAAGGGGAATGTTAAAATTCCATACACTCGAAGGGACATGACTTAGTTGAATGTCCATAATATCAAAAAGGACATATTCAAATGTCTTCTCAATAAATAATGACCTATGTAAATTTTAATGAAAGCATACATAGGCATGGGGGTTGAAAGCAACATAGCATATTTAAATGCTAAAAAAATCAAGACAATAGTGTTAGGATCTTACAGTACAATTGATTACTTTTGTGTAAGCAACTAAACATAGAATTAAACCAGAATAATAAGTAACTAGAAATTAGAATCAACAAAGAATAAGAGATACAAGAAACAATGAAAACTTGTATTAAACTCTTTCAGAAGGAAATACAATGAAGAAATCACACTTTCTTTCACACCTCTCAGATGTACAGATCTCTTTCCCTCAAGAGTTCTCTCTCACAATTACAAACACAATTCAACTACTTGAATTGATTCACCCTTTTTCTCATACAAGCTATGAAGATCTAACCCTATTATATAATACTAGGATTCATGAGCTATGCATTCTCCACTATTAGATGCACCTCTTAATCAAAGGTTCAAATTAGTCTTGCCAAAAATAGAAATGCGGACTTGACACTAACAATTAAACTTATCATGCAAACAATCTGTTCATCCACAAAAATAGACTTCTGGAATGCACAGGTGACCGACTTTGGTCCCTATCTGCCTGCTTATGACCGACGTCGGCCGATCCATAACCGATGCTGGCAACTCCCAGTCGACTCCTAAATGATGTCGGTCGATCCTGACTGATGTCGGCGACTGTGTAACTCCAGCAACCTTACATTTGCTCATCTGGTGAAGCTTTTAGCTCCACAACTCAACAATCTCCCACTTGGAGATAAACAACTGCACATATACCTGTACAACAACATCCTCTAGCTTGTTTCTCCATCTTCAAGCTCAATCTTGAAGACCAACAAAAGTTGAATGAAGATTCAACTTGTCCTTTGTTACCAGCTTTGTTAACATATCAGCAGGGTTCTTATCTGTATGGATCTTTTTCAGCTTCAACTCACCATCCTCCAATACCTGTCTAATGAAGTGGTACCTAAGCTGTATATGTTTGGTTCTTGAATGAAAGGATGAATTCTTTGCCAAATGAATTGCACTTTGGCTATCATTGTATAATCTATAACTCTCTTACTCCTTTCCCAACTCTTCCATGAACCGAGTCATCCAAATCATTTCCTTGCTAGCCTCTGTGACTGCAATGTATTCTACCTCTGTAGTAGACAAGGCAACAACCTTCTGCAACTTTAAAATCCAGCTAACTGCCATTCCACCAATAATAAACACATATCCTGTGGTGCTTCTCCTTCCATCTAAGTCACTTGCCATATCCGAATCTACATACCCATGTAGAGAAGTATTTGAACCTCCATAGCACAAATGCCTACTACTGGTCCCTCTCAGATATCTGAGAATCCACTGAACTGCTTTCCAGTGTTCCTTTCCTAGATTGGCCATGAACTTACTGACAACTCCCACTGCTTGGGCAATATCAGGTCTAGTACATACCATTGCATACATCAAGCTCCCAACTACTGAAACATATGGAACTCTCATGTACTCAACCTCATCATGTGATTTAGGACACTGTTCTTTGCTCAACTAGAAGTGTCCAGCCATAGGTGTGCTTACCGGTTTTGCGTCTTGCATATTGAACCTCTCCAACACCTTGTTCACATAATCCTCTTGAGACAAAATCAAACTGTGATTTTTCCTGTCTCTCTTAATACTCATGCCAAGGATTTTCTTTGCTACTCCTAAATCCTTCATGGCAAATGTGTGAGCTAATTTTACCTTAAGCTCATTAATATCCTACATGTGTGAACCTGCAACAAGCATATCATCTACATACAGTAATAGGATAATATAACTACCATTATCCAATCTGTTAAAATAAACACAATGGTCAGATTGACATCTACTAAAGCCATGCTCTGTCATAAACTTGTCAAATCTCAAATACAATTGTCTTGGAGCTTGCTTAAGACCATATAAGCTTTTCTTCAACTTGCACACAAGCTTCTCCTTACCTTTGACCTCAAAACCTTTTGGCTGCTCCATATATATTTCTTCATCCAAATCTCCATGAAGAAATGCTGTCTTTACATCAAGCTGCTCAAGATGCAAATCCTCAATAATAACTAAAGACAATACAATCCGAATAGAAGTCATCTTTACTACAAGAGAAAAAATTTCATCAAAATCAATACCTGGTTTCTGTGCAAATCCCTTTACTACCAACCTGGCCTTATGTCTCATTTGTCCATCCTCTCCCTCCTTTAACCTATAAACCCATTTGTTTTTTAGTGTTTTCTTTCCAGCTGGCAACTCAACCAAATCTCACGTTTGGTTCTCATTTAAAGAATCAATTTCCTCATTCATGCCAAGCTCCCACTGTTTCTGAGATTTTACCTGCATTGCTTCATCAAAACTTTTTGGTTCTCCACTATCAGTGAGAAATAAGTAGAATAATGAAGGGGAATAATGAATTGGAGGTTTACTTACCCTTTCTGACCTCCTCATGGGCATTTGAGACTCATTCACAACTTGCTGTCCACCCAAATTCTCTGTTAGTGACCGATCTCGGTCATCTCTAGGTCTGTACCTGACCGACATCGATTCTACCTGACCGACATTAGTTCCTGTCTGACTGACATCGATTATTGTCTGATCGACGTCGATTCCTTCCCTGACCGACGTCGATTCCTACATGACCAATGTTGGTGTTTGTGTTTTCCTGTATGTGATTATTTTTCCTCGTGAGCTCATTTTGGATCATCACCTCGTCCAAATCAACATTGCCCTGCTCATAATTATTCAGCTTCTTGAGCTGATCACTGTACATCACCTTTTCATTGAAAACAACATCATGGCTTCTAATAATTTTATTAGTTCCTAAATTCTACAACCGAAATCCAAAATCTCCAGAGCCATAACCAATGAAAGTGCACCACATAGATTTAGCATCTAGTTTCTTTCTATTTTCTTTATCAATGTGCATAAAAGCTTCACAACCAAAAACTCTGAGAAATGAAAGATCTACCTTTTTACATGTCCAAGCCTCTTTTGGAATTCCACCATCCAGAGTAGTAGAGGGTCCTCTGTTAATCAGGTAAACTGTAGTATCTACAGCTTCTGTCCAAAACTGTAAGGGCAAACCAACATGCAACTTCATACTCCGTGCACGCTCCATTATTATTCTATTCATCCTTTCAACAACTCCATTTTGCTGAGGTGTCCTTAGAACCATGCTTTCCCTACGTATTCCACTCATAAAATAGTAACTACTGAATTTATAGCTGTAGTACTCACCACCATTGTCAGATCTAAGGCACTTCAATCTCAAACCTGTTTCATTCTCGACCAAAGCTTTCCATTTCTTAAATGTGTCAAAAACATCAAATTTCTTCTTTATACAATAATCCCATACCTTTCTTGTAGCATCATCAATGAAAGTAACATAATACTGTGATCCTCCAATAAAAGCTACCTGAGCTGGTCCCCACACGTCTGTGTGAACAAGTTCCAACTTGTGCTTCTTCTTTGTTGACCAAGTTTTGAGAAACCTCACTCTCTTCTGTTTTCCAAAAATACAATGCTCACAGAAATCTAGATCTATGCTTTTCAAATTTGAAAGTTTATCTTTTGACTTAAGAACACTCATTCCCTTCTCACTCATGTGGCCAAGCCTACAGTGCCACAACTTTGCATCTACATCTAAAGTAGATAAAATAAAAGGAGAATAATCAGTAATACAATTACATAGATAGAGAGTACCTACTCTCTTACCTCTGGATAATACAAGTGCACCCTTGGAAACCTTTCAAGATTCAGCTATGAGAGTTACTGTGCAACCCTCATCCCCCAACTTTCCTACAAAAATCAGATTCCTCTTTAGGATGGGTACATGCTTGACATCTTTCAACACCCATGTGTTGCCATTCTACAATTTCAGCTGCACTTTTCCTTTGCCAACAATTTTTCAAGGCTCATCATCCCCTAAATAAACTTTTCCAAAATCTCCCTGGACATAATCATTGAAAAATTCTCTATTTGGGGTTGCATGAAAAGAAGCACTAGAATCTACAACCCAAGATTCTATTCTATTATCCAAAGAAAGTGTAAAAGCATCTTATGCAACAATACCTGCAACTTTTGCTTCTTCTTTACCTTCATGCTGACTTTCTTCTTTAACTTTCAACCAGCAATGTTTCTTTGCATGCCCTATCTTTCCACAATTCTAGTAGGTTATTTTTCTTCCATTTCTAGATTTGGATCTATTTCTCATCTTTGACTTTGACCTTAATCTCCCTTGCTTGCCCTTCTCTCTTTGCCTTCCCCTGCTTTCAATACTTAAAGCATTACCTGATGTTTCCCCTGTGCTTTTCCTGTGAGTTTCTTCTTTCAAGATTACACTAACAACATCATCTAATTTTAAGATATTTATAGCAGATGCAATATTACTAACTACCATTACCAAACTATGCCAACTTTCAGGTAAAGAGCATAAAATTAAGAGAGCCTTAATTTCATCATCAAAAACTATTTTGACTAAATTTAACTGATTTAATATTGCATGGAAATCATTAAGATGACTAGATACAGATCCACCTTCCTGCATTTACAAATTAAATAATTGCTTCATAAGATATACTTTATTCGAAGCTGAGGGCTTTTCATATAAATTTGCCAAAGTATCCATTAACTCTACCGTTGTCTTTGCTTGTGATAAGTTGGAAATCATAGAAGATGCCAGGCTCAACCTTATAGATCCCAGAGCCTTTCTATCAAGAACATTCCATTCTTCATCTTGCATATTTGTGGGCTTTTTTGAAACCCCTCCCAACGATAAGTACAAATCTTTCTGATACATATAATCTTCTATCTGCATCCTTCATAATTGATAATTCTTGCCTTTAAACTTCTCCATTCTTAGTTTACTTTCTTTTGCCATTGCTATACTCCACTCAAACAGAAACCCTTGTGAGTGACCAGTAATCAACAAACACTAACACGATCTGAAACCACCTGTTAGTGAACCCAAGCTCTGATACCACTTGTTAGGATCTTACAGTACAATTGATTACTTTTGTGTAAGCAACTAAACATGGAATTAAACCAGAATAATAAGTAACTAGAAATTAGAATCAGCAAAGAATAAGAGATACAAGAAACAATGAAAACTTGTATTAAACTCTTCCAGAAGGAAATACAATGAAGAAATCACACTTTCTTCCACACCTCTCAGATGTACAGATCTCTTTCCCTCAAGAGTTCTCTCTCACAATTACAAACACAATTCAGCTACTTGAATTGATTCACCCTTTTTCTCATACAAGCTATGAAGATCTAACCCTATTATATAATACTAGGATTCATGAGCTATGCATTCTCCACCGTTAGATACACCTCTTAATCAAAGGTTCAAATCAGTCTTGCCAAAAATAGAAATGTAGACTTAACACTAATAGTTAAAATTATCATGCAAATAATCTGTTCATTCACAAAAATATACTTCTGAAATGCACAGGTGACCAACGTCGGTCCCTGTCTGCTTGCATATGACCGACATCAGCCGATCCATAACCGATGCCGACAGCTCCTAATCGACTCCTGACCGATGTCAGTCGATCTTGACCGATGTCGACGACTGTGTAACTCCAGCAACCTTGTATTTGCTCATCTGGTGAAGCTTTTAGCTCCACAACTCAACAAATAACAAGGCAAGACAGTCAAGAAATTACATATAATAAAGCATAAGTAACCAATATAAACATGTAATAGTATCCCATGAATCCAATATGTTAGGAAAATATGTCAAGTGTATAACATATCAAGTACCCTATGTAAGATATAATCATGGATAATAGGCACGTGCAATTATATATGTAAGCTCAAACATGATAATGTAAAGTGATCATCAAATCATATAACCTGTGTGTATCAAGATCAAATAAGCAGATGCCCCCAATGTCCATATGGCATGAGTAGAGGGAAAGCCCAACATCCAAAATATGAATGTATCATGTATATGTGTATGCTTGTATCACACTCAAGCAAAAGTCTGACACATATGTGTATGTAGGAGTAAATGAGTACACCATCCACTAACATGGAAATAACACACGGATGCCAGGGAGCCAATAGAACATGTAGGTGTCAAAAGTGTTTTTGTATTTTTGAATGTTTTTGATTTTTTTTGGTATTTTTGGAATTTTGAAGAGGAAAGATCATCCTATGATGCCATCTAATGGATGGCCATAAGTATCTCCCCACTGTGAACCTTACAACCATAAGTTGGATATTTTACATTGTTTGAATCATGATTGGATAGGTTGAAAAGGTACATCGAATGTTACTCCTCATGTTTTGCATGTGTAGTAGAAGAATTAATGCTATCATTTAAAATATGTATTAATTTTCCTTTGTGAGGAAAGGAAATACCTTGCTGGTTTTGATCAAATTTTGCTTCCATTTGGTATAGCGAAAGAATTCCTAGTGTAAATGCATATGGAGATGTGGTAGGCATAACCAAAACCCATGTTTGAATTACTTTAAGACCACAAGAAATTGGTAATGTTATGTTGTCTAATGAGTCTTTCCAACCTCCTTTATTTTGTAAGTTTGTTAGATTGAAGCCAATTTGTTGTAAGTATCTTACATTGCAAATAGTTTTTACTTGTGTAAGATCAATATGGTTATGCCAAAAATAAGCACCAATCATGTATAAGTTAATTGTTAAATCTTGTTGGCATGGATTCTTTTTGTGTTGTTCACTTTGAGATTCTTGTATAGGAAGTGAACCTTGGATTGTGCCCATGTCGAGTAACATTTGCAAACTGATCATATAGAGATTAGGGATACCACATTTTTGTTCATAATGCTCTCTAGGTAAGTTATATCCATCATTTGTGTGAGGGATAAAGCTTTTGTATTTAAAGGGAGATATGTTAAGTTCCTTTGAATGAGTAATTATGAAAGATGCATATCTATGCACATGATTATATAAATGGGTAAATGATTCATATTATTTATGCATTGTCCTTTCCTTTAATGGGGAAATAAGGCCTCTACTAAAGATAACTTACAATTCCAAATCTGAGGATCTAAATGTTAGCTCATAGGATGTAATTTTGAATTGAATAGTATAATCTTAAAGGGACTCATCATCACATTATTTGAAATTGTGAAAATATTATAATGTAAGTTTTGGCACCTTGTGGATATTGAAAACCATGAAGAATGCATCTTTCAATTGTAAGAAAATATGTAAGGAACCATTTGGTAAACTATATAAATAATTTTGATCCTCATAAAAAATACTCATATGGAACACTTTTAGCAATAGTTTGTCATCTTGTGCCCATTGATCAAAGGAATGTACATAGATAATCATGTGGTCTAATAAGTCCTTGTGTCTTAAAAAGAGAGTTAAATTTGGTACTTAAAAATCTTGTGGCTAAGGATATTCAAGTATACATTGTGCAATAGGTTGATTATTGAATGAGGTGATATGTCCATTATCATTATGGAAAGCCATTTGAATTTGGAGTACAGAAACTTGATTTTTAAGGTCCCCAATAGTGGTCATCACAGGAATTATATACTAAATAGGGATATAAGTGTTTGTCATAGGAGTTATCATTGGTTACAACCCACCACCTCTTTTGAATCCAGGCATATGAGTATCATCATCCTTATGTATAACAAGCGCAAGTTTAAGATCACTAAATTTAGTATATTTTGGTAATGTTATGGGATATTTAAACTTTGGTTTGGTATGTCATTTGAATAACTTGTAGCATTTGAATAATTTGTTTCATTTTTCATTGGAAAGGGTTTAACAATTTTAGCTTTGGAAAATTTTGCTAAGGATACCTTTTTTGATATAAAATTTGTTTTAAATGAAGGTAGGGAAAAACCATCACCCTTTAATAAAGGGATATTGTTTGGAAATATAAGAATGTTTGGGGGTTTAATCAATTTGCTTGAATACATGTCCCCCTTATTAGTTATTTGCACATCAGCCATAATACCTTTATGTAGTTGTCAAAATTTTTGACGATTAAATAAAAGAACCTCTTGGTCATATGTTCCCACTTTTTTGGTAAAATATACTTGTTTAGTTGGCTTGAATGGTTGTTGACTTAAGGATGTTTGTGAAAATCCCAACCCTTACATATTTGTATTTCTATGTCTACTGGATATAGGTTGTGTTATACCTTGCTCATGTTTGCCCAATCTTTGGCCTTAGTATCCATACTTTTACAATTATCAAATGCCAAAGTCATATAATGGTGGTATATGAAGTATGGGTAAAGGATTTATATCTTATTTAAGAGGGATGAACTCATATCTTGAAGTGGTGGGATCATGGAATTGATTAGACGGATAAAAATTACCACCATTCAAGGCATTTATATTACATGCTTTATCACTTGGAAGAATGCAAGAGTAGTCAATTGTAATTCCTTCCGTGAGGGAGTATTAGATAGTTTCATAATCATAGTCATCAAAGCATTCAATATCAACCATGATAAAATATATGAAGTAAATAAAGATTAGGACAAAATAGGTAATAAGCATCCTAAAGGGTTTTCATGTTCAAAGATTAGGTTCACAAATTGTTTAACCTTATAATAGATCTAGATTGGTGTTATCTAGATTATTAAAGGGGTGTATAGAAATGAAATGGCACAAAGGTGATAATCAGATCCATAATAGGTGAAGTATATGCTAAACTCATATATAAGCATACACTAAATTTATTATGCCAAGATAGTCTAAATATGGAGAGTATAACTATGCTAGTTATAATAAAAATGACAAAGAAGTGAAGTAATTAGCTTGTTCTAATGCTAATATATTATAGATCTAGAATAGGTTGAAATTAGGTAGGAAGGAGTTTCTGGAAAAACCATCAGATTCTATATTTGACACCTCTAGCTCTCTAGATAGTAATGTCAGCATAGGACAATTACATTGATGATACTATCTAGGTTTGATGCTAATGACATGTATGAAATATATACTAAAAAATGATGTGACCTCCAGGATGCTTCTAGGTTTTGCTTCACCTTCACTTTAATGCATTCAAATCTGGGTCATGGATAGTATTTTAAAGTGAAATGGCAAAACCCTTGATCCAGGCAATAATTTAGGTGATAATTTGGGTGACGGTTCTACCCTAATTGATGATGGAACTTTTAGGAGCCATAACTTTTGCACCATAGCTCCAATTGACTCCTCGTTTGAATTGTTGGAAATCTAAGAATGAGGATAACATAGTGAGATGGCATAGATATTTTTTTAGTGGTTTTTGACCCTCAAAAACCTAATGGAAGTGACCCAAATTTCAATTTTAATAGTGCAGTCTAAAAATAATAAGTTTCAAAAAATAGTAATTCCTTGAATTTTGTATTGTCTTAAATCAATGAAGTCAAACCGCTTAATCTCCCTCAATATTGGTGACCTTCCACATCATCCTCCTACTTTCAAAATGTGTATAAATGAAGATGTAACCCAAAATAGAAATCATACATCTCTTCCCAGGGATAAACATATAGTTGTATTGTAATCTTGAGTAATAAAACATCTCTTCTCAAAGAATTCATTGTTACTATGTTATTTTTGTGTTCTTGAAATATCTATCAATCAAAACTTCTGAGTTTTGGATCAACCCTAGTTTTTCAAGTGTTAATGCAACCTTGGGGAAAATGGGTTAGTGGGCACATAGTATTGAGCTAACCCTAATGATCCCATTGTCAAAGGATGTTGCCTACATAACCAATACTCTGAAGAGGGCTTCAAATTTATGAAGTTCTCCCCTATGTGTTAACTTGTGTGTGAATCATACAATATGTGAAAAGCAAGTATAATAGTCACCTAGTTTGTAATTTGGTAAATTAGACCCTTGGACTACACCTTTAGTAATTCAAACCTGTAGATGTGCAGTCCCTATGACTGGTATGAAAATCAAAATACATAGGGAAGCTTTGTTAAATTGAATGTTCTTTGGTCTTTTTGGTAGGTGTAACTAGGTGAGGAATGTATGAGGGTTGATCTTATATTTATATCAATCCTTTTGGAGTAATAAATTGCATTAAAGCACTTAGGTTGACTGTTATGATATGTTTCATTTGAAAATTGTATGACTTTAGGGTACTTGATACTTGCATTGGGACATGACAATAATGTCAATGCTATTATCTATCCTAGACTCTAGTGTCCAAAGAGTAGGAGAGAAGGTATAGGTTCTGAACTTGTAGAGAGGGAGGATAAGTACATTTTAAGCATTCTAGGTAAGATAGAAGACTTGGGTCATCAAAATAAGACTGGTCAGACTAAGAGATATAGGCCAAGGGGCACAAAGATAAATAAGATGCAAGACTTGAACAAGTGGGAAAGGTAAAGAATAATAGGAATAACTAAGGTTTGAGTTTTATAAGTGTACAAGACTGAGGTGCTATATAATCATAAAATATCATATACAAGAAGCTCCCTACAAGGTGTTACAAAATTTATTGGGATGTAACCTCATATCACTCCCTCTCATTAAAGAATATGATGTGAGTAAACCTCTTCCAAAAGGATTTGATCAAAATGTTTTTTGTGATTTTCATAGAGCACCACAAAATACTACTAATATGCATCGGTTTGAGACATAATATACAAGATTTGTTAGATGAGAACACCATTAATGTGGGTACATATATTGAAAGTACAAAGGCACAACCAAGTTAGAGTAGAACCATAAAGATATTCAATGATCCTTTATAGGTCAAGAAATAACACATAAATTATAAGTTCATTATACATATAATGCATATCCTCTTCTAGTTTTTTTAATAATTTTCATATAGAAGCAAAACATCCTTTGAATGGAATTATTGGTACATAACATGTTTTAATGCCATATAGACCACTTATCGCATTCAGAGAGCAGTAAATGGTTGATGATGATTTTGATTTACATATTTTGTTCATTCGAGCTTGCATTGATCATCAACCTATATAGAGTGTCAAGGTTGATAATGTTGTATGCTTTTTGGGTTTTTACACAAACATAGTTAAGCAAATAAAATTATCTGAAAGGCATAAGTCTATATTCAGAGTCACATTAAAATACAACCAATAATATAAATTTACCTAATTTAGCATATGCAATAAATATAATAAAATATAGTGCAACCAAGGGTTAAAGAAACCATAACTTATTCGAAGTTCAGATCTAAGATATGATAGTGATGTGGAATCATTTAAAGACATTGATCAGGCCTAAGGATATTTTCACTATGTGTTTTAATTATTTTTACCCATAAGATACTTGTGTCAACCTAGATGATTATGTCAACGTAGATGTCCAACTTCGACATAAGTGTCCAACCCAAAATATACATAGGAGTGGATTAAAATTCCTATCAGACCTATGCTATCACTTGCATACTTATTTGGTACCTCAAAATATGTTTTTTTGTGCATTAGATCCAACCAATAATCAAAACCCTAACCTCCTTACCTTTGGCCTTTTGTAGCTTCGTAAAAAAGGGTTAACACATTAGTTGAACTAACCCTAGAACCTCCAATTTTTTATAAGTTCTACCTACATAGCCAATACCCCAAATAGGGCCTCAAATTCACATGTAGTTCTCCCTCCTAGGAATGTGTGTGGAATTGTAACTTTCTAATTATATGTTCTTTATCCTATAGTAATCCTTAGTATAAACAATACAAGAGTATGGTGACATTTATAGTATTTCAGATATTTAATTTAGTATTGTAGTGTAATTTGATATCTTGGAATATAAAATACCTACTAATTAGAAACTTGTTTGATCAAATTGCCATGTGGTGTAATTAGATCATAATGTTCATATATATAGGGATCTATTTGATTTTAATTTAAGACCTAGTGGCACGTGAAAATATGAAAATAGAATGAATAAAAGGGACAAAACAAAATAGTCAAAAGGTGAAAGATATCAAAAAGGATAAAAGGATAAGTTTGGACACCTACATTGTGGTTGGACACTTACGTCAATGTAAGAGTCCAATAAAAACAAAGATGTCCAAAGGCTAAAAACACATAGATAATAAAAAACACATGTGGGATCCCCAAGATACACTAGATAAAATATAATTTGACAACATATAGTCCCATAAGGGTAGATAAAGTATGTGAAATAAGATGAAACCAAAGAGGTCCACACGAGATCACACCACTAGATATATAAGTCTTAGTCAAAATATGTATACATGCAAATAACTTGAAAAAACACTATGAAACTATATTTGTACCAAAATATGGGTATCTACATTCCCATACCACCCACCCATCCCCCCCTTCCCCCTCCCTTTCCCCCTAGTCTAGTAATGCATAAAAACTAAAATTACTAATTTAAAGGAAAAGAAAATGAATACCTTGATGTGTAGAACACACCTTGTCTTTGCTTGAACTTTATTTAAACCTTTTATTTGAATATTACCTATAATAAAGGACATTTCACAAAGTAATCAATGCATATAATTTGTATATGAATGATAATATAAAATAACATAAAGAAAGTGTATGGATAGAATATAACTATGCATGTGTTGTGTAGTAATGGCTCCAGAATGATAGAGACTAGAGAAGTAGAAGGGAAATTACAACTTCATCCATATTTTAGCTAAGAAGATGAGTGAGTTCATAAATGGTCAATTGGGTTGCACCCTGGTGGTGTTGTATCTGGAGTGGGGAGAGTTGGGAGGTGATCATGCTCCCAACCCAAGATAGGAGAGTAGTGCTTCAGCCATCAAGAGTATCGTTTCCCAACTGGCATAACTCAAGTGCATAACCTAGTGAGACTAGATGATTTAATCACTCCAATATATCAATAGAACCAATCACTATAGATGGATGAGGTCGAAATAATTTTTTTTAATAGTCCAACTTAGGTGTCAATCCATGATGTGATAAAGTCCATGATATAATAACAATCCATCATGAGATAAAAATCCAGGATTATCTGGTGAATCAAGAAGATATATCAATATCTGAGTATGTATAAGGAATGAACCCTTTTTCATGCCCCCTGTCATATGTGGTGTGAATAATTTAGATGATATTTTTTGATTATGTAGCACCTCAGTCTTATACACTTAGAAAACTCAGAATTTGGTTTTTCCTCTTAGTTATATCATGCCTTGCTTCCATAAGCCTCGCATCTAATCTATCTTGTGCCCCTTAACTTATCTCTTAGTCTAATCAATCTTATATTGATGGCACAAACATCTTATCTTACCCATACTGCTTAAAATGCACTTATCTTACACCTCTACAAGTTTTGATGCTATACATGTTTTGCTACTCCTTGGACACTAAAATCTAGGACATACAACAACATCGACATTACTGTCCTACCCCAACATAAGTGTCTGATGGACTAAAGTCAACCAATTCACAAATGAAATGTGTTCCAATGGTTATTGTAAGTGATTTAATGCAAGTTATCTTGTGATAGGATTGGTATAAATACAATATCAACCCTTATTCACTCCTCATCTAGTAATTATTCCAAAAAGACCAAAGCACTTACCAAAAGCACTCTATCAAGCATTCAATTGATCAAAGCTTCCCTATTTCCACAATAGTCTTAGGTACAACACATCTACATGTCTAAAATACTAAAGTATTAATCGTAAGGTCTTATTTGCTAGGTTACAAGCTAGTTCACTTTTGTACTTGTTTTAATCACATTGCATGATTCACATAAAATCTAACACTTAGGGGAGAACTACATGAGTTTGAGGCCATTTTCTAGAGTATTAGATATGTAGGTAACACCCTTTGACAGTGGGGTCACTGTGGGTTATCTTGACACAATGTGCCCACTAACCCATTTTTATCCAAGGTCATATTGAATGTTGAATGCTAGGGTTTTACCATTTCACAAGGAGAAACAATACAATACCCATATATGGATGCACCAGAGCAAAGGTGAATCAAAAAATATAAGCATCTAGGTGGTCACATCTTGTTTCACCAAATATTCCATATAGAACACTATCATTAGACTTAAATAGTAGTGTCGATGTAACCATCCAAGGCTGACAAAACTATTTAGATAGTTAGAGGCACTAGATATATAATCTAACAATTATTCTAGAAATGTCTTCCTACTTGCTTGTAACTTGTTCCAGATCTAGATCTATATTGACATCAGGACAAGCTAAATACATCATTTTTTATCATTGTTATATTTAGCATACTTTTTATTAATAGCTTATCTCAGTTCAATAAATCCAATATATGGTAAATTGGTGTTTAACATTTAATTGGCTTGTTGTATATTTGATATTCACCCTTGTGCCCTGTCATTTATATATCATTAACTCTATCTACTCAAAAGGATCCACATCTAAATTAGGGTTAAAAATTTGGTGAACTTGGCCCTTGAGCATCATTTTTATATACACATTCTCTTATAGATGTTTATTTCCTCCCTTGTCATAATGTTTGTGTTCTTTTTCTCTTTCATCATGGATGACATTGATTTATTTGATGATTATGACTATAAAACCCTTCAACAATCTCTTGAAGCAGGAATCAAAATCAATTACTCTTGCATTCTTCCAAGTGCTAAGGCATAAAATATTAAAATATTGAATGGTAGTAGTTGTTATCCCTCTAATCAAGTCCATGCTACCATCCCTTCAAGGCATGATTTGATCCATCCCAAGGAGGATCCAAAGCATTTTCTCTTGTATTTTATACCAAAATTAGTTCCACATGGAGAAAGGGTACCTTCATTTGATCATGAAGATTTTTGTCAACTCCATATATAAATCATGGAGGATTTGCAAATCAATCATAAAGGGGGTGTTTATTCAAGTTCATTGATAAAAAACCCTCCCATTCCCACATTTCCAAACAATAACCCCCTTATTAATAATGATGATCCTTCTTGGTCTTCATTTGATAATTTTTTTTTTCAAAAGGTTAACCAAGAAATTATGGTATCTTTACCATATCATATTAATCCATCAAGAAAAAGGAAACATCTTACATTTGCATAGCAAAAGAATACTGGTGTTCTAAATAAAAAACATGTGCCATTGTTAATCAAGGTGTCTCAACACAATGAGGTTCATACCACATGAAAAGAGGTGCCTTTACCAATACCCCCCCAAGATCCACTTGCTATAGATTTACCTAAGGTGCATAAATCAAGTTATAAATACATTCCAAGATCTTAAAATAATACACCAAAGGTAACAAATTTCAATATCCATTACCATTACCAAAGAATCCAAAATTCAATGATTACAAACTTGCACTTATTGTCCATAAGGATGATGATACTCATATGCCTAGATTCAAAAGAGGTGGTGGTTTAAAACCAATGATAACACCTATGTGAAACACCACCATTCCCATGGATTATCTTATGTTTATGATGGGAACTATTATGTATCTTAAAAAATAGTTTTCTATACTTCAAATGCAAGTGGCTTTTCATAATGCTAACACAAATGTTACCTCATTCAATAATCAACCTTTTGCACAATGTATATATAATTGAATATCCTTATACACCAGGTTTTGAGCTACCAAATTTCTCTCTCTTTTTTTACACATAAATACCCATTCGACCACATGATAAGTTATATACATTATTTTGTTCAATGGGCACAAGATGACAAACTATTGCTAAATTTTTTCCATATGAGCATTATGAAAGAGGCTCAAAATTGGTTCTATAACCTACCAAAGGGTTTTTTAAGCATTTTATTACAATTGGAAGATGAAATATTCATTATGTTTAATATCCATAGGGTGAAAAAACTTACATTAGAACATTTGCACAATTTCAAACAACGTGATGATGAGTCCCTTTAAGATTATATTATTCAATTAAAAAGTATATCATACGATCTAGCATTTAGAGCCTCAGATTTGGAATTGAAATTTATATTTAGTAGAGGTATTCTTTCCCCCTTAAAGGAAAGATAATTTCATAAATAAAATCATTCCTTAACTCATTTACATGTGGATGTACATATATATGTTGCATTCATATTTATTCATCCAAAGAAGCTTAACATTTATCCTTCCAAGTACCAAAGTTTTATTCCTCAAATAAAGGAAGGAGATCAATTGGATAAAGTGTATTATGAATAAAAAAATGACATTCCTAATCTTTATATGACCAGTTTACAAATGTTACTTAACATGGGGCTAATCCAAGGTCCATGTCCCATACCAAAATCTCAAAGTGAATAGCAAAAAAAGCATCCACACCAATGAGATCTAACAATTACATTATACATGGGTGGTGCATATTTTTGGCATAACCATATTGATCCTAAAAAAGTAATATTTATTTGTAATTGAAGACACTTACAAAAAATGGGCTTCAATCTAACAAACTTACAAAATGAAGGAGGTTGGAAAGACTCCTTAGGAAACATAACAATACCAATTGCTTGTGGTCCTAAAGTAATTGAAACATGGGTTTGGGTTATGTCTACCACATCTCCATATGCATTTACATTAGGAAATATTTGGATATACCAAATGGAAGCAAAAATTTACCCAAATCAACAAGGTATCTCTTTTCCTCATGAAGGTAAAATAATACATATTTCAAATGATAACATTACATCTTCTACTACACATGCAAAATGTGATGAGGTACATACCATGTACCTTTTCAACCTATCAAATCATGATGCAATAAATGCAAAAGATCCATCTCAAGGTTTTATGGTTCATAGTAGGGGGAGGTATATATGACCATCCATTAGATGTCATCATAGGATGATCTTTCCTCATCACAAATTCCAAAAATACCAAAAAAATAAAAAACTTTCAAAAACCCAAAAACATTTTTTGACACCTACATGTTCTATTGACTCCTTGGCATCTATGTGTTAGTTCCATGTTAAGGGATAAAAGTTAATTTAATCCTACATATAAATCTATAGGCATATACAAATACATGATTCTATGGACTTATTGGTGTTGGGATTTCCCTCTACTCATGTTACCAAGATGTTGGGGGCATCCATCTTCTATGATCTTGATACTTCCAGGTTATATCATTCTATGGTCATATTAACTTATCATGATTGGGATATTATGTACTTACACATGCCTTATCCATACTTATATCTTACACATGGTACTTGATATGCTATGAACTTGACATTTTTTTAACACATTGGATCTATGAGCCACTATGACATGTATTTGCCAGTTGTTTATGCTTTTAATTTATACACTTCCTTGAGTGTTTTGACTTGAAATTGTATTACTTGTTCAAGCATTTGAATATGCTCAGTTTTATGTGGCACCTGTGCCTATGTTTTCCTTATTAAACATTTAAATATGTCATTGATTGTGGTATGGACATTTGAATATGTCATTTCTTGCTTTGTGGACATTTGACTAAGTCATGTCCAGTAAATTTTATGGCATTTGAAAATGCCCCTTATTTTTGGTTTACTATGACCTTTGTTTGTTGATTTGCATTTAAGTGCTCTTATGTGTGTGCTTATTTTCTTATTGAGATTGTAATATTATTATCTAAACATTACCTTGATATTTATCATACATCTTAGGCCTACATGTGATCACATTGGTTCTATGCACTTCAACTATACATTTACCTAGACATGTTCCTTTTATATGCTACATGGTTACATTCATAGATTTTACAGCTATTTTACCCTTTTAAGGTGAGGTAACTCCCAGTTCCTATTTTTTCATCACCTCAAAGGGGGGCATATCACTGGGGGCATGTCATATGGACATGGCTTCCACACATTCACCATTTTCATATTTAGTGGGGGCATGTTTTGGAAGAAGGTTCTCCTCACTCATTTAGTATTTGGTACTATATTAGTTTATAAATTTATTGGGGGCATGCTTTGGAAGAATGTTCTCCACACTCATTAAATATATGGTACTTATACAAGTTTTTAGATTTAGTCAGGGCATGTCATATGGATATGGTTTCCACACATTCATAATTTCCATATTTAACGGGGGCATGCTTTGGAAGTATGTTCTCCACACCTATTCCGTATTCAACATCTCCAGTTTATAGTGGTGACATGTTTTGTAAACATGTCCTCTACATTGGTAATTATATTAGTTTTAGATTTATACATATATAGTGGGGGCATGCTTTGGAAGCATGTCCTCCACACTTACATAATTATTTGAATTGGCCAAAGCCCACAGATATATGATTCAGAGTCATAGTTGTGGCATAATTCTATGCACTGGGACCATTTTATACACAATTTAAGCATGAGACATATCTAAGGTGTATATGATATGTAACATATTCCTAATATTATAAAATCCAAATTAAGTTTAGATTTTAAAACCATTGCACATACTGATACCCCACATACTTTTACAAACTTTATCAAACCAATCTACTATAGTATTTGGATCACCTTTTGGTATGGTTGAGGTGATCAAATCACTCAATTTTTTCCAAGTTTTTAGGTTGGATATGATTCTATTAGCCAACCTCACCAGGCTATAAGTATCATTGAGTTGCATAGTTGAGCTAATCTCAACTTCTAGGTAGTAACTCACTAGTGCTCCAAAATTGGGGGCATGTGCCTTCCAATCTCTCTCTCTCTCTCTCTATATATATATATATCTTTGGATATATACACTTTAAATATTTTATCTATATTTAATCTAATCTCAGTTTAATAGCTTACAATGATATATGTTTTGAAAAAATAAATTGTCAATAGGCAAGGTGGTTACACTGACACATAGGTGTACTCCTAAACCTTACTCTTTCAATTTTAATATATTTCAGGTATTTTTAACGCATATTATATGCATTAATTTTACACTATAACATGATCTTGGTTGCAGGTCAGTCACCAACAAAACACTCAAATTAAAATCAAGCAAAGATAATATGTGCATACAAACCCACTTACTTGTACACTTGGCAAACTCAGACCTTGGTTATTCCTCTTAGTTATACATGTTGACAAATTTTTGGTCCTGCAGGCTAAAATTTGGGCACCCTCTTCTTTTATTATAGGAGTCTTTCGATCCAGGTTCTGGGTAGTTCATCCCTTAGCTGCCTTGTGCAAATTTTCTCTGTCAAGCCATTTTCCATGAAAAAACCAAGTGTTTTCCTCTTTGCTTGCCAAGTGTTTTCGAGTTTGATAGGTGACTTTACTTGTAAAAAATTCATAAGTTAAGCCACTTGCAAACCTCAATTTGGTCTTGGTAGATTAAATCAAGTTTTCTAAATGGATTTACTCATTTACATAGGTGTACTCCTAAACCTTACTCTTTCAATTTCAATATATTTCAAGTATTTTTAACCCAAATTATATGCATTAATTTTACACTATAACATGATCTTTGTTGCAGGTCAGTCACCAACAAAGCACTCAAATTCAAATGAAGCAAATATAAGATGTGCATACACACCCAAGTACTTGTACACTTGGCAAACTCAGACCTTAGTTTTTCCTCTTAGTTATACATGTTGACCAATATTTGGTCCTGCAGGCTAAAAATTGGGCACCCTCTTCTTTTATTGTAGGAGTCTTTCGATCTAGGTTCTGGCTAGTTCATCCCTCAGCTGCCTTGTGTAAATTTTCTCTGTCAGGCCATTTTCCATGAAAAAACCAAGTGTTTTCCTCTTTGCTTGCCAAGTGCTTTCAGGTCTGACAGGTGACTTGTAAAAAATTCATAAGTGAAGCCATTTGTAAACCTCAATTTAGTCTTGGTAGATCAAATCAGGTTTTCTAAATGGATTTACTCATTTGTCTTATAAGCAAGAGTTGATGTGGAACTCAATTTGGTCTCAGATTCTTCATAAGGTAAGTAAATTAGTTTGGAGGGCTTTTTATCGATAAAATGGACCAAGTTCAAAAGGCTGAAGGATCATTTACAAAAATTCTAAAGGGTAGGTGCCCTTTCAGAGGGCACTTAGGTAGCAAGCGAGACATTTACAAATCTTCTGAAAGGTAACTTTGGAGGCTAAACTACCCTTGTGGGGGGAAGGTGATGAGCAAGGTGGACATTTTAAAAATTTTGAAGGGTGACTTTGGACTTGAATTGTCCTTGCAGAGGGTAGTTGGTCAAAGCAAAAGGGCAAGGCAGAAAGCCTGAAAGGAACTTGCCCTTTAGAAAAGGTGACAGGCCAAAAGAGAATTCCTTCAGACTTTTTATCTGAAGGAAATCCAAGGAGGAAAACCCAAGGAAGAATTCTTTCAGACAAAAATTTCCAAAGGAATTCCTTCAAACATTTTGTCTGAAGAAATTTGACAGTCACAAAAAGTCTGAAAATTTTTAGAAGACCAAAATTCCCAAGGGTAGGTGTCCTTGCAGAGGGCACTTGGATTTAAAAGATGACCTTTTCAATTTTTTTGAAGGGTCACTTTCCATTCAAAAAATTTCATTTGAAAATGCTGAAGGAATTGTCCTAGGGGGTGACAGGCCCGCGAACATCAATTTCAAAGTGATAAGCTAACCATTGGGATTCAAATGTCTGATGATAGGCATACGAATGTCAAATTCAAGGAGATAAGCTAGCCATTAGAAGTAATCAAAGAAGAATTATTTCAAACAAAATGTTCAAAGGAATTCATTTAGACATTTTATCTGAAATAATGAAGGAAAGAAAGCTTGAAGGCCTACCAAAGAAAATCCAAGAGTACAAACTCATAAAAGGAGAATTTCTTCAGATAGAATGTCTGAAGGAATTCCTTCAAACATTTGTTTGAAGGAATTCAAAATCTTGAGAGCTTGAGGAAAAACTCAGTGAACATCCAAAGAAAGGAACTTGAGAGGAAATTCATAAGCATTGAGAGCTTGAATTACTAGGAAAAGGGGAAAAATAGCAAGGAAAGAGAAAAAAAGTAGGTAACCTAGAACGTGGCCACACACACATGAGACAAATACTAAAAATGCTCTAGGTGGTGTAGCAAGTCAAAGTGTAGATCTAAGGATGAACTAGACTAAGGTAGGTGGTACAGAAGTCATCAACATGAGGAGTAAATACACTTAGGTGAAATAGTCTCCATCAAAAACTAATAAAGGGATTGGTTGCAAGCATTGAAGAGGAACAACCCATGTTTTCTTGTTTTTCCATTAATGAACAACTAGTTATACTCAACATTGAAGAGAGCATGGCCCAGTCAACATATCTTGGGGATGCCCGTGTCGATTACTAAGAGAAGTAACCCATGCTCTTATAGGCCTATACATCAAGGGCATTGACTTAAGCACCTATAACATGGCTTTCCCATACACATTTAAGAGGAGATGGTAATAGCATGGGATTGTGGTTACTATGGGAGTGATTAATATAGCATGGGGTTCTTTCCCTTGACTGGTCAATGATCTATTTTCCAAGTTCTCTATATAATTGTAACTTCTCATTTTGAGAAAGGATCTCTGGGCATTGTATGGCGAAGCCCTAAAGAAATTTACCTTGAATCAAAAGAAGAATTTTACCTCCATTTGAGCTTGCACTTTTGCATATGTCTATGGTATCATCTTATGTTCAGTCATTTTATTTAATGCTTTCATAGGTTTATACCAACATATCTAGTGTATTGTGAATTCTTCTCTATAGGTCAACAAGAAGTGTCCAACTCAAAGTATAGATGCATATGAACAAACCATCCAATAGTGTGTCTTTAGAACACCTTTGGTAGTTTATTACTCCCTATACCTCTAAAGGGTCCCCTATTGAAACACTGATGCAGTCAGTTTCTCATTCAAATGAAGTGTCTATTTGCTTTTCTTTGGTGTAAAGTGTAGGTAAAAGTTGAGTAAACCAACCAGTTTGGTGCATCACCACATTAGTTAGGTTCTACTTTTTAGTTTGTCTCTCTCTTTTCACCCCCCCATTATTAGAAGTAGGAAATCTAGGGCCCCAAAGTGCATCAAGGGGAGCTAGCCCCTAATCTAGAGATTCATCCCTTAGGTTTACCACAACAGCAAGAGGAATGTTTCCATTATGCCACATGGAGGAAGGGAGCTGAGTATCCTTTTAAAGGGTGCGATACACAGTGTCAATAGTTTTTGGCATGCCTAATGGGACAAAATTTTATGTCCTACAAGTTTTAGGATTAGTGTTGGTCATGTTATTGGAAAAAATCCAAAAGAAAGAGCTATAATCCAACACCTAGCGACTCCATTTTAGGAACTCAATCTCTGGTTAATGATCAACCTAGCATCCCATGCCTAAGGTCACCACAAGATCTTCTTCTAGGGGTGTCCCTTTTGAGTTTACTGAGTTGCCTTTAAACTCAACAAAAAGGCTAAGGTTTGAAACTACTCATCCTTATGTATCAAGCCACTTTCCAAAACCAATGATAAAATACACCTACTCAAGGAGACCCTAGTTGAATCCTTTCACAGCCATGGCTTTCCCTTTTGTGGCCTTTAATGGTCAGAGTCCCTTGAAACTTCTGTAGTATAACCCAATTCCAGGGAAAACTCTCAAAAGTGTTCCTCCTTTTAGTGGAGAGGGCCCAATCACTACTATTAAGCATATTAGAAACATAGCTAATCTCTGCAACATTCATAATATAACTGAGGAAAATGTAGCCATCAGATTGCTAGCCTTGTCCTTCAAAGGGAAAGTTTTGGACTGGTATGGTATCTTGCCTATGAACTCAGTTGACTCATGGAATGAGTTAGGGACCCTCTTGACAAATAGATTTGGGGAAAATAGTGACCATTTAGCTCTAGCCAAGCAACTGACCACCATGAAGAGAGCCCCACATGAATTTATTCAAGATTTTAACACTAGGTTCCAAAAGACTTAGGATAGAATCCCAATTATTATGAGGCTAACCCCAAGCTATGCTTTCTTTTACTACTTAAAGGCCATGAATAGTGAAATTGTTGTCATTATACAGACTATGGGTGGACATATTCTGCTCATTGCTTATGAAATAGCCATAGCTACTGAGAATTGCCTAGTTCAAGCAGAAAAGATAGCTCCCAAACCTCATATGCCACTTTTTCCTAATTTATAGCCCTTAGTTCAACCTATTGTGCCCACTCTAGCCCCTCTACCTAATGTAGAGAGGCTGGCTGCTACCCCTACAAATGAACTCCATGAAGTTAAGAGCCTGATGCAAAATGTTACCAATGAGTTAGTTTCGCTCAGGAGGTAACAAGCTTAGAGTTATAGGCCAAATCAAGGCTACCATTAGTTTGGGTAGACAAATAGGCATCCCTTTCATAATTATAATCAAGGGCAGGGTCAAATTACACAAGTCAAGCCTTATCAGAGCTATAATCCAAATGCCCCTTCATCTTCCAAGGCTCTTGTCCCCACTCAAAATAATTTGGTGCAGGAGCAACCCAATTATCGACCCTTGGGGCATGGTCAAGAACAGGTTGCTTATACTAATGAGATACCAAATAAAATCATGACCAAACATGGTGATTAGGTAGACCAATTATCTAGTTTTGAGATGTCAACACAACTTGAGATGGACAACAGGTAGGCTCAATCTGATTCCACTCTTATGAATCACCTAGAAGGAGAGTTCTACGCAGTCAACTATATGGGGACCACAAGTGACCATAATGATTATGTTGTAGCCAACAATAGGTCTAAAAGGAGAGATATGGATGAAGCTCAAGAGGCTTCCACACTTATAACATATCTTTTTCCACAAACAAATCAAAGGTTTCCCAATTACAGACCACTGATTGCAGCTTCAACTCCTTAGGTTGCACCACAAGTTACACATGTCCCCAAGGAGAGCCCCAAAGGGGGTGATCCTTTAATCAATGTGGTGGAATAAATGAAGAATATACACATAAACATCTCATTGTGGGATTATTTAACACTGCCAGGGCAAAAGGATATACTCCAAAAGGAATTTCATGGGCTAGGTGAGCAAGTTGTCCTAGCTAGAAATGATAATGTGTTGATAGTGAATGGGGCTCCTCCCATGGGAGGTCAAGTAAAGAAAGATGAGAAGGTCCCTCCCTTTTATTTATCCCTAATTATTGGTGATTTCTTGGTCCACAATTGTATTATTGATAGTGGAGGAAGCACCTCAGCTATGCCCAAATGCATAGCTGATAAACTAGGCCTCAAATATAAGTAAATGACCAAAGGAGTTCTGTAGTTAGATGGATCACCAGCCAAGACCTTGGGAGTGGTAAGAGGCTTGAATCTAACTCTCCATGCCTATTTGACCTTATCAATTCCCCATGATGTGGTAGTGACATATGTTCCTCCTTACTTTACTCTTTGCTTATCCAGGGATTTCACGTCCAAGATAGGTGGATACTTAGCAATGAATTGGTCTTACATGGTTTTTAGGACAAAGTATAGAACTAAGGTGAAGATTGAGTTAGAGCCAATCCATAAAGATCACCTAGAGCCATACTCACCCAAAGTAGTGAATGTTAACTATGCCATCATTAATGAAGAAGAACTATAGGTAGACCAATATACATCATCTTCCCTTGTAAGAGTTGCTGACTTACTCCTAGATTAATGGGGAAATGAAAATTTTGAGCATGATCCTTACAAGTTAATAGAAGAGGCTGGTCTTGGAGTCTACTTCATGCATTAGAAAGATGCTTTCATGCCAAATTTGATGAAGGCATACCAAGAGGACCGTGGCTTATGGCAACTATTCTTTGATGGATCTAAAAGCAAGTTGGGAGTTGGTGGTGGAGCAATGCTAGTTTTACCTTCAAAGGATAAATACTTCTCAACTTTCAAGTTCTAGTTCTCTTGCACTTGGAACATAGCAAAGTATGAAGCCCTTGTTCATGGCCTAGAATGGGCAAGGAAGAGAGGAATCAAATAATTATGAATATTTGGAGACAATGAGTTGATTGTGAACGAAGTGAGGGGTCAAAACTTGACCAAGAACTCCATACTCAAGTCTTAAAAGCACAGAGTGTGGGACCTTGTGGAGAGATTCAATGCTTTCAACATCATTTCCATCCCAAGAGAGGAGAACAAACATGTAGATAGACTAGCAGCAATTGGTGCTTAATTTGATATCCCAAAGCGGTTGAGATAAAGTAAGAATCAACACCATTTAAAGGTGATAGTGAGGCCCTCCATACCAGATAATGTCACTAATTGGTAGGTGTTTGAAAGTGACCAAAAAATAACACTTTTCTTGTGGAAGGAAGCTAAATTTACTTTTAAAAATTAGTCCAAATTGCAGCAGCAGTATGATGGGTAGATTATTCAGCTAAAGACCAACAGGCTTCCCAAAGGTTTGGTAACTCTTGAGAGCATCTTCAATGAGGATGACCAACTCAAGAAGGACAAAGAAAGCATGTCAAATAAGAAATAAAATTATGAAAGGGTAGATATCTACAAGGATAAGCTGCTTGCACTTGGGAAGGTATGTACCAATAAAGAAAATCATGCTTTAATTATGTTATGCCAAGAGTTTGCCGATGTCTTTACTTGGGAGTATGGTGATTGGAAGAGGTTTGATCCAAGATTGGCCCAACACACCATTGAGATGGAAGGTGCCAAAATCATCAAGCAAAAGCAAAGGCCAATCAGTCTAAAGATTGAGCCTCTCATGAGGAAGAAACTCACCAAATTGATCGAGTCTAGGCTCATCTTCCCTATCAAACACTCTTCTTGGCTAGCTAATTTGGTCCCCATTAGGAAGAAGAATGGAGAGATCAGATTGTGTGTGGATTTTAGAGACCTAAATAGAGTCTCATTACGAGATCACTATCCCTTCCTAAGTATGGATCAGATTCTTCAAATGGTGATAGGCAGTGAAAGATTTTCCCTCCTGTATGGTTACTCTAGATACAATCAAATTCTGGTGCAAGATTATGATCAATACAAGACAACCTTCACCACCAAGTGGGGAACTTTCAACTATAGGAAGATACCCTTTAGATTGTCAAATGCTGAATCTACCTTCTAATGTGCTATGGATATGGCTTTCCAAGGTTTGATAAATGACATTATACTAGTTTATCTTGATGATGTGATAGTCTTCTCCAAGAAGGCAAGTGAACATCTAAAGCACCTGAGGTAAATCTTTGAGAGGTGTAGAGAGTTTGACATCTCTCTCAACCTAAAGAAATGCGTATTTGTTATCCATGAATTCAAACTCTTGGGCCATGTCATTTCAAAAGAAGGCTTGTCCATTGATCCAAAAAGAGTGCACGCCATCGTAGCTTTGTCCTTTCCTAAGAACAAGAAAGGCCTACAAAGTTTCTTTGGAAAAATAAATTTCATTAGGAGATTCATTCCTAAATTTGCTGAGCTGGTCAAGCCACTAACTTCCATGCTAAGGAAGGATGAAATGTTCATGTGGATAGCAAGGAGAAGAGAAAGCTTTGAAGGCATCAAGCAAACTATCACCCAAGCTCCTACCCTGACTAGTCCAGACTTATCCAAGGACTTCAATATATACACCTTTGGAAATGAAGAGGTAATCTCTACTATGCTCACTCAAGCGAATGGTGAGAATTTAGAATAGCCTCTCACTTTTTTTAGCCAAGGCTTAGAAGGCTATGAGGTTAGGTACATGTCTGTTGAGAAACATGTGATTGTAGTCATATGAAGTTTGAATAAATTTAGACATATGTTGTCTAACATCAAGATTCACATCATGGTGTCACATCCTAGTGTAAAAGACTTCTTACTAAGCTGAGACTTGAATGAATAAAGGGCAGGGTGGATCACCAAAGTAATGGAGTATGATGTAGAGATCAAGAGCACCAAGCTGGTAAGGGGAAGAGGGTTATGTGAACACTTCACTATAGACTACAAAGAGCTAGAGGAGGAGATTTTGGTACTCCATGATGAAGCTGAAACATAAATACCTATAATCATTAAGAGTTGGGCACAAGACATGGTTCATTTCACTCAAATTGGTGAGTGTCCATAAGGTCTTGATAGGACCAAGAGGAGGTATTTTAGAATCCAATCTCTTCCTTGTGTCTTAGTTGATGGAGTGCTATTTAGAAAGGAATTTTTAGGGATACTCTTGAGATGCATTGATTTAGACTAGGGCGACAAGTTATTGTTTGAGTTCCATGATGGATCAACTAGTGGCCACTTTGCTTCCAAAGCCACAATTATAAGGATTATGAGGGTTGGCTAATTTTGGCCCAGTTTATTCAGAGACACTCATGCTTGGGGAAGGAAATGTCAAAAATGTGCCTTCTTTAATGGGAAGCAATGGTTGGCTGCCATGCCTCTTCATCCTATTTAGGTGAAACAACCATTCATACAATGGGGGTTGGACTTCATAAGATTGATCAACCCTCCTTCTAGTATTGGCCACAAGTGGGTTTTGACTGCCACAAATTATTTCACAAGATGGGTAGATGTTGTTGCTTTAAAAGAAGCCAATGAGAGCGTAGTCCTAGACTTCTATGAAGGCATAGTGATAAGATTTGGGGCCCCAGCCACAATCATTTCAGACAATGCATTGGATTTCTTGGAAATAAAGACAAGTGAGTGGGAATTAAAGTATGGCATCTATCTTAACACTTATTCCAACTACTACCCACAAGGGAATGGGCTAGTTGAGTCCATAAATAAGAACCTAATTAGGATCATTAAAAGGATAATGGAGGAAAATCAAAGGACTTGGCATGCCAAGTTGAAGATAGCTCTTTAGGTAGACAAGATCACTCCAAAGAGGGTGATTTGTAATTCACCATATACACTTGTGTATGGAAGGGAAGCTAGACTTCCTATTTCACTTGAGTTGCTACCCTTGGATCTTTCCCATCAACTGTATTTGGTTGAGAGCGATAGCCTGGAAGTCATGTATTGTGAGCCAATGCAGCTTCAAGAAGTAAGATACCAAGCCATGGATGTAATAACCAGTCACTAATAGCAAACAAAGAAGAATTTTGACAAAAGGTCTATGCCAAGGAGCTTCTTAGTATGTGACATTGTCTTGAAGTGGCATGAGGACCAAGCCAAACCTAGAAGGCACATAAAATTTGATGCTTTGTGGAGTGGCCCATATGTCATCACCCAATGTAAGTAACATAATGCTTTCCACCTCTCCAAGTTCGATGGTGAAGAGCTACATATCTTAGTCAATAGGATATATCTTAAGCATTGTCACTAAATTTATTTTGTCATGTATATAGTTTCCTTATTTTCCCTCATTTTATTTAAGTGTTGTTATGCATGTCTGTAGTGTTTTTAACCTTTGTGTGTGTTTTCCTTATTATTTTGGGTAAAATATTTGTTGGTTCTTAGGTTTTTAGAACACTGTAAACATATTTTCAAGCTATATTCTTACTCCATGTCCAATGGACTCTTAGGCCCCCAATCTTCTCAAGCATAACAAGCATGGTTCCCCTATGAATCGCTAAATGTGTTGACCAATTTTTGGTCCTATAGGCCAAAAATTGGGCACCCCTCTTATTTTATTATAGGAGTCTTTTGATCTAGGTTCTAGCTAGTTCATCCCTCAGCTGCCTTGTGTAAATTTTCTTTATCAGGCCATTTTCCATGAAAAAACCAAGTGTTTTCCTCTTTGCTTGCCAAGTGATTTCAAGTCTGACAGGTGACTTTACTTGTAAAAAATTCATAAGTGAAGCCACTTGCAAACCTTGATTTGGTCTTGGTGGATCAAATCAGGTTTTCTAAATGGCTTTACTCATTTATCTTATAAGCAAGAGTTGACGTGGAACTCAATTTGGTCTTGAATGATTCACAAGGCAAGTAAATTAATTTGGAGGGATTTTTGTCAGCAAAATAGACCAAGTTCAAAAGGTGGAAGGCTCATTTGTAAAAAGTCTGAAGGGTAGGTGCCCTTGTATAGGGCACTTAGGCAACAAGTGAGACCTTTACAATTATTTCAAAAGGCAACTTTGGAGGCCAAGCTGCCCTTACAGGGGGCAGGCTATGAGTAAGGTAAACCTTTTCAAAATTTTGAAGGGTGACTTTGGACTTGAATTATCCTTGCGGAGGGTAGCTGGTTGAAGCAAAAGGGCAAGGTAGAAAGCTCAAAAGGAACTTGCCCTTTAGAAAAGGTGACAGGCCAAAAGAGAATTCCTTTAGAATTTTTGTTCGAAGGAAATATAGGGAGGAAAACCCAAGGAAGAATTATTTCAGACAAAATGTCTGAAGGAATTCCTTCAAACATTTTGTCCAAAGAAATTTGACAGTCAGAAAAAGTCTAAAAAAATTTGGAAGACCAAAAGTTTGAAGGGTAGGAGTCCTTACGGAGGGCACTTGGATTTGAAAGAGGACCTTTTTAATTTTTTTGAAGGGTCACTTTCCCTTTAAAAAAGTTTGTTTACAAAATGTTGAAGGAATTGTCCTAGGGGGTGACAGGCCCATGAATGTCAATTTCAAGGTGATAAGCTAGCCGTTGGGATTCAAATGTCTGATAATAGGCTTGTGAATGTCAAATTCAAGGAGATAAGCTAGCTATTGGAAGTAATCAAAGAAGAATTCTTTTGGACAAAATGTCTGAGGGAAATCCTTTGGACATTTTGTCCAAAGGAACAAAGGAAAGAAAGCTTGAAGGCCCACCAAAGAAAGTCCAAGAGTGCAAACTTAGAAAAGGAGAATTCCTTTGGACAAAATGTCCAAAAGAATTCCTTCAGACATTTCTCTGAAGGAATTCAAAAGCCTAAGAGCTTGAGGAATGACTCAATGAATAGCCAAATAAAGGATCCTAAGAGGAAATTCATAAGCACCGAGAGCTCGAATTACCAAGAAAAGGGGAAAAATAGCAAAGAAAGAGAAAATAAATTGGGTAACCTAGAACGTGGTCACATGCACATGAGACAAAAGCTCAAAATTCTATAGGTGGTATAGCAAGTCAAAGTGTAGACCCAAAAATGAACCATACCAAGGCAAGTGGCACATGAGTCATCAACAAGAGGAGTAAATACACTTAGATAAAATAGTCTCCATTGAAAACTAATAAAGGGATTGGTTACGAGCATTAAAGAAGAACGGCCCATGTTTTCTTGTTTTGCCATTAATGAATAGCTAGTTTCACTCATCATTGAAGAGAAAATGGTCCAGTCAACATATCTTGGGGATGGCCTTCTCAGTTACTAGGAGAAGTAGCCCATGCTCTTGTAGGCCTGAACATCAAGGACAGTGACTTAAGCACCTACAACATGGCTTTCTCATACACATTTAAGAGAAGATAGTAGAAGCATGGGCTTGTGGTCACTACAAGAGTGATTAATACAACATGGGGTACTTTCCCTTGACTGGTCAATGATCTATTTTCCAAGTTCTCTATATAATTATAACTTCTCATTTTGAGAAAGGATCTCTTAGCATTGTATGGCGAAGACATGAAGAAATTAACCTTGAATCAAAAGAAGCATTTTACCTCCATTTGAACTTGCACTTTTACATATGTCTATTGTATCATCTTATGTTTAGTCATTTTCTTTAATGCTTTCATAGGTTTATACTAGCATATCTAGTGTATTGTTAATTATTCTCTACAGGTCAACAAGAAGTGTCTAGCTTAAAGTATAGGCACATATGAACATACCATCCAATAGTGTGTCTTTAAAACACCTCTGGTAGTTTCTTCCTCCCTATACCTCCATAGGATCCCCTATTGAAACACTGATGTAGTCAGTTTCTCATTCAAATGAAGTGTCTGTTTGCTTCTCTTTGGTGTAAAGTGTAGGTAAAAATTGAGTAGACCAACCAATTTGGTGCATCACCACATTAGTTAGGTTCTTTTTTTAGTTTCTCTCTCTCTTTTCACCCCCCCATTGTTAGCAGTTGGAAATATAGGTCCTCAAGGTGCATCAAGGGGAGAGAGCCCCTAATCTAGAGATTCATCCCTTAGCTTTGCCACCCACAATAAGAGGAATGTTTCCATTGTGTCATGTAGAGGAAGGGAGTTGAGTATCCTTTCAGAGGGTGAAATCTACAACATCAACAGTACACATGCTTTGCTTCTACAAGCCTCTTATCTAATCTATCTTATGCCTCTTGGCCTATCTCTTCATCTAACTAGTCTTATATTGATGACACAAACATCCTGTCTTGCCCTAAATGCTTTAAAATGTATTTATCTTACACCTTTTCAAGTTTGGATCTTATACATGCTTTGCTACTCCCTGTACACTCATGTATGGGATAGATAATAGCATCAATGTTATTAACCTACCCTAGCGCAAGTGTCCAGTGCCCTAAAGTCATCTAATTTATAAGTTAAACATATTCCAATGGTTGGCCTAAGTGATTTAATGAAAATTATCTCTTGATAGGATTGGTATAAATACAATATGAACCCTCATTCATTCCTCACCTAGAAATCAGACCAAAGAAACCAAGGAACTTAAACAAAAGCACTCTATTAAACATTTAATTGATCAAAGCTTCCCTATTTACACACCAATCATAAGTACAACACATCTATAGGTCTAAAGTACTAAAAAATTAGTCATAAGGTCTTATTTTCCAAGTTACAAGCTAGGTCACTATTTTACTTTCTTTACACACATTGCATGATTCATACATAAGCCAACACATAGGAGAAAACTACATGAGTCTGAGGCCCTCTTCTAGAGTATTATCTATGTAGGCAACACCCATTGAAAATGGGGTCATTATGGGTTAGCTTGACACTATGTACCCACTAACCCATTTTTCTCCAAGGTCACATTGAAGATGGGAAGCTAGGGTTTTACCATTTCATAAAGAGTGATAATCCATGACTTAGATCTAAATACACAGAGCGAAGGTGAAGCAAAAATTAGAATCATCCAGGTGGTCACATCTTATTTCACCATATATTTTATATAGGGTATTATCATCAAACTTAGACAATAACATTAATGTAACTATTCAAGGCTATTGCAACTATCCTGATAGCTAGAAGACTAGATCTAGAATTTGACATTTATTCTAGAACTTTCTTCCCACCTGCTTTCAGCCTGTTCTAGATCTAGATCTACATTAGCATTAAAATAATCTAATTACATCACTTATTTATCATGTATATATTGAGCATAGTTTTACTTTTCATTAATTGCTTATTCTAGTTTAATAAATTTAGTATATGGTATATTTGATTTTAGCATTTAATTTGCTTGTTGTAGATCTAATATTCAACCTTGTGCCCTATCATTTATATATCCTTAACCCTATCTACCCAAGAGGATCCACATCCAAATTAGGGTTAAGAAAATACCATGCTCTATGTAGATTGTGCATTTTACTTTTAGATAAGTACCATTATTATGTAATCTATGTATAATGGTAATACTAATGTATAGAATACTGACCCAAATATATATATGAACCATATACTAAACTTGAGATCTAGATAGTTTTTTCATAACCCAAGCATGAAGGACATGTTTCCATAACATGCCCCCACTATAATGTGGAAAATCTGAGAACTATGTACAAATGTGGAAGACATGTTTCTAAAACATGCCCCCATTGTAATATGGATATGCTGAGTATTGAGTAAATATGAATATGCATAAGCCATGTCTCTATGACATGACCCCACTGGTATGCCCCCCCTTTTGGGAGGATGGGAAATATAATCTACTAGTCAAATCATCATGAAATGGATAAGTGGCATTGTCATGTATGTAACTGTATAATAACCAATTTTACCTTGGTAGTGTGGGTATGTGAGAATGCAACATTGTGTTGGTAACACCCATGATTTTGAATCATATTTATGTGTAATAAAATTTTTAGATATTTTTTGGTATCTCCTAATTTCTTTTGAAACTGAGATAATATGAAAGGGCTTATTTCCTGAGTCCCAACACAACTCAAAGTTTTAAATATGGATACCTAGTACTCAAGATATGTGCATTTGAAGCTCTTAAGGAATTTGTATATTAAGTGTGTTTAATAGAAATATCAATTCATTTATACTTTGATCCTTTTGGAATTTTAAGCTAAGTATAAAAATATAATGCCACATAATAGAGCCCCATGACCACTATGATTTGAGGTGTTCCAGATAGCCTCAACTGGCTAGGACTTTGATGAGTTGGTAAGTAGGTTTAAGTGTGAATTGCATGGTAATGTCATTTTTTTAAATTCTTTTCCTTTTAATTATTTTTTTTGCTTTTTCATGTGTTGACTAACACTTCTATCAAAACCTTGGAGAATAACATTGGTGCCTCGATGCTAGCATCTTAATTTAGAAGTAATTATCTGACATTTTTGTCTTGTGTCAATGCTAGCATCTGATGCTACTATCTTTATGTATTTTTGATTTTAACTGTAAAATCTAAATTTTATTTTTAAAATATAATAGTTGATAGTTTTTTTATAATTTTTTTTCACAAAGATGTACATATTCAAGAGTTTTGAAATGGTAGGCATTTTTTCATTTTGGTAGAGCTAGGGTTAGATGTCGCTGAATGGGCCATGATAGATCAATCTAGATTGGGCCATGTGGCCTGGTTAGGATAGGTCCCATATGACATCCACCTACTCATAGCACTAGTTGAGATGTGGAAGCCATATACCTCTACCTTTTAGCTCCTAACATGGGAGATGATAGTTACGTTGGAGGATGGGTATCACATTTTTCAATTACCTATCAGAGGTGAAAGAACATAGGTTATAGGAAATGGCATTCATTGTTACATTCAATGGTTCCAATATATTTGACTTGGTATAGATCACTAGATGCAAATCTAAGTAACATGGTTCATCTTGATAAAATTATCAAAGGTGATATTCCACAACTGTAAAATTTCATTTACCAACTTTTGGCCTCATTTATAGTGGTGGAGGGTTCTATGCTTATGATTTCATATCACATGTATCATATAATTTGACATGTTGAGCTAGAGGGTACCAGATGTTCTTGGGGTTATACCATACTAGCCCATTTATATAGATATTTGTATTGATTTACATTGGAGAGCTAGGGTGGTAAAATTGAAGCTGACACCTTACTACATATGTGGGATTACGAGCATATTATGGTAGTTTAGCCCTTAGTGGACCACTAGTAGGTTGGGTGCATCCTCAAATATTTGTAGAGAGGTGGGTACTCCCCCATGGTAGGTTGTCTACTGTAATAATCTAAAAATGACACTTGAGTGCTAAGAGTGTTACTTGAGACCACCTAATCTTAGATTAGACCTAAACTTATATTAGGGCCTACTTAAACACTTATCCAAATTTCATGTGGGCCACATAGATCCCTAAACATTAGACCCAATAACCCATTTTTATCATGGTGTTCATTTAATCCCTTGAAAACATGAAAACCTAGGGTTTTTAGAATAAAATATAACTACATGAAAAAGTATTGATCAAATAAACCTAAAATTTGGACCACAACTGGAACAAGACCTAATCTACAAAACTCAAAAATCATTAAAAAGAGGACATTAGTGCCAAAGGTGGACACTAGCACCATAACATTACTATCTAAGGTATGATGATATTGTCTAGGAAGAATTCTAACACCTAGATCCTATTTACAACACCCTAATAAGCTTATGTGCTAGTTTTTAACCTCTAGATCATCCATCTTAGTTAGTTTCCATATAAGTATTCATTTGTGTCATTCATAAATATTTTTGGAAATATCAGATTAGGTTAATTCTCAAACAAATTAGTGGTTATATTTATTGCATATTTCTACCCTAATTTACTATACTCAGAGCCTTCAACAACCTAGGGATTATAGACCATAAACCCTAAAAATTTAATTCATTTGTTGAACCTGACTTACTTTAAATAATACCTAAACCCTAGACTTAGATGCTTTTAGGTTTTGTATCATTTTATTTTCTATGCTTAGATATTAGTCCTAAAATATCAAATTTGTTTCAATATTTAATTCTTGCAAGATTTCATAGATTAATTTCTTTACAGGTTCAAAATATACAACTACTTAGTTTCCTACTTCCCAACCTATAATGGTAGAATTCAACAATTGATTCGATGAAAATGATAAGAGACACTTGTAAGATTTTATTACCAAACATTTAGATATGCAATATTTCCTTATCAATATTGTCCATGAAGAACTGAAAAAATTAACCAATTGTCAATCTTCTACTCCCCAAAATAATAATATTGTTACACTTACTTTGGGGGAAACTCAACTTACACAACAATCTATTTTAACTTGACAACATTCAACACTAACAAACCACATATAGTTAGTTCCTCCTCTCTATATATACAATCTTTTGTGCATGAGATCCATGATATATAGGCCAAGGTGTTATATATTTAGCAGGGTGATTTTAGGCCATCACATGCCTTGGATTCTAATGTTCTTTTACATACACCTTTGGCACAACACATAATGACAACTCCTTTGCCATCCAAATTTGTGGAACCTAAGTTTACTTTGAATGATGGTGAGGGTGAATCAAAGAACCACCTATGAATTTTTAATGCAACATGTTTGGACTATTTGTCCAATGATTAGATCCTCACTAAGTTTTTCCCACGTAGTCTAAAAGACTATGCCTTATAATGGTTATATAGTCTTCCAAATCAGTCCATCATTGGATTCAATCCATTGGCAGATATGTTTTTGGTACACTTTTCAATCAACATTAGTGATAAGGTTTCATATGCTCAAGTGGAATAACTTCGTAAAAAATTCAATGAGCTTATAGTAAAATATGTCTTGTGATATAAAAATATATTTGCAAAGATGACTAGCCCCATGGCAGATAGAGAGATCCAAGACATATTCAAATAAATTCTATTACTAGCATTACATGAGGCTATATTATTCAAGATGTTTCTAAAATTCATAGATTTATGCCATATAGTGAATGAAAGAGAAGTCAAGATTCTCTCTATGGGCAAATTGAAGTACAAAATGGGACCAAATTTAACTAAAAAGAGTTTTAATAAGCCTCCATACAAGGTGAATTCTAGTGAAAATAAGAATGATAAAAATGTCACAATTAATGTAGCTTCAGAGCCACATCCTCACTTGGTTTTATCAACTCCTCCATGGAGAGTTTTTAAAAATCTTCCAAAATCACCGACACATGTTTTAAAACTTTTGGAATGCAATGTCATATCTTTCCCTCCCATCAAAGAGGTTGATACAACTAGGCCTCTTCCAAAGAGCTATGATTCTAATGCATTCTATGACTATAATTGGGCACCAAGACACATTACAAATAAATAAATCAGTTTGAGACATAAGATACATGTCTTGATAGAGGCCAATATCATTGATGTTGGCAAACCTATAGATACCTAAAGTTCAACCAATAGAAGCTCAGGCATTGAAAATATTTTGAGATCCATTTCCAAAACACATAGCGAATGAGATATGAGGCACTTCAAGTGTTCACTACACATTTTAGGCTCATTCACCACTAACATCCTATGATAATACTATAGAGGTCACTCACCCTCTACATAATATCATTAGGGTATATCATACTACAGTGCCATCTAGACCTCTAATCACTTTTTTAGAGCAAGACATTGTCGATGATGATTTAGATTTATAAGCACTCATTATATGAGCCTACATTGATCATCATCCTATTCAGAGTGTCATGGTTGACAATGGATCAAGTATCGACATGTATACCATTACACTTCTATAATATTTGGGTTATTTAGAGTAGGAAATTTATGCAATAGATACAATTATTCATGTTTTTAATGGTCACATTTAGAGCTCCATTGGGGATAATGTAATCCCATTATAGGTTGGGCCAACACTTGTGACCACTAGGTTCTTAGTTGTACCTAGTGTAGGCATATTTGAAATTTCATTGGGTAGGCCATGGATACAACATAGTTAAGCCATTCCATCCACTATACATATATGCCTCAATTATATACATGATAATCAAGTGGTTATAGTTGAGGGGCTTCTATATGAGTATAATTTCCCTATTCCACATGCAGTTACACAACAACCACTAGTTACAATTTTGAGTACAACTTCTATTAGTACACCATAGATTTTAGTTTCACCACCAGTGTAGGTGAGGTCTACTTCTATAGTGTTACCATGTATGCATAATCTCCCACAATGTTGTTTATTAGAGAGACCCTTACATCAGAGACATGTCATAGATTATAAAGGGCCTCTCTCTACCCATTTCATTTAGATATCAATGTTATTAAGTTCTTAAGATTTTCAACATAGAGCATCCATGTTAGCTACAACATCTTCTACTAGATGGGTCCCTAAGAGACCTTATAGTTAATAGTCCAGTTCAACCAGCTTCACAAGTTCAGAACATAGCTCAAAGGCTAGTTCCACCAGCTTCATAGGTTCATAATGTAGTTCACAGGTTAGTTCAGTCAGCTATTCAGATTCCTAACCCTACTCCACATACAGTGTCAATTACAAATCACTCCACACATTCAATTCCTAGACCATAGATACATTTTCACACAACACACACAATCATTCTTGCTTTGTTTGATATATGACACCTTTATAGTGAGACTCATCAGTTATTATCTTCCTCCCTACTTCTACATAGTGTCATTCACTTTTTATCCTTGTATATAGTTTCATTTTCATGTTGTTTGTACATAGCTTATATCTATAAAACATAAAAATAATATAATATGTCAAAAACACAAAAACATT
The DNA here is from genome assembly GCA_037957365.1 of Torreya grandis. Classification (NCBI taxonomy): domain Eukaryota; kingdom Viridiplantae; phylum Streptophyta; class Pinopsida; order Cupressales; family Taxaceae; genus Torreya; species Torreya grandis. The sequence goes on along the minus strand of JARHVA010001163.1, from coordinate 730,885 downwards.
CAAATATTTACTTAGAAAATATAAATTATAGATTGTATGCATTTCCATGTTTACATTTCTTATATTTGATAGGTACTACATATGCTAACTATCTTAGTATAGCCAATTTTATCACATGTACATGCTTCACTTATTCTTTTTGAGTGTTCATAAATACTTATAGGATCTAAGTCCACTACACAAATCTAGATTTCATACTATCTACCCATTGGGGGCATATACATAAATACATGGATTCCTTATTTGATACATTCAACCATTTGGGGGCATCCTATACATAGTTCTGATTGCTAGGTTATATCTTTCTATACTCTATATCAAAAATTCAACATTGTTATATCTTAATATTGATCATCCTACATTAATATTTATTACCGACTACTACTACTCTAGACTTAGTTTATGTACATTTTCGCACTTATATATATTTTTATCACATACTCATACATACTTTCATTTCTAGCTTTATTAGTTTAGACTTGATTGTGCCTCTATGCTTCTATATCTATTCGAGGGCATTTAAACATGCCATTATTATATAGATCTATGCTACTTTCTTTTATTTTATGTATGCTTTGGACATGTGCCCATGTCCTTGTATGTGCCTTCCTGATTATATATGCAAACATTTGAACATGTCCTTCCATGTGGATTTAATCCAACTTGATTTATCTTTGCGTATATGGACATTTAAACATGTCCTTGTATGTATTACTTTCTCATATTTAGTGACATGTACCCATGTCCCTTGTAATGTAGGCCCTTGGCCTACTTTGCATGCCTCATATGTGTTGTATATATGATTTCATGTATGCACCATAGACATGATACTTGTCTCTTGCTTATTACACACTCCAATTTAGATGCCATGAAGGACCTCATGCATCTCCCTTTCCTCCCTGGGTGTTGTGATGGATATCATGCCCCATTCCCTTAGGTAGTTACTCAATTTATTACTTAGATTTGATATTCATACACATGCTTACATTGTTATATCTATCTTGACATCCTTATGAATGTTAGATCTAACATAAATCATACATTAAAAACTTATGCTCAGATTATCTTACATTTTGATGTCATGTATATACATTATATTGGTTTATTATGCAAATATCATATATGCTTAGGCCAACACATATCATGTAGAGTTTTTTCTTTTAAGAACAGTTCTTGCATAGGTTCAATAATTCCCCTCAAAAGAGGGGGAATTCATAGAGGTTTATCACAGAGATTAGGTCATCTGAATTCACTCAAAATATAATTTATAGCACACAAGAACATAATACAGAGCTCAGTTTAAAAAAAAACATAATGGAAAATAGCTAGATAGAGATCAGACTCAATTGGCAAAAAAATAACACAGTAGGACACTAGTGGCAAAACTGGACACTAGCACCAAAATTCTACTATCTAAGATATGGAACTATTTACCAATAGCCCTAGAAGTAAAAAAAATATAGATTTGTCAGAAAGGCACAATAGTTACATTCTAGGTTTGCATAGAGTCAGTTACAAATTAACAATGTTTACTTAATTTTACACAAAATCATACCAACTTATTCAGATTGGGGGCATCATGCACAATATGAGCACTCCCATTTTAGTTTCAAATACTTAGATACAAATTATTATAACTCAGTCTAAAATCCATATGCTTAGATATTAGATTTGGGGGTACATCTACGACACATTATTTTTGTGCGCTCACTTATGCACCAGTTGATAATAATATGGAATGAAAAAATCCATGCCATTCTCTACATTATTAATCTAGACACCATTTTCACCAACTTATACTAGATTTGATGTTTTACTCCATCTATAGTAGTTGACATTACTATGTAGTCCCTGAACTACATACTTGAGTGATCGAGGAGGCCCCTAGACTGATTTTTTTGATCTAAGGGATTTCCCACTGAAGTTTATGATCAATTATTTGCAATATTATAAATTAATTAATTATTGTTGTGAATGTAGGTATGGCATTATCTATCCAATAATGCCACACCTCCACCCACAACGTTTATAATTAATTTTGAAATATTTCTACCAATAAGATATATTTTAATATATTTATTATTTTTTAATAAATATATTTTTATTAAGAATTTTAACTATATCTTTTATTTCCTTAAAGTAAAAAAAATCCATACCACTCCATAAAGATTTTATTCTTAAAACTCCATGCATAAATCTTTATTAAAACATTTCATGTCCACATGTTATTATGGTGTTGATATATATAATAGCGCCAAACTATAAAATGCATGAGTTTCTTTGTATTTGACGTTAGATTCCAAACACCATGCATCCATGCATCCAAAATTCTACTATCTAAGATATGGAACTATTTACCAATAGCCCTAGAAGTAAAAAAAATATAGATTTGTCAGAAAGGCACAATAGTTACATTCTAGGTTTGCATAGAGTCAGTTACAAATTAACAATGTTTACTTAATTTTACACAAAATCATACCAACTTATTCAGATTGGGGGCATCATGCACAATATGAGCACTCCCATTTTAGTTTCAAATACTTAGATACAAATTATTATAACTCAGTCTAAAATCCATATGCTTAGATATTAGATTTGGGGGTACATCTACGACACATTATTTTTGTGCGCTCACTTATGCACCAGTTGATAATAATATGGAATGAAAAAATCCATGCCATTCTCTACATTATTAATCTAGACACCATTTTCACCAACTTATACTAGATTTGATGTTTTACTCCATCTATAGTAGTTGACATTACTATGTAGTCCCTGAACTACATACTTGAGTGATCGAGGAGGCCCCTAGACTGATTTTTTTGATCTAAGGGATTTCCCACTGAAGTTTATGATCAATTATTTGCAATATTATAAATTAATTAATTATTGTTGTGAATGTAGGTATGGCATTATCTATCCAATAATGCCACACCTCCACCCACAACGTTTATAATTAATTTTGAAATATTTCTACCAATAAGATATATTTTAATATATTTATTATTTTTTAATAAATATATTTTTATTAAGAATTTTAACTATATCTTTTATTTCCTTAAAGTAAAAAAAATCCATACCACTCCATAAAGATTTTATTCTTAAAACTCCATGCATAAATCTTTATTAAAACATTTCATGTCCACATGTTATTATGGTGTTGATATATATAATAGCGCCAAACTATAAAATGCATGAGTTTCTTTGTATTTGACGTTAGATTCCAAACACCATGCATCCATGCATCCAAAATTATACTATCTAAGATATGGAACTATTTACCAATAGCCCTAGAAGTAAAAAAAATATAGATTTGTCAGAAAGGCACAATAGTTACATTCTAGGTTTGCATAGAGTCAGTTACAAATTAACAATGTTTACTTAATTTTACACAAAATCATACCAACTTATTCAGATTGGGGGCATCATGCACAATATGAGCACTCCCATTTTAGTTTCAAATACTTAGATACAAATTATTATAACTCAGTCTAAAATCCATATGCTTAGATATTAGATTTGGGGGTACATCTACGACACATTATTTTTGTGCGCTCACTTATGCACCAGTTGATAATAATATGGAATGAAAAAATCCATGCCATTCTCTACATTATTAATCTAGACACCATTTTCACCAACTTATACTAGATTTGATGTTTTACTCCATCTATAGTAGTTGACATTACTATGTAGTCCCTGAACTACATACTTGAGTGATCGAGGAGGCCCCTAGACTGATTTTTTTGATCTAAGGGATTTCCCACTGAAGTTTATGATCAATTATTTGCAATATTATAAATTAATTAATTATTGTTGTGAATGTAGGTATGGCATTATCTATCCAATAATGCCACACCTCCACCCACAACGTTTATAATTAATTTTGAAATATTTCTACCAATAAGATATATTTTAATATATTTATTATTTTTTAATAAATATATTTTTATTAAGAATTTTAACTATATCTTTTATTTCCTTAAAGTAAAAAAAATCCATACCACTCCATAAAGATTTTATTCTTAAAACTCCATGCATAAATCTTTATTAAAACATTTCATGTCCACATGTTATTATGGTGTTGATATATATAATAGCGCCAAACTATAAAATGCATGAGTTTCTTTGTATTTGACGTTAGATTCCAAACACCATGCATCCATGCATCCAAAATTCTACTATCTAAGATATGGAACTATTTACCAATAGCCCTAGAAGTAAAAAAAATATAGATTTGTCAGAAAGGCACAATAGTTACATTCTAGGTTTGCATAGAGTCAGTTACAAATTAACAATGTTTACTTAATTTTACACAAAATCATACCAACTTATTCAGATTGGGGGCATCATGCACAATATGAGCACTCCCATTTTAGTTTCAAATACTTAGATACAAATTATTATAACTCAGTCTAAAATCCATATGCTTAGATATTAGATTTGGGGGTACATCTACGACACATTATTTTTGTGCGCTCACTTATGCACCAGTTGATAATAATATGGAATGAAAAAATCCATGCCATTCTCTACATTATTAATCTAGACACCATTTTCACCAACTTATACTAGATTTGATGTTTTACTCCATCTATAGTAGTTGACATTACTATGTAGTCCCTGAACTACATACTTGAGTGATCGAGGAGGCCCCTAGACTGATTTTTTTGATCTAAGGGATTTCCCACTGAAGTTTATGATCAATTATTTGCAATATTATAAATTAATTAATTATTGTTGTGAATGTAGGTATGGCATTATCTATCCAATAATGCCACACCTCCACCCACAACGTTTATAATTAATTTTGAAATATTTCTACCAATAAGATATATTTTAATATATTTATTATTTTTTAATAAATATATTTTTATTAAGAATTTTAACTATATCTTTTATTTCCTTAAAGTAAAAAAAATCCATACCACTCCATAAAGATTTTATTCTTAAAACTCCATGCATAAATCTTTATTAAAACATTTCATGTCCACATGTTATTATGGTGTTGATATATATAATAGCGCCAAACTATAAAATGCATGAGTTTCTTTGTATTTGACGTTAGATTCCAAACACCATGCATCCATGCATCCAAAATTCTACTATCTAAGATATGGAACTATTTACCAATAGCCCTAGAAGTAAAAAAAATATAGATTTGTCAGAAAGGCACAATAGTTACATTCTAGGTTTGCATAGAGTCAGTTACAAATTAACAATGTTTACTTAATTTTACACAAAATCATACCAACTTATTCAGATTGGGGGCATCATGCACAATATGAGCACTCCCATTTTAGTTTCAAATACTTAGATACAAATTATTATAACTCAGTCTAAAATCCATATGCTTAGATATTAGATTTGGGGGTACATCTACGACACATTATTTTTGTGCGCTCACTTATGCACCAGTTGATAATAATATGGAATGAAAAAATCCATGCCATTCTCTACATTATTAATCTAGACACCATTTTCACCAACTTATACTAGATTTGATGTTTTACTCCATCTATAGTAGTTGACATTACTATGTAGTCCCTGAACTACATACTTGAGTGATCGAGGAGGCCCCTAGACTGATTTTTTTGATCTAAGGGATTTCCCACTGAAGTTTATGATCAATTATTTGCAATATTATAAATTAATTAATTATTGTTGTGAATGTAGGTATGGCATTATCTATCCAATAATGCCACACCTCCACCCACAACGTTTATAATTAATTTTGAAATATTTCTACCAATAAGATATATTTTAATATATTTATTATTTTTTAATAAATATATTTTTATTAAGAATTTTAACTATATCTTTTATTTCCTTAAAGTAAAAAAAATCCATACCACTCCATAAAGATTTTATTCTTAAAACTCCATGCATAAATCTTTATTAAAACATTTCATGTCCACATGTTATTATGGTGTTGATATATATAATAGCGCCAAACTATAAAATGCATGAGTTTCTTTGTATTTGACGTTAGATTCCAAACACCATGCATCCATGCATCCAAAATTCTACTATCTAAGATATGGAACTATTTACCAATAGCCCTAGAAGTAAAAAAAATATAGATTTGTCAGAAAGGCACAATAGTTACATTCTAGGTTTGCATAGAGTCAGTTACAAATTAACAATGTTTACTTAATTTTACACAAAATCATACCAACTTATTCAGATTGGGGGCATCATGCACAATATGAGCACTCCCATTTTAGTTTCAAATACTTAGATACAAATTATTATAACTCAGTCTAAAATCCATATGCTTAGATATTAGATTTGGGGGTACATCTACGACACATTATTTTTGTGCGCTCACTTATGCACCAGTTGATAATAATATGGAATGAAAAAATCCATGCCATTCTCTACATTATTAATCTAGACACCATTTTCACCAACTTATACTAGATTTGATGTTTTACTCCATCTATAGTAGTTGACATTACTATGTAGTCCCTGAACTACATACTTGAGTGATCGAGGAGGCCCCTAGACTGATTTTTTTGATCTAAGGGATTTCCCACTGAAGTTTATGATCAATTATTTGCAATATTATAAATTAATTAATTATTGTTGTGAATGTAGGTATGGCATTATCTATCCAATAATGCCACACCTCCACCCACAACGTTTATAATTAATTTTGAAATATTTCTACCAATAAGATATATTTTAATATATTTATTATTTTTTAATAAATATATTTTTATTAAGAATTTTAACTATATCTTTTATTTCCTTAAAGTAAAAAAAATCCATACCACTCCATAAAGATTTTATTCTTAAAACTCCATGCATAAATCTTTATTAAAACATTTCATGTCCACATGTTATTATGGTGTTGATATATATAATAGCGCCAAACTATAAAATGCATGAGTTTCTTTGTATTTGACGTTAGATTCCAAACACCATGCATCCATGCATCCAAAATTCTACTATCTAAGATATGGAACTATTTACCAATAGCCCTAGAAGTAAAAAAAATATAGATTTGTCAGAAAGGCACAATAGTTACATTCTAGGTTTGCATAGAGTCAGTTACAAATTAACAATGTTTACTTAATTTTACACAAAATCATACCAACTTATTCAGATTGGGGGCATCATGCACAATATGAGCACTCCCATTTTAGTTTCAAATACTTAGATACAAATTATTATAACTCAGTCTAAAATCCATATGCTTAGATATTAGATTTGGGGGTACATCTACGACACATTATTTTTGTGCGCTCACTTATGCACCAGTTGATAATAATATGGAATGAAAAAATCCATGCCATTCTCTACATTATTAATCTAGACACCATTTTCACCAACTTATACTAGATTTGATGTTTTACTCCATCTATAGTAGTTGACATTACTATGTAGTCCCTGAACTACATACTTGAGTGATCGAGGAGGCCCCTAGACTGATTTTTTTGATCTAAGGGATTTCCCACTGAAGTTTATGATCAATTATTTGCAATATTATAAATTAATTAATTATTGTTGTGAATGTAGGTATGGCATTATCTATCCAATAATGCCACACCTCCACCCACAACGTTTATAATTAATTTTGAAATATTTCTACCAATAAGATATATTTTAATATATTTATTATTTTTTAATAAATATATTTTTATTAAGAATTTTAACTATATCTTTTATTTCCTTAAAGTAAAAAAAATCCATACCACTCCATAAAGATTTTATTCTTAAAACTCCATGCATAAATCTTTATTAAAACATTTCATGTCCACATGTTATTATGGTGTTGATATATATAATAGCGCCAAACTATAAAATGCATGAGTTTCTTTGTATTTGACGTTAGATTCCAAACACCATGCATCCATGCATCCAAAATTCTACTATCTAAGATATGGAACTATTTACCAATAGCCCTAGAAGTAAAAAAAATATAGATTTGTCAGAAAGGCACAATAGTTACATTCTAGGTTTGCATAGAGTCAGTTACAAATTAACAATGTTTACTTAATTTTACACAAAATCATACCAACTTATTCAGATTGGGGGCATCATGCACAATATGAGCACTCCCATTTTAGTTTCAAATACTTAGATACAAATTATTATAACTCAGTCTAAAATCCATATGCTTAGATATTAGATTTGGGGGTACATCTACGACACATTATTTTTGTGCGCTCACTTATGCACCAGTTGATAATAATATGGAATGAAAAAATCCATGCCATTCTCTACATTATTAATCTAGACACCATTTTCACCAACTTATACTAGATTTGATGTTTTACTCCATCTATAGTAGTTGACATTACTATGTAGTCCCTGAACTACATACTTGAGTGATCGAGGAGGCCCCTAGACTGATTTTTTTGATCTAAGGGATTTCCCACTGAAGTTTATGATCAATTATTTGCAATATTATAAATTAATTAATTATTGTTGTGAATGTAGGTATGGCATTATCTATCCAATAATGCCACACCTCCACCCACAACGTTTATAATTAATTTTGAAATATTTCTACCAATAAGATATATTTTAATATATTTATTATTTTTTAATAAATATATTTTTATTAAGAATTTTAACTATATCTTTTATTTCCTTAAAGTAAAAAAAATCCATACCACTCCATAAAGATTTTATTCTTAAAACTCCATGCATAAATCTTTATTAAAACATTTCATGTCCACATGTTATTATGGTGTTGATATATATAATAGCGCCAAACTATAAAATGCATGAGTTTCTTTGTATTTGACGTTAGATTCCAAACACCATGCATCCATGCATCCAAAATTCTACTATCTAAGATATGGAACTATTTACCAATAGCCCTAGAAGTAAAAAAAATATAGATTTGTCAGAAAGGCACAATAGTTACATTCTAGGTTTGCATAGAGTCAGTTACAAATTAACAATGTTTACTTAATTTTACACAAAATCATACCAACTTATTCAGATTGGGGGCATCATGCACAATATGAGCACTCCCATTTTAGTTTCAAATACTTAGATACAAATTATTATAACTCAGTCTAAAATCCATATGCTTAGATATTAGATTTGGGGGTACATCTACGACACATTATTTTTGTGCGCTCACTTATGCACCAGTTGATAATAATATTGAATGAAAAAATCCATGCCATTCTCTACATTATTAATCTAGACACCATTTTCACCAACTTATACTAGATTTGATGTTTTACTCCATCTATAGTAGTTGACATTACTATGTAGTCCCTGAACTACATACTTGAGTGATCGAGGAGGCCCCTAGACTGATTTTTTTGATCTAAGGGATTTCCCACTGAAGTTTATGATCAATTATTTGCAATATTATAAATTAATTAATTATTGTTGTGAATGTAGGTATGGCATTATCTATCCAATAATGCCACACCTCCACCCACAACGTTTATAATTAATTTTGAAATATTTCTACCAATAAGATATATTTTAATATATTTATTATTTTTTAATAAATATATTTTTATTAAGAATTTTAACTATATCTTTTATTTCCTTAAAGTAAAAAAAATCCATACCACTCCATAAAGATTTTATTCTTAAAACTCCATGCATAAATCTTTATTAAAACATTTCATGTCCACATGTTATTATGGTGTTGATATATATAATAGCGCCAAACTATAAAATGCATGAGTTTCTTTGTATTTGACGTTAGATTCCAAACACCATGCATCCATGCATCCAAAATTCTACTATCTAAGATATGGAACTATTTACCAATAGCCCTAGAAGTAAAAAAAATATAGATTTGTCAGAAAGGCACAATAGTTACATTCTAGGTTTGCATAGAGTCAGTTACAAATTATCAATGTTTACTTAATTTTACACAAAATCATACCAACTTATTCAGATTGGGGGCATCATGCACAATATGAGCACTCCCATTTTAGTTTCAAATACTTAGATACAAATTATTATAACTCAGTCTAAAATCCATATGCTTAGATATTAGATTTGGGGGTACATCTACGACACATTATTTTTGTGCGCTCACTTATGCACCAGTTGATAATAATATGGAATGAAAAAATCCATGCCATTCTCTACATTATTAATCTAGACACCATTTTCACCAACTTATACTAGATTTGATGTTTTACTCCATCTATAGTAGTTGACATTACTATGTAGTCCCTGAACTACATACTTGAGTGATCGAGGAGGCCCCTAGACTGATTTTTTTGATCTAAGGGATTTCCCACTGAAGTTTATGATCAATTATTTGCAATATTATAAATTAATTAATTATTGTTGTGAATGTAGGTATGGCATTATCTATCCAATAATGCCACACCTCCACCCACAACGTTTATAATTAATTTTGAAATATTTCTACCAATAAGATATATTTTAATATATTTATTATTTTTTAATAAATATATTTTTATTAATAATTTTAACTATATCTTTTATTTCCTTAAAGTAAAAAAAATCCATACCACTCCATAAAGATTTTATTCTTAAAACTCCATGCATAAATCTTTATTAAAACATTTCATGTCCACATGTTATTATGGTGTTGATATATATAATAGCGCCAAACTATAAAATGCATGAGTTTCTTTGTATTTGACGTTAGATTCCAAACACCATGCATCCATGTATTGGGACTTCAACAAATATGACATGCAGTGTTAATTATTTATTGCATGGTTTTTTTATTGGCATGGATAATATTAGCGTGACTTCAACACATACATGCAATAACTAAGTAGAGATTATTGATAGCATTGAACTTTGACACCATTAAATCTGGTATAGCATGGATATATTAAAACATGGTAATATTTTTAAAAGCTGCATATAGTTTTGAAATTCAGTAGCATGCAACACATTTTTGCATTCAATTTGGGAATAATAATTGTTATTATTACATTGGATAATATGTGGCATTGCTTACTTCTCTAGCACCAATCTTGATCTTGAAATTCATGTATTTGGCATATTGGCATGGTAATTTATTCTTTAAAGATTCTCAAAGATTCTTTAAGTCATTGTTACCTCACGTTGAATTCTTGGAGTAAATAGATTTTATCATGTTTGATTGGTAGCACTTTATATGGTAAAAATGCAATCTTTAATTCTAAAGAAATATGCAGGGAAGTTTAATTATTCAATAGATTGCTATTTATGATAGTGTGGATTAGCTTTGGTGATTATCCTATGCCATTATCCATGCTTAGCTATGTGCATAGCTTGCCAATGATGTTGAACTCCATTTTGGGATTTTGGTTTTGAATGGTTGCAGAGTAGAACCAAATACAGGTAGCAGGAAATCCTAGAGAGCTAATGACATGCTATCAAAATGAGAAAAAAACCCAATTTAGGGAAATTGTTGGTGCCCTATCAGGTAATTTTTTTAATGTCTGGCCAATGCCAAATAACATTGAGAAATATATAACTACAGGTTATTTTATAGGGGCAGTAAGAGAATTTGGTAGAGAAATAGTGGATTTGCACAAAGAAAATTTGTACATAGAGACATCTAGTTATAGAGGTATAAAGAACCTCTGATAATTTAAAGAGGTTTATTTATGTTGCATAGATAGATATTTGGTATGAATTTTTTTATTGTGCTCAGAGATATTTATAATTTTTCTTGAAGAGTTTTTTTAATAGATCAAAACACTCATAGAGTAGACCCATAGACGTAGCCATTTGGTGAACCTTGTATACAAATATTTTGTGTTATTTTTTTTTAATTTCCTCTCTGTGATCAGAAATAATTTCAATTTCCTTTATTAAATTACAAAAGTTTTATAATTTTTTTTTGGATTTACTAAAAGAGGAAATTGGAAATTAAAGATTTTATTTATTTTGAATCTGATCCAAGTAGATTGTAAAAGTTTTTATAACTTGGATTTTTGGATCAATTGCATTCCATATTTCTCAAGTGGCCATAAAGCTATTATATATAGTTTTAGTTACAATCATACAATTTTAGTTACATTGTGCAATTCAATCACATATGCATCTACTACACATGGGTAGGCAATGATGGAGTCATAGTCTACTTGAGTTCTTGTGCCACCTATATAGAATAGTTGGACAAGCCATAAGTCCAATATAAGATATTCATAGGTCATGTTCCACTGATTAGGGGTGGGAAATGATGGATTCAAAATTGGATTGAGTTCTTGATCCACCCACACATGGGGATTGATCAAGTCATCAACTCAATCCAAACTATTCATCGATCGATCACTATTTACATGCACACACACAAGATGTCACTAGGTTTATGCATTAGTTTATGTATCCAGTGAGGTGTATTTGTCCCTTTCCTCTCTCTAATATCTTTAATTAGTTTTTTATTTTCTTTTGATATCTCTTAAATAAAGACTGATCTATGCATGTTTCATTTGTAGGACACACAATGGAGCATGTTTCACATACTCAGATCTAAATTTATGGATTTGGTCTCATTGGTAAGTCTAAGTACATTTATTTTTACTTTATCCTAGTCATTTAAATTTGCTACATTTATAGAGTAAAGGGGGGGGGGAAATGTAATCAACTAAAAATGACACTTGAACACTAAGAGTGTTACTTGAGACCACCCATTCCTAGCTTATCCCTAGACCTATCTTAAGGCCTACTTAGACATTTATCTAGATTTCATATGGGCCACATGGATACCTAAACATTATACCCACTAACCTATTTTATCATGGTGTTCATTCAATCCCTTGAAAGCATGCAAACCTAGGGTTTTTAGAGGAAACCATAACTATAGGAAAAATTATTGATTGAATAGATCTAAAATTTGGACCACAGCTGGAACAGGACCTAATGTACAAAACTTAGAAATCATTCAAAAAGAGGACAATAGAGCCAAATGTGGACACTATCACCATAGTGCTACTATCTAAAGTATGATGTTATTGTCCAAGACGAATTAAGACACCTAAATCTTATTTACAACACCTTGATCAACTCCTATGCCAATTTTTAGCCTCCAGATCATCCATCTTAGTTAGTTTCTAGCTAAGTATTCATTTGTGTCATTCATTACTATTTTTGGAAAAGCTATATTATGTCAATTCTCATATAAATCAATGGTTATATTTATTGCATATTTATACCTTGATTTACTGTACTCATAGCCTTCAACAACATAAGGCTTACACACCATAAACCCTATAAAGTTAATTCACATACCATGATGGATTACCATACTATTTTGAATATATTGAGACTAGTCCAAATTACTTATAATCCATGTAAGACATTTTTTGGGTGGCTTGAGGATGGGCATGAACTTCAGAGGATCCAAATTAACATGTGGTTAGTTGATTAGACTCCCAATGTATATGAGTTTTTCCAATATGATGATGTTTTGTGATAGTCTAGCTTAGATTAAGGGGTACCATCAGTGTCATAATCATCATAGAGTATAATGTGGAGTGGGCATAGGCCCAATGATAGACATACATTGACACCCAGGGATCTAGCCCATGTCTTGGTGATGAGAGAGATCCCGTTGTTCCCCTAGTTATAAGGGATTATTCAAGGTATACTAAAGGTTACATGTAGTGGTGGGTAAGGGCCCACTGGCCATTATTGTTCTTAGTTATATTTGCCTAGCCTGGTGCCATAATTACAACACAAGGAGATGCAAGAGGAGATGTAGGTGGTGGTGCTCCTATGAGACCAACACCTATAGATGTAGTGGCTATCATAGCCACATATAAGTACCCTACTTTTGAATTATTGTATTTAATTGACATAGTATTTAATATGATAACTATACATAATTTATATTTTGTATATCTTGTGTACATCCAATTAGGAGTGGGCTACCATGGTAAGTTGTGTAGTGTTGGCAATTAAAAATGGGCTACCATGGTAATCCATGTGGTGCAAGATCTCACTTGGAGTGTACCCATAGATATAGCTAACAAGAGATTTATTGAGATATTTCTTGACATTATGGGTGTTCATGCACCCTTATTTGATCTAGTAGTGAGGTTAGTTGCAACATATCACACCACAATGACTGGGCAAGAGAAACTACATGTAGAGCTTGAATGCCAAGACATCCCAAAATGTAGCACCATTGAGATTATGTAAGTTTTGATTGAGTTATATGAAAATCTATGTCATAAACATGAGGAGACAATGCACCGACTAGGCACATATGAGGAGAGAGTATGCGAGTTGTCTTGGGCACAAGGGCCCACACTATACCCAAGTGCTTTCACATCGAGAGGTGCACGAGTGGTGGATATAGATAGTGATGATGAGTTACACATAGGGATATCCCCCTAACATACATCTGATATTTTTATTTATATAAAATTTATATCATTTTGATATATATGACACTATTCACATGGTTATTTTGCATCATATGGACATTCACAGTTTAGTTCTGTATGACATTTGTATAGTTTAGTTGTGTTTGTTTTCAATATATAGATTTAGATATAATATATTACACATTTGTATGAAATATGTCAATTTAATGATTTTTTTTCATTTTTAATAATAAGAGAGTGATCACCTTATGCAATGAAATCATTTTAGAAATAAAAACATTTGACTGTAATGATCTTGTGGTAATGAAACTATTATTATTTCTTATCACCGATTATGAAGTATCAGTAGAAATATCCTATGAATCTATATGCATTAATTTAGGTACTCATATATTCTATGGAGGTATACCTTCTCCATGTGTCTATCTATGAAGGACCCAATTGACCAATGGTTCCTTGGTAGGATTAGTGTGGGAGAGATCAGTCCTAGTAGAGGTTACATACACTAGAAGAAGGAATTCTACTAGTGGTCATCTTCTATGAAGGTCGATGGACCACATTTTATTCAAAAGGAGTAGCATGGGATGTCTCAACCCTCTTTGAATATCCTCTATAATAAGTATGTGAAATAGTTCTAGATATGTCTTTTCTAAATATAATAATTTCTTGATCAACTAACTATGTAAGCTTTTGTTGAAGAGCAAAATAATCATTATCTCAATGATGGTTTATACCATGGTAAGTGCAAAGGTGTTGTTCTTTTACCTTTTCAAATTTATTTGGTGGATAATGAGAATTTGGAGGAAGCTTTATCATTTATTTATCCAATAATGTGCACAATATATCATGTGGTCTATCTCGGTACCAATCAGACTGAAGTGGTTATTTTTTTGTAGAGGCACATGGTTTAACTGTAAGATGTGCCTAGTATGTTATTTTACTTTATTCAATACCTTTACTATTTGTTCTTTGGAATGAAATGTTGGTTCTAAAAAAGGTTTTTCAATAGGTTCATGACCCTCTTGACTTTTCTTATTTTCTTTGAAGATGTTATTTGTACCATGTTTGTCTTTAGGTGGTGAAGTAGGAAACTTGGTTTTTGTATTCGTTAAAGCACATGCATATTTATGCACATACCAATATAAAATATCAAATTAATCAAAGGTCTTATGCAACATTATTTATCTAAGAGGAGAAATAAGACCATTACTAAATAGAAATTACACTTCTAAATTTGAGGGGGTATAGTTTAAGGAATACAATATATTCTTATATTTCATAACATAGTCTAGAGTGGACTCACTCTCATTTTTTGTTAACGCTTGTGAATATTCCAATGGTAACTTAACTAAGGTATATCAATGGAAATTTGATAAGAACACATATTTGAGTTCTTTTTAATGCTGACAAGGAACCATTTGGGAAACTATAAAACCAATCAAGAGCCTCTTGATATAAAATTTAATGGAAGGCCTTCAATCACAGGTATCCATCCTTAGCCCAATGTTTAAAGGAATGTATATATTTTTGAAAGTGAATAGTAGGATCCCCATGATAATTGAAGCAAGATAACTTATTAATGATGAGGTTCAAAGGGTAAACATATTATAACATCTCCTGAGTAAGAGGTTGTTCCTGTAACATATTCTCCTCAAAGGTAGCTTCATGAGATGAAGCTTGCAACTTAAGAGTATTTACTTCTTGTTGAAGATATCCCATGGTAGTCATGATGGATAACATATCACAAGTAGAGAGTGGTGAAAAATTTGAATATTTACTTAGAGGTTGTAAACTACCATTCATATAAAAAATAGGAATGATAGATTCTTTACCACCTTCTAAAAGAGGATCATCACATGGTTACACAATATTTGGTAAAACAATATTTATGGCTAAAGAGACAAGTATATCATTTTGGATGGAATAAAGGTTGATATCATTATCATTACAAGGTGTTATATTATGTGAAATTTCATGTCATATAATAGGAGTAGGGGAAGGAACTTCACTTGTAAACACATGTTTATTTTGAGAAACAAAGGCAAATAAGGAAGGAAAATAAACATTTTCTACTTCATTTGCAACACTATGAGAAGGAAAAATACAAGTTTCACTTTCATTTGTACTTTTAAAAGAAGGGAGAGGAAGTGAAATGTGAATTTAGATTTTATTTTCATTTTACCATTCAAGCAAGGGAGGAGAATAAGTAGTTCATGCATTTTTCTCATTACAATTTTGAGAAATAGAAGTAATTTATCTATTTTCATTTGAGTGATCCAAAGAAGAGATAATATTTTCAAGGTTAACATCACTTTGACAAGAAGGAACACACTCAATTTCTTCAACATTTTCATTATTGGAAATAGGAGAGGATTATTCAATTGTTTCAAATTTTACATGAGTGGAATGAGAAGAACACTCAATATTTGATACATTTAAAGAAGTTATGTATGCTACATTTTGAATCGAAACATTATGAATACTAGCCTCTTACTTATCCATGGTATAATTTTTTTCAAGGCACAAAAAAATAGGCAAAATAGGCTCAACATACCCAAGAGGAATAACATCACACTCATAACCATTGATTCAGGAGCATCCAAGGGTTTATGTAATCTTACATCAACCAAAAATAGAGTGGTGTGTGTTCATCTTATCTTGTTTGTGTGTTTATATTTCTTGGCATGATGGAGATGATCCAAGGGAATATCAGTGTTCCTACACTTTAGTAGCGTCAAGCACATTAGATAAGTATTATTTTTTATAGCTACATGGTTCTAAGTAATTTGGTTGAGTTTCTCAACATTTGATACAATCTAGGATGTCATTACGTGCATTGAAGGGATAAAATGGATAAGTTATGGGGAAAAGTATTAAAGTGTATGAATATATTCTCTAAACTCAAATATAATTATACATTTCTATTCCTATCAAAGAATAGTGTAATGTCAAAAAAAAATCGTCTCAATCTGTGTATGTATGCTCAAGTTATGACCTATAAAAGTTGGTAGTTTTTATCAGTAAAAACCACTGATCTGCATATAGTGGTGGTTATAATGGTGATTATAAAAATATCATATGGAAGTTTTGTAACCAATGGTACTTTTAGCCTAAAAATAGGGTTGGTTATATCATGAATGAACTTAAAATAAAGGTAACATCCTAGAAAGATGAATGAATGGAATTTGAGCATTTATAAGGGGCTAAGGAAGGTGAAGAGGCATGGGAGAAGGTAGAGAATGGTGATAAAATATTCAAATTTGGAGAAGACGAGTTGGTTTTTAAGGGAAAAATAAATAAAATAAAACTCCAAGGAAGAAAAGAGGGAGTTGATATTGAACCAATCTATGGGAGACTGAAAGTTTATGTTTTTTTTCATGTTTTTATTTTAATAAACTTATATAGGCATGTGTGAGATTGTGAGGGAGTGTGTGAATCCATTTTTATTGTTTTAATATGAATTAAATGAAGAAAGTGTGCCAATTCTAAGAGTGTGCTTAAATTTTGGCCATGGGAGAGTTTGGGTGTTCTATCCATGCATCATAACAGTAAAGGTAGTCCTTAAGTAGACTTGCTCTATTGTGTTTGCAGTATTTAGTATCATAGAAAGATCTTTCCTTGATGGATTGAGTGTGTGAGGATGTTTTATGATATTTTAGGCTATGTAAGAGAAGTCTACTTATATTAGTTTAAAGTTATGAAATAGAAGCTTGTATAGGTGAGTGGATGAGTTTGTTGTCGTAGTGAGAGAAGTACTGCCAGTTGAGATAAAGTTTGAGAGGATCTTGTTTGAGTTTATTATAGGTTGTGAAAGAGAATCTTGCTTGTTAAATAATATGTGGCACACAAAGAAAGGAAATCACAAGAGGTAAATGAATTAGTTGAGATTTTGAAGGGAGTCCAAATAAGATTGGACATGATGGAGGATGCACAAAGTGAATATGTTATAAATTTAAGTGAAGAAGAATAAATTTTGGAGATGTTGTTATCCCTACAAACAAAATTCAATGTCTTAGAGAGAGGACTAGATAGAATAGTAAAAAAACCAATTGAGGTAAAGATGAAGCAAAGTAGTAAGCCCACTAGCAATATTATTTTATTTTGTGGTAGATAGAGCCCAAATGAGCTCATGAATTGGATAGTGGAGTTAGAGATATTATTTGAAGAGGAACATATTGAATACCCTGTGAGGGTGAAGGTTGCAAGTAAAATACTATGTGGAATTTTAACTAAGTATTGAAGAGTTATCTAAGAGAGAAGGAAGAAAAAGGAAAGAAGAAGGTGATGAGTTGGGAATATATGGTTTCCAAGTTGATGGGTCATGTTGTGTACCCAAGAAGACAAGTGGAGGGGATGAAGAAACTTCATGTAACAAGGCTTGAGAGAGAAGAGAAGATGAATAATATCACCATGAGAGGAAATATGAGAGGGAAGTTTATATGTGAGTAGTTGAAAGCTATTCCAAGTAGTAGCAAGGAGAAGGAGAAGAAAAAGGTTGTATTGAAAGACAACAAGAGAGAGAGAGAGGTTTCTATGTGAGAAGCTCAAATCTAATTTAAATAATAACAAGGATGAAGAAGTTTATGAGTAGCCCATAGGGGAAGGAGTCCTCATAGAGGAGGATTTATATGTGATAGTTGTATAATGGGAAGAAGGAGACCCATTATTTGATGATGGGAAGGAGTTTGTTGCATCCCATAAGTGGGAAGATATATAATTTTCCTTGGTGAATGAAGAATATCCAATTGTCTTGTCTATTTTAGAGGTTAGAAATATTAAGGAGAACTAAGTAAATATACATGTTTCCATGAAGGAAATAATAGAATTGAAAGAAGAGTCCAGTGCTACACCCTTAACCTATAGTGCATCTAGGGATATGTGTGGCCAATTTGTGGCTTACATACCTTCATATTATATTATTGCATTTATTGATGTTATTAGTATGGTCGGCCTATAAAATAACCCTAGTTAAGTAGAGTATATTTAGGAGGTAGTGGTTAGTATTTTGTCATCATATTTTGAATTTTTTTTTGATTGAATTGTTGTGGAGGTTGCCCCCTCGAAGTGGCTTAGTCACTATTAAAGTATCTTGATTTTTTAATAATTGTTGCTATGGATATTACTTATTATATTCTTAATTCTATGATATATTATTCTATTATTGTGAAGCATCTAATTAATTTCATTACAAGTGGTATCATAGTTTTGAAGTGGTATCAGAGTTTTGATTTGGGCAAGTTTTTGTGGTGTAGTTTTTTGGATCTGACATCTTGAGCACTAGAAAGTTGAAAAAACATAACTTGTGATCTAGGAAGAATCATTTTTTTCATCACCACAATTGTGTTTGTGATTTTTTTAGAAAAAATAAAATAAATAAATAAATAAATTTGTAAATTAAAAATCTATAAAATATAAAAAAAGTTTGAATTTTTTAACTTGATGCAGATTAATAGTCATTAGATTTATCTCTATGAGACGATCGCAATGGTATATTCTACTAGTACACTTTTTTGGCCAATTTTTTTCACCCATGTGCACATTAACAATCATTAGATTTATCTTGGCAAGGAAATCACAATAATATCATCTATTGATACACTTTTTAGGGGGTTTATAACCTTCTTAAGGTTTTTACATGGCTAAGACTAACACTCATGGATGTGGGAAAGGGCAAGAAATGCCTAAAAATCCTCATAAAGATTACATGGATTCTGAAACTTATGATCTATGTATTTTATAGGTGGTCCAATAACTTAAGTTATAGTTGCATGGCATGGTGTAGAAAGATGATCTTAATACAATTGAAGGGGACATCATAAGGCTAAGAGGGGACTTAAATGGCTTGCAGGATCAATTTCAATAAATTAATGAGTAATTGGCCAACTTTGCATCTCAACCATTGTAAAATAGCCCTCCACCACTCAAGTTTGGTTCTCTTCCTCCAAACAATCACAATTCTGATCTTAGTACAAAACCACTATTGCCAAAAGTGGATCTATGTAATTTTTATGGTAATGATCCATTTGTATGGCTTACTTACATTGATAATTTATTTGATCTACATTAGACTCCATTTTCACAAAAGGTGATCATGGCCTCTTTATATCTGGAACCTGAGAAATTCATTTGGTATTGTTGGTTGTGTGCTCAAAATAAAAAGAAAGATATACTAGTTTCATGGCCTGTATTTTTTGAGGAGTTATAGCTCCACTATCATAACAATGTTTCTGAATACTACTTTAGTCAACTAGCCAAGCTGCACCAAACTAGGACTATAAAGGATTAAATTCATCAATTTTAGAATCTCTCCTTATGTGTGGTGGACATCACTGAGAAAAATCTAATTGACCTATTTTTGGGTGGCCTCAAAGATAACATCCAATTCAAGGTTTGCATGTTTCATCCCAATAATGTATCTAAAGCCATACCAAGGATATGTCTGGTTGAGGAAACAGAGCTAATTAGATGAATACCTTTATAATGTTCATGAATACACCCTCCCAACACCATAATTTCTATAGCCTACCAGGTTGACACCTCAACAAATTGAAGAAAAACATGTAAATTTTTTGTTTTTTGACTGTGATAGCCAATGCAACAAAGGACATTGATGTGATGAAAAGAATTTGTTTTACATTGAAGGTGCCATTGAAGAGGAAGAATATGATGAGGCTTCATCACTAGGATTGGATGAATCTAAATATTCTCAACCTACTATTTTCTATCATGCACATACAGGTATTAGTACTCCTAAAAATCTTAAGGTGGTGGGTTTCTTAAAGAAACATAAGGTGACTATGTTAATTGACCCCAAGAGTACAAATAAATTCATCAATAGCAATATGGCTACTCATTTGAACTATTTTATTTACCTAGCTCTAGAATTTTAGGTCATGATTACAGATGGTGGTACCGTCAACTATTTTGGAAAATGCTGTAGCATTAAGATTGTTATGTGATACTACTTTGTATATTCTCTTATATTTTATATTCACATAGGAGGAGCTGACATTATTTTGGGAGTTGAGTGGCTCACCACTTTGGGCACCATTGAGATGAATTTTTAGGAATTATTCATAAAGTTCCATTCAAAATGTAGAAATTTAAACTATGTGGATTACAAGCTAAATATCTACAACTAGTTAGTTCCCATCAGATGATGAAGATTCTTAAAAAAAGTGCTTAGGGATTTGTGGCACACTTATTTTCCATAGAGGTTCAACCAACCAAAGAGTTTACACATTTTGATTTGCAAGGGTGCTGGATGACCATTATGTTGTTTTTGGTGACATGCCAAAAGGACATACTCCAAGTCATGCACATGATCATGGCATCAGAATCATTTTGAGAAGTACACCACCCAACATCTGACCCTATAGGTATCCTTATGCCCAAAAAAGTGAAATGGAAAATATGGTACATGAGATGTTGGAGGCAGGAATCATCCAACATAGTCAAAGTAAATATTCCTTCCATGTGGTCATGGTGTGGAAGAAGGATGACAAGTGGAGGATGTGACTAGACTATAGATAAATTAATAAGTACACTATTAAAGATAAGTTTCTTATTCTAATAATTGATGATTTACTAGATTAATTAAATGGTGTTGTTATTTTATCAAGTTAGACCTTCAATTTTGGTATAATTAAATTTGAATCCACTATGAGGACATACTTAAAATAACTTTCAAAACTCATGAAGGCCATTATGAATTTATGGTCATGCCTTTTGGCCTCTCAAATTCACCATCTACATTTTAGAGCTTGATGAATGCTATTTTTAGGCCATTTTTGAGAAAGTTTGTATTGGTGTTTTTTGATGATATCCTCATCTATAAAAAAAATAGGAAGATCATTTAAATCATGTGAAATAGGTACTTTTCATTCTGGAACAACATCAACTTTATGCCAAACCTTCCAAATGTGCTTTTAGTGTCCAAGAGGCAGAGTAATTCAGTTATATTATTTCACATGGAGTGAAAGTTGATCCCAAATAAATCCAAGTGATGATGGAGTGGCATCTTCTCAAGACCCTTAAGAACCTATAAGGATTTTTGGGACTAACTATTTACTATCGTATGTTTGACAAAAAATCTAGTAGCATTGTAGCTCCACTCACCTCTTTATTGAAGAAAGACTCCTTCCAATGGACTGATTCAACTACCAAGGTGTGTGAATTGCTAAAAATGGCTATGTGCATAACTCTAATTTTGGCTACTCCTAATTTTTTAAAAACTTTTATTTTGGAGTGCGACACATCAAGATATGGCATGGGGGTTGTACTCATACAAAAAAGTAAACCATTTGCATTTGGAAGTTTCCATTTGAAGGGAAAAAATAGGCTCAAACCAATATATGAGAAAGAGATGATGGATATTATGCATTTAGTCAAGCAATGGAGACCTTATTTGTTGGTTCATCACTTTCAGGTAAAGATTGATCATGATAGCCTCAAATATTTTTTGAAACAATAATTTTCATATGAAGAACAACATAAATGGATGACTAAAATGTTAGGCTATGATTTTTAAATAGTGTATAATAAAATAAATAAGAATGTGGTGGTAGATTCCCCCTCCCAATGGGATGAATTAGTTGAGGCATTGTTAGGTGCCATGACCATGTGGCAAGCAAATTGGCTATAGGAAGCAAGATTAGAATGGGAAAATGAAAATAATACCAAGGATTTGATTTAGAGATTTCAGTAGGGTTATGAAGAATCTAAAAAATTTACATGGAAAGGGAATGCATTATGGTATAGAGATAAATTATACATTTGTAAGCATTCTCTCTTCAAACATAAAATTCTTCAAGAACTTCATGCCTCTCCACTTGGAGGTCACTCTGAATTTTTGAAAACATATCATAGAATTAAAAAAGATTTATTTTGGAAAGGACTCAAGGGGGATGCCTAAAAATATGTGGCTGAATGCATGTTATGTCATTAGAACAAAGGTGAAACCATGAAGACCCTAGGTCTTTTGAATCCTTTATCCATTCCTAGCCAACATTAGGAGGAGGTTTCCATGGATTTCATTACTTCATTGCCATGATTTGAGGGTAAAAATATTATCATGCTAGTTGTGGATCGACTCACCAAGTATGTTCATTTTTGTTCTTTATCACAGTCATTTGTTACTAGTATATTAGCTTATGCTTTTCTCAATATAGTTCAAAAATTGCATGGTACTCTAAAGATCATTGTAAGTGAATAGGATCCCATATTTAGTAGTAATTTTTGGACCAAATTATTTGCATGTTTTGGCACCTAGTTAGCTCATAGCTCATCCTACCATCCTCAATATGATGGACAAATAGAGGTAGTTAACAAATATCTAAAAGGGTATCTTCATTATTTTGTTTCTAACAAATAGGATGAATGGGTTCTTTAGCTGTCACTAGTTGAAGGGTGGTATAACACTTCTTTTCACACTTCTTCCAAAATTTATCCTTTTGTGGCATTATATGGGTATCACCCCCCATCCATCACTTCAACTTTGATAATGCATCCCAAGGTTTAAGCTATTGAGGAACACATTCACCATCAATAAGAGGCACTATTTAGTTTGTGAGAGAATTTAGCCATGACACAAAATAGAATGAAGCAATAAGCAAATCAACACCATAGTAAGTGATATTTTTACATATATTATTAGGTCTTTGTGTGTTTTAACCTTATAACCATATGGATTTTAATTAATAGAAAAAAGGATAACAAGTTGTCACCTAAGTATTATGGCCCTTATTAGATCTTGCATAAAATTGGTAGTGTGGTTTACAAGTTGGAATTGCCCTTGTCCACTTAGATACATCTGATATTCCATGTATCTTGCCTAAATAAGGTAATTAGACACAAATTTTACACTCAGACTGAGTTACTTGAATTGGATGAAGAAGGATTAGTCATTTTGGAGCATGAAGAGATCATTCACACATGCACCAAGTAACTACAGACTAGAGCGATTAAGGAGTATTTGATCAAATAACAAAATTTACATTCTAAAGATGCATCATCAGAGGATGAAGTATTCCTATAATAACATCCTAGTTTGATTCAACATTTAGGCCTCATTATTCCGAAGGGGAGGGGCATGTTATGCTATTAACCTATAGTTCATCTAGGGATATGTGTGGCTGACTTGTGGCTTACATACCTTCATATTATCTTATTGAAGTTGTCGATGTTATTAGTATGGTCAACCTATGGAATAACCATGGATAAGTAGAGTATATATATGAGGTATTGGTTAGTATTTTATCATTATATTACCAATTTTGTTCTTATTTTATTATTGTGTAGGTTTCCCCCTCAAAGTGGCTCAGTCATAATATTTAAGTATCTTGTTCTTTCACCAATTATTGTTGTGGATCTATGTATTCTATTTTTAATTATATGATATATTAATCTATTTTTATGAATCATTTAAGTAATTTCATTACAAGCATCCATGAGGAGTTGTAGGTTTCTATGAGGGAGACAATGGAGATATATATAGTGAAAGCTAATGCACACATGAAAAATATGGTTGAAAATAAGACATGTAAAGGAGAAGAATAAATTATAAAGAATAATGAGGAGATGATATCCATGGGGGTTGTTGCAAATGGGCCTTTGAAAGTCCATCACGTAAGTGGAATCCATGAGAAGAATGCAAGTAATGGAGAAGAGTTAGACAACATGTCTATGAGGCATGATGAAGTAGTTATAGAAGTGATTGTGGGAACTCTTGAGTCCCTTAATAATTTTTTTAAATGTGTAGGTATAGTTATGGATAAAATGGAAAAGAAGACAAAGTGTAGTTCAATACAACATGCTCATTTGTATGAGAAGCAAAATGAGAAAGTGAATTAAGAGGATGATATGGCATGAGTAGCTAAAGATTTGGTTGGTAAGGAGATAATAATAGTAGAGGATTGTCTTCAAGTTATCATGAAGACAAGATAAAGTGGGAATGTGTGTGTAAAATAATGTTCTCAAGATCATATTTAAGAGGAAACTCATTTTCAGTAGTTGGAGGTGGGAGAGATGAATCTCACAAGAACAAGTAAAAGATATTGCAAGAAGAAGAAGACTTTCACAATATGAAAATGGTGGATAGAGAAGGATATGCATCAAAAATCCATCTTGAGATATGGATAAAGGGATAAATGGTGGAATCCAAAGTTATAAACCTAGAAATAGAGGTTGTTCCAATGATCATCTAGACAAGGAGAAATGAATAATGTCATTTATGTGGAATAAAAGCAAGCAAGGATATTGAGATGGTGAAATCATTCCTCTAAGAATAAAGGTGGTGTTTCATATGTGAGAGAAATAAAGATAGGTTTTGAGGAAGAGAATATTAGGATTTAAGTTATGCATTATTCTCATATGGATAAGGAAAGTGCAAATTTATTTGCACATGTCATGAAAGTGGTGAAGTAAGGAGATAATAATTAGCCTAGAGCTGATATGAAGAGGATGAAAATGAAAGAATACAAGGATATGATAGATAAATTAAGTTTATTATCAGTTCAATAATATGAAGAAGAGTATGAAGTTACATTAAAGTTAGATATAGAAGATGATGTAACAACAGAGGTGGAGGAGTTACTTGACATAACAATGAGGAATGTGTAACAACCCCTAAAGTTGTACTAAGAAAATACAGTAATTTTTAAAACTAATTAATTAACATTCATTTAACTTAAATATACTTAAAAACTTAACCAAACAACTCAAAATAATAGTATTTATAAATTCAAATACCAAAAATAATAAATATCTTATTACAACTCTAATGAAAGTAAATACATTAGGACACAACTATGTCTGGTCCCATAATATATCAACTGCTATTCAAATATAACAACATATATTATAATTGTATTTCCTTTAGGTACTAAACCTAATACAATAAATAGATTCTAATCCCTTTGGAGCTCGAGTTGAACCAACTCATGTAACTCTGAATCTCAAGTGTAGTCTCTAGATAAGTAGTACTACTATGGGGAGGGAGAGCATCATCCAAACGATTTTCCACACCAACCACATACCAATGATCCTCCACATAATCCCCTATCAGAAAAAGGTCCTCCCTTCACAGATAGGTAGATATAATGATGTGGGAATCTAGAGAATAAGCTAATACCCATGTGTGTATGATAAAACTAAACATGCAGTGTATCATAGAAAGCCTATTCTATTGTAAGATATCACACTGACATGTAAATCATACATACCAAAGATAATGTCTCACTATACATTATTTAATCACAAGACTCATACTAATTACATCCTCCTAGTAATAATATCACATCACTTACCATATATAAGAGTAAGCAAAGTATTCATTTATTCCATCAACGTATGAATAAATCTTACATTATTATTTATCTCATACTAGAAATAATGCCTACAGTTTATACCATCTAGATAAAATTCACATTAAACTACATATTACAAACTACTACATAATATCCAAACAATTAAACCCTATGATATCCCATATTATCATAGTCTAGTGTTCTAAGACACAACTACTAGTTTTCCCATAATTAACCATACTAAGTAGTCATAAATACATAAAAGAATACACTTTTAATCAAACAAGAACATATAAAAAATCAAGTCATACAAGCACATAAAAATATAACCTTACATTCATTTACACTCTCAAGGCTATATGCATGCATACATGATATCCTACTATCTGTTACAAAATGTACTATTCAAATAATAACCAACACATATATCTAGTCAATCAACATAGGTGAGAGTCTAGATTTATAGCTACAATATGTACCATCTGAGCATATAAATTTAAGTTGAAGTATTCTATGATAGCTAATACTATCATATCTCCTTGTGCATGAGCACCCTACTCAAACATGAATAAATAATCTTACACTTATAATCTTATTAATTAATCAAGTATGGATTTATACCGTCTGGATATACCCTAGATTATACTGCTAATAAGTAATCAAAATTAAACATAATTCCACTATTATATTCCATAAAATTCTAAATATTTTTACATATTAATACTTTCATAATATGTACTATACAAAGGTTTTTAATACTAACAATGCACGTGCATGCACACACACACACACACACACTAACAATTATTTATAACACAAGTCAAGGTTTTAAAAGATTTATCAAACATAATTCCATGAACCTTTAATATATAACTTGAGTATTATAGTCAAATAGACCTTTTTAGAATCAAGATCCGCTTTCGATAATCACAGTTATTTCTCAACATAGAATAAAATAACCTCTAGTTTAAAACCATCATATAAGACATTCACAAGTTATTTTTATGTGTCTCAACTCAACATAATCTAGGTTCATGCATTTAATTCTAAAATTTAGATCAAACACATACAATCTTTTGTAATAGCTACTAACACACACTTAACCATCAAAAGTATGGTTGAGTCTCATTTATTGATTTATTTCACAACCAATATCTATGACAAGCTAGATAATCTTCCAAATGGGTATTATGCAAGTCATTAAAGATTTCATTTATGTTAAATACAAAATTGACATCTTTATAACCTAATATCCTTCCACCTTAAGTTTGGCCCTCATCATAGCCCAAAGGACTATAAGTAAATCAAGGTAAGAGTTTGCCCAAAATATTTATAATTTATAAATATTTTGCTCACTCTTTATTAATATAAAGAGAAGTACTGGTAGACAAATTTATTATACTTTCATACTAATAAGATGAGTTTATAAATTACATAGGTCATATATAATTACAACATAGTCCATATATCAACAATATACAACTTTCTTTAATCTATATTTAGATAGAATTTTGTTTATAACGTGAAATGATTTTATAAAAATATAGTCCATATATAATGTATTTATACATAAATATTCATAAATTTAGGCATAATATATATCATATTCAATAAAAATCTCAGTTAATTAATACTATAATTTACTATTTCTCTTTGAACTGAGTATACAAAGTATTCCAACATTTATTTCAGATCAATGGGCAATACAAGAGATGAATTATAATTTGAAGTTCAATAATTCTCATAAGTACTATAATTATAATTTGAAGTTCAATAATTCTTATAAGTATCCCATGATAATCATGATCATATATTTTTTTTAATGTAACTCAGTTGGTAATGCATCTAGGCTGTAGTACAACTCGGTTGGAGCCGTAATACGAAAATCCAAGGTAAAAAATAAGCTTTCACAAAATATTTGATCTTGTATATAAGAAGATACATTGTTATAGTTAAGGACTCAACAATTTAATTCTTAAAGCCTCAATGATCTATACTATTTCTATTTTAAACTTGGCATTCTAATTTTAATACTTGGAGTTATAAATAAGAGACTTGGTGCTTCAATATAGTGTTAAGCGCATCAATTAATGGCTCTACATTGCACACATTATTATTTAGCACGCGACCTAAAAATCAAATTAAAAAAAAAAAAATTTATTAAAAACTCAGATTTATATTATAAAATGTAGGTCTATGAAATAAAATGCTGATTTATATTATAAAATGTAGGGCTATAAAGAATATAATGCAACCATATAGAATAACTAAGTTGCCAAGGATAAAATGTTGTCAAATAAAACCTAGATAATGATTAGTAAAAAGCATTAACTTTTTATTTTATTGAGAGATAAGATGCTATGCGACCATACAAGGTGTTGACAAAATAATATGCTTATCATTATACAATTGAAACCCAATCAATTAAATTGGGACATGGGTTTATTTAGGAAAATGTAGTCCCAATAAAATACTACACATGCCTATAATATGAAGCATAGTTAATATGAGTAAGGCATTGACCAAAATTAAAATATGCTACCAATATATATACTAGCTTGATGCTACCCAAGGTTATTTGACACAATTCAACTGCATACAGGTATAAAACATAGTTATACAAAATGGGATGCAACCAATTATAAATTCTACAGTTCACCTAATGTATAAGATGTTAGCTAATCACTGCCTAAGTTCCTAAAGAGATGACTAAAACATCTAAAACATAGCTCATAATTATGATAGCAATGCCTAAATTACAACACAATTATCTTAGCAATGATCCTATTTTTATAATGTACCTTATCTTTATATAAAAATAGTAATATCAAATGCTTGAAACTTTAAGATAATATTAAATTTGAAAAGATCATATTCCTGGGATGTCTAATTTTTAACTAATGATTTTTACACATAAAATGTAAATCCATATCCATATTGAAACATAAATATGAACCAACTTGGTATAGATTTGCTTGGAAAAATAATACACCAGAATTTTCTTGCTTTCTCCAACTCTCTCTCTCTCTCTCTCTCTAAATCCTCCTGCCTCTTCTCTATTTGTGTCTCCTTCCTCTTTTATTTGTGTGTTATTTCTAATTTTTATCTTCCTTTATTTATAAAATTTTGTTTCCATCATATTCACTTTGCATGCATTTTCTCTTTAAGTTTATTATCCATGCATGGCATTTTAATCTCTTATTAACTTTACTAACTCATGTTAACTCATTCTCCAAGATTGTAGATTATCTCACCTTAAAATTCTTTAATAAATTTTAATACATATAATTTACTTAGTATTGTCTAATATGTCACACTCGCCAAGTTTGCTTTAAGCATGAGTTCAATTGACAAATAAAATATTGATATAATTTTTAATTTAATTTCATGCATGTATCTCATTCTAAGTTTAGATTGTCTTCACTCAAAGTCAGTACTCTAAGATAATTCTAATTTCATGAAAGCAATTAAAATAAAGATAATTATATAATAGATCACTAATCACATATTAAATGTTTATTTTTTTTGATTTATTATCAAAAATCAATATAATTAATTGAAAGGAATCTAATGCATATTAAAAACTAAATTTGCATACTAATATAATCACATATAAGATTCCCTTAATTATGCAATAGCATCTAAAACATGTTACACATATAATAATTTAAATCTATTATACATGTGTGTAGGGTCACTACCAATTTATCTATCATTTTTCAATCATCCCATTTATCTCATCCTCTCTGATGATGCTCTCCCTCGTCAAGCTCTAAGGGTAGGATCAGTCTTGCATCCACCTCACAATAAGAAGGTAGTTAATCTAAGTCATCATATATCAACCAATGATGTAAAACTAACAAATACATATCCATAATGTACATAATAATAAAATACAACTATCACATTATGTATAATAATCAATAATATCACTATCCCATATCATTATATGTCATAAAGCTCAAATAAAAGTAATGATAATCAAATAATAACCATATTAATTCACATATTTAAAGGTTATTACTTATAGGATGAAATCAAAATGTGACAGAATGAGAGAGATGAGGAGGTGAAGACTATCCTAGATGTATTATTAGAAGATATGGGTGATCATTTAGATGCTCAAATGTATGTCGAGTGTAATAAGGTAATATTGGATATTAGATAAGAGTTGATCCCTGATGGACGTGATTGGTTCAAATCTAATGAAGGATGGAACAACAATGATGGAGAGGTAGTTGATGGTGGTGGTCAAATGAAGGTGGGTTTCAACCCACAAGAGGATAGAAAGAGAAGAAGATAAACATTTGGTGGAGGTGTTTAGGATATGGTGGTGGAGGTATTTAGGCTATGGTGGGTTCAATCCCACAAAGGAGAAAAGGAAGAGTAGAGGTAAGAGAAGAAAGGATTTGAAGCTAGTAAAGAGTTGAAAGTGAAAGAGAAAGAGTGATAATGTTAGAAGTACTTGGTGTGTTGAAAAGGAATGCCATGGCCATTATCATTCATTATAATAATAGTGGTTTTATCATTTATTCCATCCATGTGAAAATTATCTCACATTTTAAAAACTTTGGGTGTTTGATGTAAGAGCATCTAAGGGTTCATGCAATCTTGCATCGACCAAAAATGGAGTGGCATGTGTTCGTCTTATCTTGTTTATGTGTTTATAATTTTTGACATGATGAATATGATCAAAGAGAATATCAGTAATCCTACACTTTAGTATCATTATGTACATCATATAAGCATTATTTTATGATAGCTACATCGTTCTAAGCAAGTTGGTTGAGTTTCTCAACATTTAGTACAATTTAGATTGTCACTACATGCATTAAAGGGATAAAATAGATAGGTTAAATATAAAAGTATTAAAGTGTATGAATATATTTAATAAACTCATATATAATTACATATTTTTATTCCTCTCAAATATTAGTGCAATTTCAAAATAAAATCATCTCAATTTGAGTCTGTATGGTCAAGTTATGGCATTTGAAAGTTGGCAGTTTTTATCAATAAAAGAACCATTAGTCTACATATGGTAGTGGTTACACAATAATTAATGGTGGTTACACGACCGTCATAGGGTATTTTTGAAACTAGTGGCAATTTTGGCTTGCAAATAAGGGTGATTTTATTATGAATGAAGTTAAAACAAAAGTAACGGCCTAGAAATATGAATGAATGGATTTTGAGCATTTCTAAGGGGCTGAAGAAGATGAAGAGGCATGGGAGAAGGTAGATAAAGATGATAAAATATTTGAATTAGGGAAGAGGAGTCAATTTTTAAGGGATAAGGAAATAAAAGAAAACTCCAAGGAAGAAAATAGGGAGTTGAAGGTGAACCAATCCATGAGAGATTGAAAGTGTATGTTCTTCATATTCTTGTTTTAATAAGCCTGTATAGGCATGTATGAGAGTGTGAGGGAGTGTATGCATATATTTGTATTGTTTTAAGATGAATTTAATGAAAAAAATATGTTGAATAAAGTGTGTTAAGTTTAGGATTATTCCATGCCTCATGAAAATTCTTACATCTATAAATAATTAGATAGATGTTTGGGTTTATGACACTATGAAGATAGAAGAAAGTTTGTGCATCCACATTTTCCAATAAAAGTATTAAAATATATAGGTGGTGTGTAACCATGGATAAAAATTTCCCAAAATCTTTTCAATATAATAATTATCTTCAGCGGATCTCGCCAAGATTCAAAGTTACCACCTTTGAAGATGATAATATTTGTGAAAGTAGAATTTAATGAAGCCATTGATTCTTCTGATAATGTATTGAAATCATTATGAACATTTCTTGAATGAGGATATGATACCAAATGAATGTTTTTAATATATGGAGGGAGTGAAAATAATCTCTAACTTAATATGAAAATGAAACTATATATTATCCAATATAGCCCAAAATTACTAGTTGTTAATCTAATATTGTTGTAAGTTTGATTGATGATTGAATATGCACTGAATAACTTCAAATTAAGCTACTAAATCTTGGTAGTTTTTACTTTGTGAATACCTACAGTAAAAAATAAGATATAAAAATATGAAAAATGAAATTCCAAAAGTAATTATTGTTCCACACCTATGTAAACTCTTTTATTAATAATAAAATCTAAAAATAGCTGATTACAATAAAATTGCATGATAAGTTAATGTTAATTTAATACCTCTACTTAAAAACTATATGAAATAAAATAGACTCTTAAAAATATAATCTAAGATAACAAGTTTAACTCACTAGTAAGATATATAAATCATTCAAGAAGTCTCTTCATCAATTAAGCAAACATGCACACTAAAGAAGTGAGAGTCTAAAAATAGAAATATAAACATATAAACCTAACTAAAATAGATTATAATTTATTTAATTAAACATTCAGTGAAATAGACTCTAACTAGCACTTCTAGTTAATTTTTAGAAATTTCCTAGAATGTGTCAGAATTTGACTAAATAACTAATCTAAGATACAAATGAATTAAATAACCTTCATAAACTATAAATAAATAAACTCAATCTAATATCAATTATTAAATGCATTTATTGAAATTATACTAAACAATATTCACTTTGATGATGGGCTTGTCTAACCTTCGAGCTACACTCAGATTAAATTACCTTGCAATATGAGGGTTTAATTGATACACTTCAAAGTTTGTTTACGTCGCCTCCATATTGAAACATATCACCATATTTTGTAGTTACATATTATTTATTTTTTGAAGCTTGAAACTAAGGATTCTTTTGTATTTAGATGTTCTCTTTACTATGATATCAGGGTGTGATTAATAAGGGTTATCCACCATCCTTTACACTCTTTTGTCTATGTATAGATGAGCTTGATGAAATCATATGAATGTTTCTAGGCCCATATGTTTTCGTTGTAAAAAAATTATATTGTAATTCTTATATTTCCAAATGACATCATTTTGATGACCCATTTAGAGGAAGATATCCAATGAGAACTACATATTGTAGCATCATTTTTTGATATCTATAGTTTGCACCTAAATATTTATAAAATAAAAGGCATGGTTTTAAAACTTTAAAGCATAATGCCAAACAAGTTTTCCTTATATATAAAGTTTAACAAGTTGTGAACATCTCTTCATATATTTATTTAGATGTCCTTTTTTTCTAGGCCTCACTTCAATTTATCACCAACTATTGAGTCTAGAATAAATAGTGTATGTCTTCATCCCCACTTTTGAAAAATAATACTTTTGGCTTTGGTTCTAAGATATATAGACAAAGATTAACTTCTTTCACTGACTTGTTACACTTATTGTTCTTTATGGGCTAAAATTTGGTAGTCTTACCTTAATAAAATAGATCAAAGCCAATTTGAAAGATTATTACCTCCATGTTATGTAAGCATGAGTGTGGTTGACATCATTCTCCTTAAATTTGATTCAACTATGCTCATTACTATTGGGATATTTCAAGTGGTGAATATGATAAATAGGCTTAGACATATGGCCAATTCCTCAATTGAGTTATTTAGGCTCCCATATCAAACATTCAAATCCTATATGCATCTAGCATAATATAGAATCAAATATGGATGGTATGTTAGGGATTTCACTCTACAAAGCATTGTAGATAACATTAAATGACTCCATCCACATAATTTTATAATTGATTCACTAGATGTATCTAAAAGGGAGATAATTGGGTTATCATAGATGAGACATATAGATCCTATGTTTGGTCCAAATGGCTAGAGCCTTGTTATCCGATTTCCTAAAAGCATCAACATTACTAAAATACATATCTTCACTTTGAGGATGTGCTTATCTAACCTTTAAGATACTCTTGGCTTCAATTATCTTTTAGCATGAGGGTTCAGTTGGCACACTTTAGAGTTTGTTGACAATACCTTTATATTGAGACAAATCACCATATTTTATAGTTATATTGTATTTGTCAAATCTTTTTTTGGAGGTTGAAATTTATGATCTTTTTTTATTTAGATGTTGTCTTTACTAAGAGATCCGAGGGTGATTATTTTGCCTCTTTAGAGACTTATATAAATCTCTCCAGACCTTCATGGATTATGAGGATTAGAGATGTTTGGATATTAAAAAAAAAATGTTTGATCTTTGCCAACATTTGGCCAAAGACTTTACTTTTACAATGATTTATACCTATAGGATTGCTCAAATTTTTCATCTTGTTTCTTCTTAAATATTGAAGAGGATGAAACCATGTACCAGGTTTATAAATATAGTAAGATCAAGAAAACATTAAAAGATACAATTTATTTTCACATGTTTTTTCTTCGTTATATTTTTTTCCATTTTAAAACTCACACTTGTTATTTCTTACTTTAGATTAATTCTTATAAACCAATTTTAAATTTTTGTACACATTCATATTATTATTTAATCTTATCCTATGACATATTGATTAATATATCACACTTGTAAACATGTGGTTGTGAGCATTTTATAGACATGTGTCATATGACGGCATAGGTATTGGGTGCCTTTCTTCTTCCACCTAGTGCCTATCGTGCTGCTTAATTAGAGTTTTTATCATTAAAAAAGTATGTACTTAGGATGCATTTCACCCTCAAATTTATTTTGGTAGCATCATTCTATAAGTTTACACTAACACATTTATGTTTCTATCTATCATTTATGCTAGCATGTCGCATCATACTGACATTAGTCTATTCCACCATAATTTTTTTTGAACACGATAGTTTTATAAAATAAAATAAGATTAATAAAAACAAATTTTATGAAAAATTTCATCCAAAACTAATAAGTATTAATAGGTTTAACTTCATAAAATAAACATCTTTCCCATAGCAATACATATAAGAGTACAAATTAGCACATGTTTTAATTTACGTGAGTTTCTCTCATCAATACATAGAAAAGAAAAAATTAACGTGTATTTTACTTTTCATATATTTTAGAATCTACAATTTAATGTGGCAATGTTGCATAAATTAGTACATTTAAATTTAACATTCGTCAATGATATATTAGGTTGATCCTTTTATTAATGAGTGATATATTGAGTTTTTGTTAATATGAGTGATATATTAAATTGATCTTTTTTATTAGTGTGTGATATATTAGGTTGTGAACTTAAATTGATCTAATGAGTGTAACTTAAATTATGTTGCTCTTTAGTACACTTAGGTTGGAAAACTTTTCATATGTGAAAGCTAAAAATCCAGAGTATAAGTGATAATATGAACAAGTATAAAGTTTCCGAAGGGTTTATTAAACAAAAAATTCATTTCTTTCTAATTGTTTTGCTTACATGTTAATTGCTGACCTTACTTACATGATTCCTTATAATAATCAGTAAAACCCTTGATGGAATATTTCATCAATTTAATGGAAACTTCACAAAATCATTCATTTGCGAAGAAATGGATTTCATAGGCCAACTAGGGAATAAGTTCTGATTGTCGATCCATATTAACAGGATAATGTTTAACCTTTTCAGGGAAGCCAACAAAAAGTTTTTCAACCAAATGCATGGGTTATTAAATAAGCTTTGTGGTGCAATCTCACAAAAAACTACATTAAACAAGAGTTCAGAGAGTATTTGTAGGTGATGGTCTACAATTACCCTCAATCAACTCCAGGGTGGGTAGTTTAGAGGTCTTTCATGGAGATAACCAAGCTTATTCCCAAAGATCTGGTGATGTACTACATGTAAGTTAATTATTTCTATATAAAATAAGACATGCAAGTGTTAGGTTGTGGAGCTAAAAGCTTCAACTCTTTGCAAATAGTAGGAACAGAAGGTTGCTGAGATCCAGGAGCACCGGCGTTGGCATTAGGACCGACGTCGGTCGTGACCAATGCAGAAGGCCACCGGTGACGGCAGAGAGTCGGCTGACGTCGGTAGAATAGGCAAGCAGGGATCGACATCGGTCACCTGTGTGTTCCAGAACTGTTCGTTGCACGGACAGTTAGTTGAGTGAACGAAGTGTTTGCATGTAAAGACCAGTTAGAGTCTTGAGCTGCGAGGATAATTATCTAAATTAAGAGTCTAAGTTATTGTTTAAGTCTGGGATCTATTTATAGACCCATTGGCATGTATTATATGTATGAGATAGAAAGGAAGAGTTCCTTCCATTGTAAGATCATTGAGTTGCAGGGTGTTGCAAGCTCATAGGGGATCTACATGTAAGTTTGGTCTGTTGAATTACAGGTTGTAGGTTCATGGGAGATCAACTTGAAGTGCTATAGAGTGCTTGGTGTACCGGCAGGGTTATTACTGACTGGTTGGAGAGGTGAACACCAATTCTGTGTGTGAGTTGGTTGTTGGGACCATTTTTGTGTAGGAGAGTGTTGTGAAGAAGAATTACTGTACACTTGAGGTGTGGGAAACCTCTGTAAGGTGGAAGAGTGTGGCGGCTCTTTGTAGTATTCTTTTTTGTAAAGTGTTAATACAAGATAGTGTATTGTCTCTCATATTCTGTGCTATTGGTGAATTCTAGTTACTTGTGTTTTTGGTTATTTTCGCATATTTAATTGCTTATATTTGGTGATCATATTGTGCTCTTTCTGAGGAGCAAGATCCTAACAAGAGGAATCAGAACAGGTGTGTTTGTTCTTGGATTTCCCTACAATTGGTATCAGAGCTTTTGGTTGGGATACTAACAGATTGGTTTAGATCTGGGTAGTGTGTTTTGATTACAAGTTACTCACAGGGTTTCTGTTTGAGTGGGAGTTGAGCAATGGTAGAAGACAGTAAGCTACGAATGGAAAAGTTTAACGGCAAGAACTACCAATTATGGAGGATGCAAATTGAGGACTATCTGTATCAGAAAGATTTATACTTACCGTTGGGTGGGGTTGGTTGCAAACCCCAGAATATGAAGGATGAAGAATGGGAGGTTCTTAATCAGAAGGCTCTGGGATCTATTAGATTGAGTCTTGCATCATCTGTGATTTCCAGCTTATCACAGTGTAAGACAACGGTGGAGTTGATGGATTCTTTGGCAAATTTATATGAAAAACCCTCAGCTTCTAATAAGGTATTTCTTATGAAGCGTTTATTTAATTTGCAAATGTTGGAAGGTGGATCTGTTCATAGCCATCTTAGTGATTTCCATGGTTTGGTAAACCAGTTAAGTTCAGTCAATATTGTATTTGATGATGAAATTAGAGCTCTCTTAATCTTGTGTTCATTACCTGAAAGTTGGGAAGGTTTGGTAATGGCAGTTTCTAACACTGTGTCTGCTTCAAAAGTCTTAAAAGTGGATGATGTTGTGAGTGTGATCTTGAATGAAGAGATACACAGGAAAAGCACATGTGAATCATTAG
Source organism: Torreya grandis (assembly GCA_037957365.1). Classification (NCBI taxonomy): domain Eukaryota; kingdom Viridiplantae; phylum Streptophyta; class Pinopsida; order Cupressales; family Taxaceae; genus Torreya; species Torreya grandis. Next base: position 692,973 of record JARHVA010001163.1, on the reverse strand, counting down.
GAGATGCTTTGAGTGTTGAAGGGAGAGGAAGGCAAAGAGAGAAGATAGAGCGTGGGAGATCAAGGTCGAAGATAGGCAATAGATCTAAGTCCAGGTATGGCAGAATAACATGCTGGAAATGTGGAAAGCAAGGGCACTTAAAGAGAGATTGCAGATCGGGTGAAGATCAGCATGAAGGACATGGAGAAGAAGCAGATGTTGCGGATTACATTGCACAAGATGCTCTGGTATGTTCTTTGGATAAAGTAGAATCTTGGGTTTTAGATTCTGGTGCCTCTTTTCATGCATCTCCACATAGGGAATTTTTTCATGAGTATGTCCAGGGAGACTTTGGAGAAATTTGTGTAGGGGATGGTAAGCCTTGTCAGATTGTTGGCAAAGGAAAAGTGAAGCTGAAATTGCAGACATGTGACACATGGGTGTTAAAGGAGGTCATGCATGTCCCATTTCTGGAGCAAAATTTGATTTTTGTTAGAAGTTTGGGTGATGAGGGTTGCACAGTAACTCTCACAGTAGACTCTTGGAAGGTTACCAAGGGTACACTTGTTGTAGCTAAAGGTAAGAAAGTAGGTACGCTTTATCTATCTACTTGTATTACTGATTCTCTTTCTGGGTTATCTACTTTAGCTGTAGATTCGAAGATGTGGCTTAATAGGCTTGGTCACATAGATAAGAAGGAGATGCTTATTCTTGAGTCAAAGAGTATGCTTTCGGATTTGGAAGGCATGGATTGTGGTTTCTGTATGCAGAAGAAGAAGGTGAAGTTTCTTGAGGAATCTGATGTTAGTGACAAGAATAGGAAAGCCTTAGTTTTCAAGGAGAAGGTGACGAACAGAGTTCAGCACAAGGTGCAGAGGAATTCTGAGCAGAGCAAGGGTGATTTGGACAAGGGTTTGATCCAAAAGGAGCTCACGGGAAAAAGTCAGGTCTCACTAGAAAAACACAGAGACCGACGTCGGTAAGAAAATCGATGTCGACGTCCAGACAGGGACCGACGTAGGCTATGTTCAGCCCGATGTCGGTGACTCAGGGTAGATAATGACCAGTGTCGGCCAGGGGAAACTGACATCGGTAAGGTGGCAGTCGCATGGAACTGAAATCAATCGGCTGCAGACTGAGATGTGACTGGCATCGATCACTGAGATGAATTTTGGGTGGACAGCTAGCTGTCATGGAGTCTCAAGCACCCATATGGAGGACTGAAGGTGTAAGTAAGTTCTTAAATTCGTCATTTCCCTTCTTTACACTACTTGTTGCTCACTTATGGTATAAAACTAGGAAGTTGTTAAAGAAGCAGAATAGGTAGATCCAGGAAATAGTGGGAGCTTGGCATGGATGAGGATGTGATTCCTTGGAGGAGAACCAAACAGGTGTTTTGGGTAGAGTTGCCAGCTGGAAGAAAGCACTGAGAGACGAATGGATGTTCAGGATGAAGAAGAGCAGAAATGGATACGTGAGATGGAAGATCAGGGTATATGGTTTTGTATTAGCTGCAGGGCAATGGAGGTTTGATCATTGTGTTTCTCTTTACCAGGTTGGATAATATTAGCTACATTATCCTATTACTGTATGATGTGCTTGTTGCAGGGTTACACATATAGGTATTGCTGAACTAAAGGTAAAGCTAGTTCAGGGGTGTGTCATGGAGAATCTGAGAGCAGCAAGATTCTTTGGCATGAGTGTGTTCTAGAGACATGGAGGCCTTGTTGACTTTGTTTCAGGATGATTGTGTGAGACCGGTTAGCATGTCGATGGTTGGACAGTTCACAGAACAGGTGTCTTGATTCACATAATGAGGTTGAGTGCATGGTATGTACTAAACTTGAGTTTTCCCATGCAGTGGGAGTTGTCACAAGTTTGGAGTCAATCCGGGAAAGTAATACTGAAGGGCAGTTCAGTGGGACCAGCAGCAGGTGCACATGCTATGCAGGGTCAAGTTCTTATCTACATGGTTGTAGATGCAAATGTGATAGGTAATTTGGATGACAGGTTTTGCACTACAGGATTTGTGGTGGTTGGTCTTTAAGAGTGATCTTGAAGAGGGATACGGATCCAAGGGAACAAACTAGATGGAGTACAGGTACAGGTACAGGTTGCAGTTGTTTATCTCCAAGTGGGAGATTGTTAGGTTGTGGAGCTAAAAGCTTCAACTCTTTGCAAATGGTAGGAACAAAAGGTTGCTGAGATCCAGGAGCACTGGCATCGGCATTAGGACCGATGTCAGTCGTGACCAGTGCAGAAGGCCACCGGCGACGGCAGAGAGTCGGCCGACATCGGTAGAACCAGGCAAGCAGGGACCGGCGTCGGTCGCCTGTGTGTTCCAGAACTGTTCGTTGCATGGATAGTTAGTTGAGTGAACGAAGTGTTTGCATGTAAAGACCAGTTAGAGTCTTGAGCTGCAAAGATAATTGTCTAAATTAAGAGTCTAAGTTATTGTTTAAGTCTGGGATCTATTTATAGACCCATTGGCATGTATTGTATGTATGAGATAGAAAGGAAGAGTTCCTTCCATTGTAAGATCATTGAGTTGCAGGTTGTTGCAAGCTCATAGGGGATCTACATGTAAGTTTGGTCTGTTGAATTGTAGGTTGCAGGTTCATGGGAGATCAACTTGAAGTGCTATAGAGTGCTTGGTGTACCGGCAGGGTTATTACTGACTGGTTGGAGAGGTGAACACCAATTCTGTGTGTGAGTTGGTTGTTGGGACCGTTTTTGTGTAGGAGAGTGTTGTGAAGAAGAATTACTGTACACTTGAGGTGTGGGAAACCTCTGTAAGGTGGAAGAGTGTGGCGGCTCTTTGTAGTATTCTTTTCTGTAAAGTGTTAATACAAGATAGTGTATTGTCTCTCATATTCTGTGCTATTGGTGAATTCTAGTTACTTGTGTTTCTGGTTATTTCCGCATATTTAATTGCTTATATTTGGTAATCATATTGTGCTCTTTCTGAGGAGCAAGATCCTAACAAGAGGAATCTGAACAGGTGTGTTTGTTCTTGGATTTCCCTACATGTACTACATGTAAGTTAATTATTTCTATATAAAATAAGACATGCAAGTGTTTCCTTTGCCATTTTAACAAATTTTTATTAAAATAGATAGTTAGCAATGAGAAATATGAGAGTGTAGAGCACTGGGACACCTTTAATTCAAGTAGAGATCAATTATTAGTGTTGAAAACCTATGGTCCATCTCTCAACATGCATTTGATTTACTGTTGAAGCCTTCTAAGGCTCTTTATGGCCAAATTGTTTATGCAGACTATATGCATAGAATATTAAATAGATCACTTCAAACCAAACAATAAGTGGATTTCCATGTTTTAAACATAAAAAAAATAAAATCTTGATGATGGATACTATATAGGTATGTGTCTATTTGAAACAATAATGACAAATCGGATATGCAGCTTAAGAACTAAGAACCCATTTGTAATTATCTTATAAAATTATTTTGCATTTTTCTATGGGTGGCAATCATTACATCAATTTTATAGAGATTAATAAATGTATTCATCAAGAAAATCTTCAACTAAAAAAATGATTATGGTGAATAAGAACACATTTAACTTTGCTTTATCAACCTCAATGTTTTACGCCTCCAAGTGTGTGAATACAACATAAGTTAAAAATTCCCAAAAGCTATTGGTACTTTCGTTAACCCTTTCTTTGTTGGCACATGAAGTGACCCCTTTCTCACATTATGTTCATCTATTCATTCATATAAAGAGCTATTATCCTCTCAAAATATCTTTTCAACAACTTAAGATGAAGAAACATTTTTTTAACGCATCCCTACCTCCGCCAAAAAAAAGTCTTCATTGATATAGAGAATGAGCAATGCCTTAACCTTTTAGGTGAAATGTGAAAATCATCTCAGCATTCAAGTATTTTTATTCCTCAAAAGTTTCCACTTACATCTTCATTCAAAATCTTTTGACTTACTATTGATAAAATATCTCGATACTAAATTTGATGTGAATAGGATAACTTGACCATATTTTATAATTAGAAAAATGAGCATTGTGAAAATACATCCCACTTACCTAAATAAAAATGATGGCATCCTTCGGGACCTCGTCCTCCTCCCCTATCCTATCCCCCAATTCCCTTAGATCAACAAGATGTTAATTATTCTATAAACCTCAAAATATATTTCATTTAACTTTTGGTGAGGAATATTTTTTTGGTTAAGATAAAAATTGGTTAAATTATTAAAAAAAAAGGTATATCATGAACATTTAAAATTGTTAAATAAAACTCTATATTTTTAAGTTTGATTTAACCAACCTACTATCTTCAATTATAAATGCCCCTTATTTGTTCAAAAACCTAATTATAACATATTAAAAAAAAGACCTAAACATTTGAAAAGATTTTATGAATAAAAATAAGTCACCATAATCTCTCCACCATAATCTCCCTCCCCCAATTTAATCAACCTAAACAGACCTAAATACTTAAAAAAATCTTACTTATAAAAAGGAGTTCCCCATGATCTCCCCTACCTAATCAACTTAAGGAATAACTTACCATACATGATTACAATATATACAACACTTAACTATGTTATAAAGAAATAAAAAAAATAAAAAAACATTGAATAATACTAGTACAAGACAAAAATATTCCAATAAAGAGTGAGTGTATGGTAATAATTTTGAGGGGTCTTTAGTGACCACCAAAATATTCTTTAAATAGTTACAAAAAATCTTAAAAAAATAGGTATATTGAAATTTGTGTGATTTGTATAGATAATTGTAAAATTAATTTGTCTTGATAACATTTGAGAATAAATTTTATAATTTGAATACAGTTTATAAATTACAATATTTATTATAATGTCTAAAAGATAAAATATGTAATATTCATGAAATTATCACAATAATATAATATTTTTAAAAAAAAGTAACAAATATATATGTATACAAATACATATTTTTGAAGTAGATGAATATATTTTTATATGAAATTGTAATGTAGATATGAAATTTTGATACAATACCCATTATTTGTAATGGTATTAGATTTTTCTATGATTGAGTTATCGGTCAAATTAGGCTCTTACTGGTATATTTTCTTTTTCTTTTTATGATAGATTTTAATTAATATTAAAATTAACTCTAATTCATGCATAAATAGAAAACACAATTTTAAAAAATAATGTGAAGATAAATAATTGAAATTGACAAAGCAAAAAAAATGAACAAAGTGAAACTATACAAAAGAGAGATGAACTTAGCTTTTTGAGTTGTTAGTTGATTGAATAGGAAAATAGAATGTAGGAATTAAAAAAATGTAGGAAACCCTAAAACCTTTTAGACGCTGGGCCTAAATGCCTTTAAGGATATGAACATCCATTAAATGACACAAGCAACTAGTGCCACTATCCCTATTGGTTGATCTTGTCTTTTTATAGAAAATTGTTTTGGAACTATCAGGTGAGACCATGAAAATTATATCTTATTGTGTTGATTTCATCTTTAGAACTATGTGGAGACATGTTGTGTGCCTTATTGAAGTTAAAAACCCTAGATTTATGCCACAAAGAGATAAATATATGTGAAGGAATAAAATAGGGTTAGCATTTGGAGTTGTGTTAGACCTTAACACCCCATAGTGTTAAGTGTTGCTACATATTATAGAGAGGATTACAAAGAAATTTAGTCAAAAATTAGTTGATAAATAATGAAACATGCATAGAGAACTAACTAACCAAGCCTATCTATTCCTATGGGAGTTACAAAGGATAACAAGAAACAAATGAAGGAAAGCAACACCATATTACCTTCCCAAATGAATTCACCATACCCACATGGCTCAAAAACATGTTCTCCTTTGATCAAGCATACTTGTCTTTGTCAACAATGGTGGTAAGATCCTTCAATGCCTCAAGAACACTCCACAAAACCTAGGCTCATGATTCCAAATCACTAAACTAGCCTATCAATGAAGCTCACAAACAAAAACTATGATAAAATAAAAAGCCTTGTGGAAACAATTTAACATTATAACTTTGAAATATTCAAGATTTTTGAAGATATTTAAGCATAATAAATTTGAACCAAAATAACTTAGAAATGATGTTCATAGCCTCTCTATTTATAGATTTTTGAGATTGGTCAGGATCAATTGTGACTGTCCATCTCAAGATTGAGATGTGTGGCCATGGATAATCCTAATATTTGGAATTAAATCCATAATTAGCTTCATCATGACCTTGGAATAAGGGGCATTGAAGAGGCATGGGAGGCATTAACTAGGCATGGGTGACCCATAATCTTGATATTTGTGGCATTTATGGCCTAGGGATGTCTTCCCAAGAAATGATGTCACCTGATGATGCAGTTAATAGGAATCAATTTAAAAAAATAAATATTCAACAACTCTCATGGAAAACCCACTTAATCTCTTGATTTGGAATAATTATCCTTAAACAAGGTTAATCAACATTTATGCAATTTATTTAAAAATTGGCCCTTAATTAATCAAAATGGCCAGAAAGTCATATTACTAGGTCATAATTTGACTGGAGAGGAACTAGAAGGTGATGTTAGATGTATTGGAACTGTATTCCCATTTAGAATATTTCCAACACCAATAACAAAGGTACATGATGTGTACCAATGAATTTAGGAAAAAAGATTGATCCAGAGCACTAAATGGTAAAATTGTCATTTAGACTCGAATTGATCTCATCAAAGTTAGCTGGCCCATAAAATGCATTGCCCTATTTAGGGATACTTTGACCTAAAATATCACTTATAAGTTAAAATTTTAAACCATTTAGGGTGTTTTATGGATTTTGACCTTATTTGAGAAGGTGTAGCGAGATATTCAGGTGAAGAAACATCTTTTCAAATAAAATATTTATCAAGGAGAAATTGGAACAGACCCATGATGCCCCCTTGAGAGGACACACTAGGATGGAAGAAAAGGATGGACTCTCGAAAAGAGAGAGAAAGTGAGAGATTAACCCATGGAATAGATCACATTTAGATGAACTAATGCTTGCACACGTGATTACCATCAATGATCAAAATATAATGAGAGGTATAATAGGCCCTAGAGATGGGGGGAATGGGAAAGATACAATCTATAAATGTAAGTGACACTATAAACATACCTAATTTGAGAGTACAAGCTGTGTGCTTGCATCATTGATCAATCTTGAGACAAGTTGCACACTAATTTTTTTCCATCATGGGATTTAATGTAGAGAGATTGGAATTAGAGGAAAAGAGAGAACATTCTACTTTAGGAAGGGAAGCACCACTAGAATGGGGTCTCTAAAGAGAATATAATAAGTACTCCAATAGAGTAGATTTGATCATGATAAAATAGTTTTGCCCTAGTACGACAAATATTGATCATTGATAAAGAATAAATAATGGTTTACCCCTATAGATCTGATTTTATTCAAACATTATTTATATGTTTTGCCCTAGTATAGGTGATTGGAAAGCAAAATAACTCAAGGATATAATCGAAAAGATAGGTTAAAGTGAACGAGCACAAACGTATATGTGATTGTGTAATGGCTTAGAAATCCATATAAAACCAAGCATATGAGAATGAAAAAAGTGATGAGAGTGATGAAAATAAGAATGGAGATAGCCAAGTTGACCTCAATAGAAATTGAGAGCTGCCTACATAGTTCCATGGACTCATGTTCCACTATGAACTTTAGGGCAATGTAGTTCACCCATGTTTGGGAGAGAATGGAATGAGAAATGATGAAAATGGACCAATAATTGATTAAAATCATAATGTATGCAAATATATGCACATCTAAGCATAGATTTGAGTGCTAAAATGCATGCTACCTAGAAGCCTAAGTCCATATCATGAGCCTAGGTTTTGTAAAGTGTTCTTGAGAATCATTCATCGGAGCTGATGTTGATGCTAAGACTTTGAGACCTGAACACAAAGTGATTGCTATAGAAAAATAAATTAGGCATCATAAGTATGAATAACTTATAATGACATAATATTTCAATTACATTGAGCCAGTTCAAATGTGAATATCTATAACTAAGGGTAATGGTAAAACAATGACCAAAACTAGAGTTACAATGATTTACATTTAAATAAAATAGTAAAAGACAAAGAAAAAGATAAACATAAATGAACATATCTTGAAATCAAGATATGATCTTAAGTAGAACAAAATGTTTAAAAAAAAAAGTCAAAAATGTCTTAATGACATGGGACCAAGATATGAATAATCAAAATTCATGTGGACCATCAAGTCATTCTTGAACATAAAAGAGAAAAGCAAAAGCAAAAGCAAACAAAAAAAACAAGACACCAAGAATCAATCAAATAAACGAAATGGTCCAAGAACAACGTAATAACATAGGATCAAGATATAAATAATTGAGATCCATGTGATTCATCAAGATGTTTTGAAACACAAAAGAGACAAGCAAAAAATAAACAAGAAAACACAAGACCAAGAATGGAGACAAGAAGCAAGAAAAAGGATAAGAAATCAAAGGAGAGGTGCGAAAGCACAACAAAACACCAAGAAAACACACACAAACAAAAACCAAGTTAATGTGGTTTAAAAACAAATCTTCATGCATGTGCGGTAGAGGTGTTACTTTCCACCACATCATAATAAAGAACAATGACACGATAATTATTCCTTAATTAAAGAGGAAAAATGATAGAGAAATGGGGAAAGAGAAGAAAAGGAAGGGGTTGGTCGAGTTAACTCCAGATGTATAAGACAAGTGGATGTTGCCTACATAGTTACATGGATGCATGTTCTAACATGAACTTCAGGCCAAACATAGTTCTTCTAAGAAATGGAATAGAAGAAAAAATGATGATCAAACCAGCATGATTAATGTTATAGAAGAAATGGAAGATATGATAAATAAATGAGAATGGTCTGACAAACAAGAAGTTGATGAGATGAGAAGGAATGACCTTATAAAATGGTAAGTGCATGGGACAAGATGAAACAAATTGGTGTTTTTGTGCTTATAAAATGGCAAGAGTGTAACATGGTGGAACGAGAATGTATAAATCTACAAAAGCATGAGACAATGTTTTTATTATTTTGTGGATCATGTTTTGATGTTTTTGGTATTTTCAAAGTATTTCTAATGTTTTTGGTGTTTTTAGGATAAAATATGCACAAAGTGAGACCATCTAGTAGAGGAGATGCATGTCCCAAGAGTAGAGGTTCCAATAAGATAGCTAAGCTGGCTACAATAGCCCATGCTCATAAATCGATGAGAGTGAGGTACTTGATTTCTCACAAAATGGTGAGAGCGTATAGAAAGGGGGCCTGAGATGACCTTAATATGAATTTGAGCATGACCTACATAGTCCTAAAGTGACCTCAAGTTATATTAATTCCATCCACATAAGAGGTAGGGAAAAATCAACTAGGTCCCAACAAGTTCCCAAATCTGGCAAATGGCCAGTCAAATGAAAATAGCGATGGTAAGGTGATGCAATAATGTGTGATAAATAAGTGTTGCCCCTAGTTTTCCCATAGGTAGTTATAACTAAGATACAATATCATAGGTCAATGATACTACTTTACCCATATGTGATTATAATTAATAACAAGACTGGTGAAATGTTGATTTGCCCATAGGTGCTTATAATCAGGCTCACATAAATAAGCTTGATATAGGATGGAAAATGACAGATATCTTTCCAAATCAACTATCACACTACTTTCATACACTGTCATTATAAATATGAATTAGATTGATTATTGAAACTTGATTGGAATCCCCCTACAAAAGGTGCAGGAAGAACCAAATGAACCAAGATCAAAATAGGATTGGGTAGGATGACTAAAAATAGGCTTTGGTCTAGATAGGAATGGAATAATAGGATGGTATGGTCTTGTTAAGGATAATGATGGTTTTTTGATATATTAGATAATATGGTAAGAGGGTTTCCCCCAAGTGATGGGGTGAATGGTTGGGTACTTCAACAATGGAAAATGGATATGTAACAACGGCAATGGCATGGCAATGTGAAATGGCCTGGGTGTGGTTTTTGATTCTATAGTTTCTATTGATGGGGAGATGCATGTCCTAATCAATAAATGATACCAAAAAAATGCTTGATCATGTTAATTTCTATCCCATACCTCATCTGAATAGCTACTCTATCAAGAACTTGATGTAGATCTAGTTGTCGAGAATGCTTTTGTGATCTTCATTGGTCATTGATTTTGATTCCTTCAAGTGTTGAGATAGGGTATATTTATATCCTCTGTAAAGGAAAGTGTGGTCATGGATGGTAAATAAGGATAAATAATGGATGGTAGGTTTGATTGTGAAATAGAATGGTATATTATAATGGAATGTATAATGGTTGGGAAATAAATGAAGATCAAGACTTTCAGTCACAGTAATGTTGTTGATGCTAGATTTGACATAATTTTGATTATGGTAGGGTTGAAGACTTTTGAAGATGCTATCGATAGGACCATCAGATTGTTCTATTGCTTGATTTTGAGAGTAGCTACTATCTGATTATGCTATAGATTGGAAGCTATTTTGATTTGATCTTTGATATTATCTTCAGTAAATAATGAGGAACTTTTGTGCTCAGTTATTGGCACCTCGATGAGATTTTCACCAATGAATTTATTCTGATCATCCCATAACACCTTCGAGAAGGTTTCACAAAGAGATGTTAACATTTGAATTTGATTGTCTTCTAGTTCCTTCAAAAAGGTGTTACTAAAAGATGTTGAGTTTGATCTTTGCTTATCCCCTAGCACCTCTAAAAAAGTTTCACTAGGAGATTGTTCTTCTTTTGAATGAATGTGGTCTTAGCCTCCTTGTTCTTCTTCAAATACTATGTCACCATGGATGCAGTTTAACAAATTATGATTATGTCGATCCCAATTGACACTAGTGGGAGGTGGAATGTTAATAATGTGGCTATGTTGGGTGGTAATAATGGGATGGTGAATGGTAGCAAAATCCTCATAGAAGATACTAGGGGAACTTGTGTTGATGTTGAAGTAATTTTCTAAAAAAAAAAATATAAATATCATAAATATATTCAAATTGATTTTCAAGGCAATTATAACTAATCTTGTAACAACCAATACTATAATCTATTTTTGACTCTAATTTTGAAGCAAGGGACTCTAAATCCAATGTCCTAACTAATGTTGATTTTGTTTTTGATGCTAAATCCAATGTCGATTCAAAAATGGAACCTGACTCTAATATTGATTCTTCATTTGATATGGTTGTTTTGATATTGCTCTATTCAATGCTAAATTTTTGACAAGTAACGGCCTTTGATGGCATAATGGGCTCAATAAAACCTTATTCATCTTGGAAGGGTTCAACATAGACTAACTCATCTAAGTGAAGCCTCTAAAAAAGAGGGAACCACTCAAGGGATGTCTCGATAAAATCATGTCTGTCAAAGTGAGTCTCCTTAATGAGTGGGAAAAGATCAAGAGACAACTCTACCGAGACTGGCTTGTTAAGGAGATAAGGCTCTTTAAAAATATGTAACATATGAATAGGTAACTTATGAGAGTTTATCTTGTCAGAAATGGGTGTTTTAATAATAACATGTTGGTTTTGATTTATAATTGGTCACAAAATATCAATTTTAAACACATTTTGATCCTCATAAGATGGCTTTTGAAGAGGTAATGTTTCTTGTTTAGGCTCAAAGATCAATATAGAATTTATAAAGTGGGGAACATTTGGTTTAGTGAGAACAATGGTTTATGGTTCAATAATGGACTCTCCAAATATTAGACTATTGAATAAGGGATAAAAAAAATTGGTTCATCAAATGGAGGTTCTTCAATAATAGGTTCATAAAAAACTGGCGATGGACCAAGAATGGTAACAACTAGATGCTTCTTAGTTTGGTTTCTTGTGCAAACCAAAGGAAGAGGTCATAAAATGATAACAAATGGATGTTTATTAGTTTTGTTGCTCATATAAACCAAAGGAGGAGGTCTTAAAATGGTAATCTTGGTACATTACAAAGTTTGATTACTTACACAAGCCAAAGCATCCAAGTCTTCCTGATAAACCCAATCATTCAAATCATGAGTTGGATCATAAATTGGATCTTGACTATGTTCCCATGACTGATTTTTGTGAGGTGGATAGAAATCTGTCTCACAAACCATATTGTCACCATAGGTGTCTTGACTAAATTCATAAAAGTCATTTTGTGTGGCCATTAATCATAAGTTGGTTTATCTATGTTACACCATAAGTGTAGCTAGACATATCTGCATTTAATGAAGAAAGCTTTGAAAATAAAAAGACTTAAAGTTATACAAACTTTGAAAAGTGATGTTTAAAAGACAAAAGGGTCAATCTTGGTTGAAAGAGTGAAGCTACATCTCAAAAGTAATTTGTGCTAAGATTTGGCATAAAAGAACCTAATGTCAAATATCTAACATCAAAGGTTTTTGAAGAAAGGTTGTGTTTTCCCAAACAAAATCACAAAAATTGATGAGGATAGGCATTCAAAAAAAATAAACAATCAATAGTGTTTGAAATTGGGTAATCATTTAACCAAAGCTATGCAACCCAAAAGAAAAAGATCTGTGTATCAACCCCATGAATTGAGGCCTAAACAAAAATCAATCAATGTTTAGATCCAAACTTAACAAGGCTACTTGAAAACTCAATATTTGAAAATTAAGATTTGACCAAATAAGATAGACAAGATCAGATAGCATGACAACACAAGACAAAGTTCCAAATGGTATATATAAAATGGTTTGAAACAAGTGGTTTTTTGATACATGGTGAAATAAGTCTTGAAACAAATTAAGTAGCCTAACGATGTAAGCATGCTCAAATGATGTGGTCAATTGTTATGTTTCAAATACTCAAAGGCAAAAAATATTTGACATGATTTGGGAAGCATAACGCTACCCTTGTTAACTTAAATACATGATTTTGACATAGCTTATGAACAAACAAACAAGTTTTAGCCTCAAAGCATACCAAGCAAATAATGACCACAATGTACTAAGTATAATCATCCAAATCCTAGCAAGGGTATGTCAAAATGCAGTTAAATAAAATAGCAAGGTTTTTATCATTCTATGGGAATCAATTACATAATGACTTTCACATCAAACGATGTAAAAGACAAGCATGAAAATTGGGTGACCACGACATTGGCTAGTTGTAAAACGGTCTAGTACTTTTTTATAACCACTACATCCTAGTGTTCATTCAGTGTAGTGTGATGTCCAAATGCAGATACATCCCATGTAGAACTCCAAAGGATTCAAATGAAGACAATGCTAGGAGGTGAAACGCTGGGTCAAATCTTCCCTAAATAACTCATGGGAGGTAATGACATCCCCCTCGCAAGCCAAGTTTGCATGAAAATAAAGAAAGAATAAAATAGAAAGACTTTAAGGTCATTTTCAAGATCACCCAAACTTTGGTGAGTTTTTGGGGAGTGCTTTAGGTGACATTATTTCTAAGCCTTGTACTAGGCTATTCATAATAGGAATGACACTTTTGATTCTAAAGGTTCTCTATAAGGGACAAATAGAAGAGCATACACGTAACATTCCTCTTTTTTCCAAACAAAATATAATTAAACAACTATTGCAAACAATAATTGACAAGTGTGTTCAATTTTAAACCCGAATGAAATGTTTAGTGATGTTCATTTGACCCCTTGGTATTAGTTGAAAAACTTTTAAAACATTCACCAAAACATCTAAATTCTTTGTTAAACACCCAAAACAAAGTTCTTAATTGATTTTTAAGCATGCAAGAGGTGATTTAAACATGTTTTTATCAAATGTCAAGCTTGGTCCCTCAACAAAAATGTTAGCATGTCCTTTAGCTTTGAAGCTCTTTTTAGCTTGAAATAATGAACTTTGAAAAATTAGCTCTCGCATCTATGTTTTAAGAGAAACACAATGACCAACATCAGTTATTACCACTGACAATGGTTACTTTGGCTGAACGAGATCTAATCGATGTCATTTTTATTAACCAACATTGGTTAAGCCAGGTAACTAATGTTGGTATCACTTGCCGACGTCGGTTACTACGTAAAATCATGGTAAACAAAAATGGCAAAATAAAGTTATAAAATTGATTTGCATGAGTTTTAAGGGTCCAAATGGATATTTTAGAGTTGAAAAGTGATCTTCCTTATGTGTGAGATGCATCTTATCCCACTGAGCATGCCAAGATGTAGAGAGGATTACAAATCAAGTTATTCAAGCATTAGTCCATAAATAATGAAACATGCATAAGGAACTAACTAACAAAGCCTATCTATTCCTATGAGAATTACAAAGGATAACAAGAAAAAAATGAAAAAAAGCAACACCATATTACCTTTCCAAATGGATTTACCATACCCATGTGGCTCCAAAACATGTTCTCCCTTGATCAAGCATCCTTGTCTTTGTCAACAATGGTGGTAAGCTCCTATAATGCCTCAAGAACACTCCAAAAAATCTAGGCTCATGATTCCAAATCACTAAACTAGCCTATCAATGAAGCTTGCAAACAAAAACTAAGATCAAATACAAAGCCTTGTGGAAACAATTTAACTTTATAACTTTGCAATATTCAAGCTTTTTGAAGATATTTAAGCATAATAAATTTGCACCAAAATATCTTAGAAATGATGTTCATGGTCTCTCTATTTATAAATTTTTTAGATTGGTCAGGATCAACCATGACTGTTCATCTCAAGATTGAGATGTGTGGCCATGGATAATCCTAATATTTGGAATTAAATCCATAATTAGCTTCATCATGACCTTAGAAGAAGGGGCATTGAAGAGGAATGGGAGGCATTAACTAGGCATGGGTGACCCATAATCTTGATAGTTGTGGCATTTATGGCCTAGGGATGTCTTCCCAAGAAATGATGTCACCTGATGATGTAGTTAATAGGAATCAATTTTTAAAAAGAAATATTCAACAACTCTCATGGAAAATCCACTTAAGCTCTTGATTTAGATTAATTATCCTTAAACAAGGTTAATCAACATTTGTGCAATTTATTTAAAAATTGGCCCTCAATTAATCAAAATGGTCAGAAAGTCATATTACTAGGTCATAATTTGACTGGAGAGGAATTGGAAGGTGATGTTAGATGTATTGGATTTTTATTCCTATTTAGGATATTTCCAACACCAAATAATAAAGGTACATGACGTGTACCAATGAATTTAGGAGAAAAGAGTGATCCAGAGCACTAAATGCTAAAATTGTCATTTTGACTCAAAATGATCTCATCAAAGTTAGCTGGCCCATAAAATGCATTGCCCTATTTAGGGATACTTTGACCTAAACTAGCACTTGTAAGTGACAAGTTCAAACTATTTAGGGCCTTTTATGGATTTTGACCTAAAATGTGCATTTGAGTGCAATTCAAGTAAGATTGACAATTTCAACATAAATAGTGTTAGGAATTGGATGTCTACACATACCAATGCTCTAAAGATAGATCAAACCTCTATGTATTTATCCCACCTAACTATTTTGTGCAATTGTTCTCCTTTCACTATATGAAAGCATCCAAAATAAGCTTGAATAGTTAATCATGTGGGATTATTAGTACATAAAACTAGCTTGAAGCTTGGCTAAGGACTACTCAAAGTGTTTGAAACCTAATTTGGGAAGAATAGGGAAATTTTGCTTAAGTTTCAATTGTGTCATTAATCCCTATGAATTCAAATTTTTAGTTGTGTAAAAGTGATTTGAATTGTATTTATAAAAATCTCATTGAGATGACAACACACTATAAAGCTTAAAAATAAGAAAGCTGACCTTAGGGAGGTTTTCATTTGCAAATATGACTATTGGTGGGAATTAGACTGAATCATTGGATAAGGAAAGGATTGAAGGTTTTTGTTGTCCCATTGGTTGATTTTGTCCCCTAAAGAAACATGTTGTGATTTGGATCTGGACTGAGGCATATAAATGCATATAGGTGTTTTGGAAATCATAACATTTTTTGTGTGCAACAAATGATGGATAGAAGATAAACTAGGTCCTCTCTTAGGCTTAGGATAGGTCAAAATGGTGAAATAAGTGTCAATTAAATGCACACATTAATTAAGGATAAAAATGATTAAAATAAACATGATTAAGTATTAATGACCAAAGTTAGGTTACTAATCCCTTTATTCTAGATATGAAATTACTATATTAAAGGAAAGTTATACCTTAGGGTGTAAGACACAATTTATCTGAGATCCATACTTCAATCATGCAAAGCAACATAAAGTTTGGAAAACCTTGAAAAACACATGAAGTAGCTATTTCATTTCTTTGAAAAATAAAATATGAATACATGAATTTGAAATATTGAAACTTTGCTTTAACTTTGACCAATTTAAATTTGAAATGAACTTTGCTAATTTAAAAATTGCTTATATTTGAATAATTTGAAAATTGAAATGAGACTATGGAATGAATACACATGTATGTGTGAAATCAATGCTGATTTTTGTGACTTTACTTGATGATGATGCTTCCTTGAAGCATTAGAGAATTGGTGCCTCCCATGAATCACTTACAAAAGATGGTTCATTAGTTAAAACATTATAAAATTGGGGGTGATCAAACCCAAAATTGAATTTGCTCAAGTTTGAAATGAAATAAAACTCATTGAGGGATGTTGAACATCAATTTAAAATATATAGTCTTTCTAACCCTAAGATGTGAAATGGGTTGAAATCCTAACAAATTCACACACATAATTTTGGAGTGCACAATTAGCCCCAAGTCATGCACTATGTACCTGAACTGAATCGATGGCTTGTAGATTCAATTGACATATTTTGGTATATCCTGGAATAGTTTTATTTTTTGAGAATCATGATCATAAGAGAATGGAGTACACCCATGGTCCTACCATGTTTGAAATTAAAAAAATAGAATAAAAGTGGCACAAAACTGCATCATGCCCCCATTGTAATTATAAATTTTAAAAATGTATGTGAATGCTCATTGTAACTTCTATTTGAAAGTTTAGAACTATGTCGATTTTCTATTTGAATATGAAATAAGAGTGCGTATGCAATGGCATATGACCTCGTGTTATATTTCAATAACTAATTTTTTTAACATTTTATAACTTTTAAACTATGATTGTGCCAAATATTTAAATTTTGTCACATTTTGTAACTTTGAAACTATGATTGTGTCAAATAATTGAATTTTTTAACATTTTGTAACTTTGAAGTTATGATTCTACTAAATATGAAAAAATTGATTTTTGAAAATGGCTCATCTCATTTATGAGAATCCCATTGAAATTCCCCACTTTGGAGGTGAGGAAATTGCTCATAAAAAATTCACTCATCTCAAAATAAAAGTTAACTTTCAACATACGTAGTGAATATATTATCATTGAAAATTTTTGTATATGAAAAAAGTGTTGGCATATGTAGATACTAAAATATGATTTATTTAGTACCTTAGTCTTGTACACTTGGAAAATACCTATCATGGTTGTACTTTTTATTTCTATACCATCCTACTACCAAAAGGTCGTGTTCACTATCTCTTTATGCCTAATTGTTTATCTCTTAGTCGGATCATTATTATTTTAATGACCTTGCCTTCTATACTGTGAAAACATATCTAAACCTAATTATTATACTTCACTATCTATTTTGGACATGTACATGTTTTTTTATCTCTCCAAACACTTGTGTCCCAGGTGGACACATGCATCGAATCAAGTGTTCATTTTCCTTCAAAGTCTCCAATGTGAAAAATCCATCTAGTTTTAAAAAAAAACATTTCCAAAATATCAGCCTAAGTGCATTAATGTGATATATTTCCAAAATAGATTGGTATATATATAATGTCAATGCTCATTAATTCCAAACATATAAATCACATATAAATCAAAAGTAAATACACCAAGAATAACTCAATCAAGCATTCAAGTGAGCAAACCTACCCAATTTATCTTGATTTCTATATCATTCATAGGATTAATATTTTTATAGGTATGAAGCATTCAAAGACCAACCCATGAGCCATATTTTCCATGTTAAAAAGGTATGCATGTTGAATATTTTTATTCACCATTATGGAGTAGCATCCATTTATAGTTCAAATCTTCAAGTTTTTAGCAATCATGCAAAGGTTTCAAGGTTCGGTCTAGGTTCAAGAAAATGGCTAAGTCTTAAGAAAAATCAATATTTTACAATTTTGCTTCACAAGTTTTATAAAGTCTAGTATTTGGATTTTGTTTAAGGGAAATGGTATTCACTTATTTTATAAATTAGTTGAAAAAATTATCACAAACAAAGGTTATGATAGCTTCAAAAGAAACAATAAAGTCTTTTTCTTTCGAAAAAATATCACACAACAGAACTAGTCAAATTTTTTGTTCTGGATAAAATTTTCTAACACTAGGCTATGCCATGATTTTTTAATAAAGAGGAAACATTTTAACACTTAATTTATTCTTTAAACTTTTCCCAAAACCACATGTAATGTTTCCACTCAGCAGGACTTATCTGTTTTATTCAAAAGTTGCTCGACGGGTCAAAACCATGCTTTGCCACTTAGCCATTTTGGGGATCTTTTATCTCTCGGTAATAGCTTCAGGAGGTGATAAGAAAAATTTTGATGTGCCCTTAATGACATCTTGATTAATTATTCATTTATCAATCACCTCAAGAATCTGGTCTAATCGAATGGTGCCACATGAAAATCGTTTGCATCTCTTGATAGCCTATGCCTCTTTCAAAATACTTTCAACATTTAGTCAATTTTGTAAAAGTTGTCTAGTGTCACATGTTGATATCATAATGGTCTTGGGCCCTTTTTAAACACCTTTCTATTCTTAGTCAATTTTCATGAAGTTTCTTGGTAATCTCCATGTCAGTAAGGTAGTGGGCTATCAAGATGATGTCATGTGGCATAATCCTACTGCTTCGCTCTCTTGAAAATTTATGTCTAGGCTAGACACAATGTCAAAGGCTTGAGTAATTGGGTGAGAAATATGGTACCATGTAGAAAAATATCATTTTTTTTAGCCTTAGGTTAGTCCATGTAAGTGCATGAATGTGTCAAAATATTCGGTGAGTATGATGATGCCACATGGTGAAATCTCATTTTACTATGATATAAACAGTCAGTAGGACTTGTCAGTCTCTTGAGGTGGTAAAATTTTTAGTCATTAAAACTTGACCCAACTAAGTAATGCCACATCAACCGCTTGTTAGATGTGCACATCTCCCAGACCTAATAGAGATGATAGGGAAAATTAAGCAGATATAAGATTGAATAACAACATGATAAGTGGCAGATATAAAGTAAGACTAGGGAAAATGTGATGGATGATCAACCAATGGGTGATGGGCATATGCTTAAGTGGAAATCCCATTAGTAAGCTTGACCCATTTCATAATGTGACAAGGTGACCAATCTTATGTTGACACATGACACAATCGATGAATGAGCTCTGAGCATAAGTGGTCTTCCAAGATTGAGTAATTGAGTGAGTATTCTTCATTATAAAGTAATTTTATTTTCTTCCCCTCACAAATGTGAGAAAAAATTCCTAGGGTGAATGAAGTGATCTTGATGGATGTTTCATGGCTAGAACCTAGTTTCAATGAGATCAAGGTAAGGATAACTTAAGCTTGAATGGAAACATTATGAGGAATCTAGTTTTCTCAAAGAGCCCATCTCAAAGTATATGATCTTGATTTGGGGGTTATATTGAGCCCAAGCTCAAAGGGATGAAGAGCTTGCTAAGGATCAAAATAAACTATGATGGGTTGTCAAGTGTCAAACAATGACATGAATCCCTCATAAAATAAAGTAATGCCACATGGCATCTAAAGATGAACCTAAGTCAAATATACAAGTCAAAATAATCAAATAAGTGTTGAAAAGGGAGCCCAAAAGGAAGAATACACTTATATAATAAAAAAAGTAAATGATAAACTTGATATCAACATGTGACTAGATTCCACCATTTAAGATCTTATTGGTATTTGCATTGGCATTGACTAAGTAAAATTTGTCAGCCCATTCCTCCCCTTTAGTTGTCAACTAATGAACAAGTTGTGTAACTACATTGATTCACATAATCAATATTAGAGCGGTTTGACATGAAAATCATAGTGCAGCTTGACCCCAATTAGCAGATTGGGAGAAAGGTAGATAGAATCTGGCCCCAATCATCTAGAATAGGTACATGAAGATCAAAAGTAAGTTCATGTAGAAGAGAAGTTACAAGCTTAAGTGGAAGTGGTAGGTAGTTATGCAAGCGTGGCCATGGTAGTCCTAAATATACTACCATTTCCCTAACCCCCCATTCACTAATCATCATTAAAATTTATAACCATCCTAATAGAGAGCAAGACCAAAGTAAAGACTTGAGTTTTAAATATTTTGCCTATAAAAACAAGCAAAATTATCATGGTAAGGGGACCCTTTTTAGAATATAAATGCTACAAAAATTGGCCCATCCTTGATCCCTCTACCCAAATTTCATGAATTTAAATGAATAATAGAGTTGTTTTTGCCTTCTCATATCCATGTATCTTGTGTGAATTCATGGATAGTTGATTTTATCTTATGAAGTTTATTTCTCCTTGATTTTTTGTCTCGTTCCCATTCATTTTAATCATACACCATCACAAATATGGAAAAATGCTAAGATGAAACTAACCAATCAACTATGCATATACCATCACATATATGGGAAATGCTAGTCTAACTCAACTAACGTTCTCAACACTAACATAACATAAACATACACATCATTATAATAACTTCAACATCATCACCATCACATAAACACATCTTAAAATAAAAAAGTCTCATATATATACATTGAATATGAATGTACATCAATGGATCATATTAGTATCATCTCTCTCTCAAAAAGTACATCTCTCATCTTCAGCTCATAGGCCGGTGTGTATAAAACATATATAACAAAAACAATAACAACATCTAGAACTTAAAATACTCAAGGCTATAGTCATGGTCATGAAGAAGTAGTATCATCACCACTCTCTACCTGTCTATATCTACATGAGCTAGAAGCTGTGGCATGTGTCACTAATCTCTCTTGCTCTCTAACTCAGAATACCTCTAAATCTATGGGAACTCTATAATGGCTCTCTCATAGTATGCAATCTCATCTATATTAATGTTATACCTTGATAGAGATATAATTTGTAGTGGATCCATCACACCTATTGTAGGACCCTATACTAGTCCTTATGGTGAAGGAGGAGGAGTATCCTATCTTTCTATTCTCAAACTATCCCTCTCTATTGTCAGTGCAATAACGTGGCCCTATAATACCCTGACTTGGCCCTGTAATATACTAACCTACCCCTGTAACATTGTAACCTACCCCTATAAGACCAATACCTATGCCTATGCTACATCTCAAGCCTGTGCCACTGTATGTTAGGCCTATATGACTATATCTCTATCTCATCACTCCCTATAAATTTGGTGGTGGCATCCTGACCTAAACCATAGGATACAAACTTGTCCACCATGCAAGATAAGCTGCTATACATCTAAGATCTGCTACACTTAGGCCTAATAGTAGCTCCTCAAAATTTGACCCATCTATCTCTTGGGTTAAGGGTAGGGGTGCCTCTATATCATCCCTCTTATATAGATTAAAGGTAAGAGGCACACCATATAAAAAGATGAACTATTTCCTAACCTATGCAATGGGTATCATCTCTAGCTCTCTAGCTCATCTCCCTCTAATCCATAATGTACTCTATAAACCAACAAGCTACTTTAAATATCCTCTGAATGATGAGTATGTCAAGTAGTTCTTCCAAAAAAGATCTATAAGAATCAATCCATCTATCATACACCTATAATAATCAGTGTCCTACACTATGTTGTCTACTCATGTTTGGGCCATAGTCTCTCTCCACCATCTGAACCTAACCCTAAAATCAGCTACAATCATGGTGGGTATCCCCAATGGCCATGTCACCACAATGTGTTCATATGCCCAAAAATGGAGTAAATTATCAACACACAAATTGTACCATCATCACAACCTCAAACACCATAACTCTCTATATAACTATGCCAAAAAAGCTAGTATGCATGTATACATTATTTGTTACTCAACCATCTATGCCAACACACCTATCAACACAATAGGAAATCTCCCACATATACACTTGCTAGTGCATATATTGTAATCCCTATCATCATAAATATACTCAACCAATTCTACTCCTCATCGATAGTATATAGTGGCTCATATGCAAAGCTTACCGAATGATAAGTCACCTCACTGACATGCTCCCCAAACAATGTATCCATGTGAATATCATGATCCTATATTGAAAATGAGATGAGATCCTCACCCTAAAGTGAAAACCATAAAATCATATACACATCATCTTATGTCACTATCAACTCTTTGATAGGCAAATGGAAGGTGTTGGTGGTGTGATCCCACCTCTTTATCAACACTATCATCAAGCTAACATCACGTGCAACCTGATAATATTGTCACACTCTTCCAAACCCTATGGATTCCATGTGATCCCACTCATCCATGGTGACATCCCTACTCATCCTCATCAGTAACATAGGTAGTTAATATCATAATGTCAACTCCTACTTAGTCTACATCTACATACATATACCTCAAGTCACATACTTTCCAATATAAACTTCCACCCTTTTTTCTTTCTCTTTTGGAAAACTACATTATCTTGAGGCCCTCATCTAGGCTATGTAGGTAACACTCAATTGACATGAGGTCTTCTGAGGTTAGCTCAATTGTATACCCACCTAACTATCTAACCTATTAACCCATCTAAGCCCTAGGCCTAACTACCTATCTCTAAACCCTAGGCTCAACTACCTATCTCTCAACCTTAGGCCCAACTACCTATCTTTCAACCCTAGGACCAAATACCTATCTTTCAACTCTAGGCCCCATGGCCTATATCTTACACTCTAGGCCCCACAGTGTATATCTCACACCCTTAACCCCATGACCTATATTTTAAGTCCTAGGTCCCATGACTTATTTCAACCTACCTTTTCATAACCACTTCCCTTAACAAATTCTTAATCATACCTCACCCTTTTTCCCTATGCACTAGGAGAACTACATTGGCTTGAGGCCCTCATTTGAGCTATGTAGGTAACACTTAGTCAACATGGGGTCTTCTAAGGCTAACTCATCTATTAGGCTCATTTATTAACTCAATTAGGGATCCAAAAAGGGCATTTTCTTCCTATTTGGATTTTATTCCTATAACTGACATTGATATTATATGCTGACATTGGTACCGGATGTCATCTGACATTAGCACCTTAACCATTGACATTGATAACTAGTTTGGCCCTAGGGATGAATAACCTACCTCTAAAATTTAGGTTTTTTCCTAAAAACTACCCCCAACCCCTCCCAAATTCACCTAAACCTACCCCCACCCCATTTACCATCCCTCTAATTTCCCTCTCTGCCCCCAAACATAACAAATTTTCCTAAATGACCCATTAACTACTTTGAATTAAAATTCAATATGCAAGCATCTTACCTCATCTCTCCATCTCCTTTAGGCTAAAATGGTTGGTACTTGTGGTGGTGCACCTCTAGCTAGGTCCCTTCCTACCTCTACCATCTTTACCCATAAAAATAATCTCTCAATCACACCTTGGCCCACCAAGTGCTCAATCCAACCCTCACTCTCTAACACTCTTCTCAACCACTTATCTCTTTTCAACTCACCATAAATAGACAAGTTAGAGCTACCATATGCCCCACAACACTCAGATCTCTTTTTCTCCAATAAAATATCATAAATGATTTTTAGTGGGCCCTCAAACCCCTTTTTATGAAGTTTGGTCACCTAGTAATGTCAGCATTCTTAACTTAAGACACTGATGTCAGTAATACTTACTACTAACATTAGTGACATAATTGACATCAACAAGATTAAATTAGAGTTTTTAACCTGAACCACCACCCTTTGGATTACACCCTTAGTCCAGGGCAACTTGGAGATCATGTATATCTCCCTAACCATGAAAACAAACCTTAGAGATCATGTATATCTCCCTAACAATGAAAACAAACCTTAGAGATCATGTATATCTCCCTGACCATGACAACCAATCTTAGAGATCACTTAAATCTCCACCCACAATGACTCTAATTAGAGATCATGAATCTCTCCTTGACCATTGACCCTTTTTAACCAACCTTGCATTTCTTATCTTGACTACTTATGCTACCTTGTTATAGTTGGATATTATACACATGCATATATATCAGGTATTTTGGATCATGACCAAGCCAATCCTATCACCTACAACCTTTTGTGTTACTAGGAGCACTTTTTACCTTGAATACTTGGAACACAAGGACCATTGGAGCTAAAAATTTGATCATTTAAACCTTATCATCTATCATTTACAAGCTATAATTTTGTTATTTCTATTTGAGTCCTCCTCTCTTTTACCTAATTTTGATTGTGTCAACTATAACTCATAGTCATATACATGCAAGCAATGATGTTACCATATTCTCACTCAACATCCACCTACCTAATTAACTCCTTCTAAAACTAATACCTGATTTTAGATTCTCCTCTATTGGTTCCCATTTTGAGGGGGGATACCTCATCCAATACCTAGAGCATGCAACTCCTATTTTTATCTTGTAACTTGTTAGTAAAAATAATAAGATAAAAAAGGCAAATGTAAACACCGAAATTACATCACACATGTGTGTAACTCCCTATGTCAAAAGCCCCCTTGATCCCCTTTTAATAATTAGCCTTCATAACCCATGTTTTCACACCTCACACATTTAATTAATTTAAAAAATATTTAATTAAGTTAATTAAATACTACTTATGCCACCTTACCTGGCCACTCATCCTAAGACTAATTCTTACCCTCTGAGTCACCTCAAAACTTAGTCCCCTAGTCCTAACTACCTATGACTTGTTTTCACCCCTAACATAAATTCCTAAATAACTACCTTCTTCTTAACCTTGTATTTCTATCATTTTCTAATGGATACCACACTTGGAAAAAAGATGAACAAAAAATAGGCTTAAAATATCCCTTTTACCTATTCTCATGCCACTAAAATTGGTCAACCCATGACCGATGTCAATGGGATTGATAACATCAATTACTTAAGACAAATTCCAAGCTAATATTTAGGTCAGTAGGAATAAAAAATATCAATCATTCATATACAGGCTTTAGCATTCAACTTTCCACATCTAAGCTTACCATTACTCTATACAAATCAATCTAGATTAGGAATTGATATATTGCATAGAGCTTGGATTATTTTGAATTGGTAGCACATGCTTGTCTAACCTATTCACTTATTTATTCAACACACCTCATCAAAGCCATCTATTCAACACTCATGGTTCATCCATTTCACCATCTATCTCTGTGTTTTGTAATTCATTTAAATAATTATTTTACAATTACTTTACATTATATTTTTTATTTTTTTATGAATGTCTTGACTTTATTTGTGAAGGATTTGAAAAAATCCTTCACCTATTTCCCTTTACTTAAAACATACCAACCCTCTATTTAGACCCACCAGAGCCTTACCCACTCCCTTATAACTCTCCCTAGCCTCACAAACCTGACCAAAATCTACCTCCTAGCTCAGAAAAGTCTCCTAAAACCTCCCTAAGATCTTATTGCCTTTACCAACATCAATCACATAACCAACATTGTTCATATATTTTTACTGACATCATCAGCCTAACTAACATCAGTGATTATGTATTTATACCAACTTTTCTAAGCCTACCTAAACAACCTCCAAAAACATAAATAACTCACATTACCTATACTATGTCACTCTATACTACACTCAGAATACAAGAATGATACAAATATCTCTATCTTACTCTCTCTTTCATTTTGTTATTCATTACCATTTTGTTTCAAAAAGTGGATTGTCATCCCTAAGAAAGTTTGACACTTCCAAGAACAAATCTGTAGCTTGGCAGCCCACTCTTATATCTATTAACAAAATTTTTTGGTGGTAGTGTTTTCTTATTTTTAGGTAGTCCTCCCTAGCCAAAGAGGAGTGTTTAACATCTTTTGGATATGGCGCACAACCAATATAAGTTCTCTCTAATCTCTAATCCCTACCATTCATATTTTTTTCTCCTTAAACATCAAATAGATTCAAAATTTAGTGAAACATAATCATATTTGAAAAAAAAATTATTCTTTTTTGTTGACTACCTTGTTGGTGCCTTATCTCTTGATATTGTTTGCTCCTTTGGTTTTTGGAATACCTCTATAGATCCAATTTTATATTAAAATATCGATTGTTAGGTCTGTGGGTGGGGGATGCCCCACTTTTTCTCTTTATTATACTTGCTACTATGTACTTTTTTTTGGCATCTTGGATGCATACATTAGCAATCGATCTTCAATATAAAAAAAATATTCATATCATATAAATGGAAATTTACTACTAAACTAGTAGTGTAACTATTCCAAAATGGTTTGGCTAGAAATTGAAGGCATAATGGGATTGAGGCATGTGTGCATGGGAAAACTATAGGGGAGGTATGTGTGGGAATGTTGCTTGTAAAAATTATGGTTCTCTCCCACTAATTGTGGCTTGGAGTATATGGTTGGTGAGGAATGCTAATATTTTTGAAGATAGAGACATTTATCCATTGTAATGTGTTAGCCAATGTTATAACATATCTAGATTATATAAGCATGTGGTATCTACCAAATTTCCTAGGTAGATTATGGAAGAAGTAATTGATAGGAGGAAGGCTTAGTCTTTCTTTGATGGGGCCTCTCAAGGAGACCCTCTGATGGGAGGAGTTGGTGGTGTACTTTATTTTTCTAATTCTCATGTTTTAAGATACAAAGCTAGGATAGGGCATGGCACTAATAATTTTTCCAAACTGATGGCTCTTAAATTAATTTCACATTGGCTCTGAAATGTGGATTATTACATCTTCAGGTTTTGGGGATTCCTTGTTTGTGATCAAATGGCTTAAGAAATAATTTGTGTTAATAAATTTCACACTTCAAGCCCTTTTTAATAAGGTTTGTGGTCTTCAATCTAGGTCCCTTTCCTTTACTTCATCTCATATTTATATAGAAAAGAATGATATGGCTTATGGTTTGTCAGAAAAGGGTCTGGGAATGAATAGGGGTGATTTGACTATGTAGAAGAACAAGCTGGGATACAATCCTCCATCACTCATACTACCTTTTACTAACATATGATTTCTTTCTGTTCTTGGTCCCTTTGGAGTTTACTTGGCCTATTTTGCTTTTTTATTCTCTCTAATTCATGGTGATTTTGCAATGTGATTGCTTCCCTTTTGGGATTTGATTATTATGTTTTTTTCATGTGGGTTGTTTCTTGGTTTCTTCTAGTTTTTTTGGTTATTTTTTTAAATCATTGTTGGGTTGTTTGTTCTTGGCTATAATTTTGGCCTCTTATTTGTTTCTTGGTGGCATTGATGTGTGGGTGTGTTGTATCTCTTTTTTTAATGGTTATGGTTTGTAAATGTAGGACCATCATATGATTTCTAGCCTATTCAAATGCTTATTTAGAATTTATGCAATGTAATTTTGATCTTAGTGAATAAAATTATGAATTTTTTTCCATAGAAAAAAAATATAATGATTATGAAATTAATAAATAATGTATCAATATACTACCAGTTGATAGAAATTAGTGAACAAAATAAATTAAATAAACTACCAAATGATGGCAATTAACAATTAAAATGACTAAATTTACTACCAATTAATGGAAATTAGGAAATTAAAATGACTGAATATACTACTAATTGATGTCAATTAATAATTAAATTAAATAAATATACTACAAATTGATAGAAATTAGTAAATAAATATGACTAAATATATGACAAATTAATGATAATATAATGATTAAAATGACTAAATATAATACCAATTGATGACAATTAATGATTACAATGACTAAATAAATGACTACCATGACTAAATAAATGACCAGTTAACAACAATCAATAACTAAATTAATGAATAAATATACTACCAAATTGATCAATCAAAACAACCAATAAATGACTAAAAATGGTTTAGTAAAAAATTTGGTCATGTTATAAATGACTGGCAATAAACTACTAATGGTCACATGACCAAGCTTAGTCATTTATATGCAATTTTTAGTTGTTTTTTAAATCATTTATTGTTGTTTTTCCACTAGTGACTCCACAGTCAACATAGTCTATAGACTTAGTATATGAAGGTTGAATAAATCAATGGGAGAGATTTGGAGCATTTTAGAATGATTTTTATAGTTGGTTTGATGGTGGAATATATATAAAGGACACCTAAATCCATTTGGAACATTCATAGGTGGATACACATAGTCAGACACAGACTAGGCCTATTAGGCCTAGACTAAACCTAAAAACTTATAACCTCTACCTTATTTCAAATGATCACATAAAATCTAAAAAAAATGCGATGAACTTCAAGGGATAATATAAGGCCAACATGAACAATTGAGTTGTAGAGAATAATCCAAAATTGGTCATTTTGACCCAAACCTCTATTAGGCCTACACAAAATGCATAAAAGGAGTCCAAATGTCACTTTCATATGATCATATCAGTATAGACACTATGCATGGTACCCCAAGGAGTTGTTAATAGTTAAAAGGGGTCCATATATTTATATAAATGTATTTTTTTTGGGATTTAGATGACTAGTTTTTATAAATCATCATTAACAGTCCAAGATACCTAAAACCCTCTCAAAACCCTATTTCAAACCTAATTGTAAAGAGATGAATTTAAATACATATATAAATATTAAAATGACTAGGGAAGTGTTTCAAACTAGTTTGGGACTCTTCTAGGCTCCTCACCAACTAATTATTCCATATTTTCTCTTGTATGGATAGGCCCAATTCATAATTTTTCATAGAATTTGGGTTTGTTTCATAGGTGTTGATGAAAAATAATGAATGAGAACAATTGAGGGAAGTCTTTAGACACTTATTACCACTCTCTATACTCATAGTGATACATGAAATTACCTCTACTACATAATTCATTACAGGTAGTCTTTAACCAGATAGTGAGAAGTGATTATCTAAGTGTGATATAAGATGTATTGTTTCAGATTTCCATTAAGGTATATGATATATCATAGGATAAATATGATTTTAATAGATGTCCTAACACATATGCAATAAATTCCCTTGAGAAATTATAGTCAATTGAGTTAAAAATGTTAAAACCAATCTAGAAGGGCTAATGAATGGTTGGTAAATAGTGAATGATAAGTGGTACAAGAGAGACCATCAGTTGAAGGGAGTATGAGAGATGTCACAACTTTTTTGTCACCTTCTCATGATATTTAAAATGTGTCAAATAATCCTATGGTAGTTTTAGATAGTTAAATGGATTCATCACCAAAAGGTAGTTTCAAATAAGGATAGTGAAGAGTTTTACACCACTTTGAGGGAGATTGATGTAGTTTAGATGGAAACTCCAAGACCACTTCCTAACTTATTTTATACCTTTTTATCTCATATTGTAACTATTTTCCATATATTGACACATGGACTTGTAACATTTACACTTCTCTTCTTCTTTTTCCTCTCCTATGCTCTATAAATGCAAGCCAGTTTTAAAATTATATGGAATACACACCTAGTATGGTGAATCCCTACTAGTTTGGCACCTATTTTTCCTTATAATAAATTTATGAAGTTTATTTACTCTCTGCACATCTTATCTAATCATTTCAAGTAGTGTATTTATATGACAAATGATGAAGATTTTTTCTCCTTGATTTCATTTTGCCCTTGTATGTATTGCCTAAGTGGCATCTCTTCTAATAGGTCTCATGAAGTGTAATTTTTGTTAATATGTACTTAAAGTGTGAGAGGGACTAGTAGTGTCTAGTATCAAACCTTATTTTCACTCACCTCTAGATATGCATAGTAATCTGCCTCTAAGAGAAACACTTATGCTTTAAGGTCATAGAGTTGAGGTCAATTTTGGTAGTTTTCCTTCTTAGTGAAGATGAAAGTGTGTTGTGTGGACTTATCCTTGGTTTATCACCTCATTATCATAGGTTAAATTTTTACCTTCTTCCCTTTTCACCCCAAAGTGATTGGTCTAGTGTAGTATATGAGCTTAAGAAATAAATCAAGTGAGATAACCCTTTAACCTAGAGGTTTAACTTTGCTATAGGAAACCCACAAGCCTAGAGGTAATCCCATGTTGTAAAAATATGGGAGAGGATTGAACACTCTCTCCTAAGGTGAAATATTTGGCTACAACAATTTTATCATCCAACTCATTTCTATGAGGTGATTTTACTTGGAAGAAAAATGTCTTGGTGTACAAGTTATTTTAGTGAATTTTGATACAAGTCTCTATTTTTTATTCATGATGGTAATTCTTATATGTTTTATAATTATTCATAAACCATGGAAGATTTCTCAATTTCATGGATTTCATGTGTTTTGTTTGAATATGTGTTTGTTGTCCATACTTTTAAGTGTGTTTTTTCATTGGAACATAATCTATGTTTAGATAGTTCATTGTAGGTTTAATTTCCATAATGGACTCAAGTATAAAATGTAAATCATGGTATATTATACTTTATATAATATTTCATCATTGGAAGTGAAGATAATTTCAAGATAGGAGCCCATATGCACACTCTTCAATAGGATTCATAGTTCTTTCCTCCATATACATGTTGTATAGACTATAAAAATTAGTTGAGAAAGTTAAAGAAATATTTTGGAGGCCTAATAAATCTCTTCATACATTCATGTATCTATGAATACCTCACTACCATCATCCAAGTTTCTTAAGTTGACTAGATACTCTAATTCTCTGCTTATAAGGCTTATGCATTAGTTGACTATGTATAATTAGTACAAGATTAGTTAAGTGAATTAAGGGGGTGATATAATAATTGTATTAAGATCTGAAATATATTTAAATAGTGACATAAGGAGGATTGGTGGTTTGAAAATGTTTATTAATTCAAGAACCCAAAGAGTGCCTCTATGTAGACCTAAATAGTCCTCAAATGAGACCTAGAAGCCCCTAGACTTATGATTCCTCATTTTGGACTTTAATCAAAATAAAAAAAACATAAAGGAGCATAAAATATGGAAACTTGATTGAGATATGAGATGAGAAATCTCACATAAGAGATCAAAGAACACCAAGTTACCTATATAGTCAAGAGAAAGAAAGGTTGAGTTGATAGGCAAAGAGACTATTCCTCAGTTTGTACAAGTACAATCATCACCCTACAACCATCATTTAGGCTCAAATAAATTTGGTTACCAA
Organism: Torreya grandis; assembly: GCA_037957365.1. Lineage (NCBI taxonomy): Eukaryota > Viridiplantae > Streptophyta > Pinopsida > Cupressales > Taxaceae > Torreya > Torreya grandis. The sequence goes on along the minus strand of JARHVA010001163.1, from coordinate 661,624 downwards.
AAAAGGCTGATAGGAAGTATGTAGTGATTTAATAGGGTTAAGAGGTTCAAGAGCCTAATAACTGTCTCTTTGGAGACCTAAATAGTCTAATGGTGACCTACAGGCCCTAAGTATATAGGTCCTCTTTTGGGACCAAGATAAAAATTAAACCAACTCAAGAGATTTTCAAACATGGAAATTTAATTATAATAAATATGCAAATATTATACATGATACCAATCAAGAGCATACTAGACCACTTGAGCAGTCAAGTGAGTCTTATAAATTGAGTTGACAATCTTTTGACACCTCAGTTTGTATACTGAGTGAAAATTTCTAATTATAGACATTAAGGTCAAACCTCAATCAAGCATAGTAAAAAAAAATTGGTGTATTAAAAGAGATCAGAGGTTAAGTTGTTTTAAACTAATGAAAAAGGTTATTAAACAATGTTAGTGACCTTATCAAGGCATTGAAAACACCTAATCTCCACCTATAGCCATCTTCTTTTGGCTCAAACATTGTTTTAAGGTGTGGTTGAATCCTAGTAGAGTTATTTAAAGGGTGTTTTTCCTTCATTATAATATTATGATGAGTACCTCCACATGACCACTTATATCAAGGTCTAAGTAGGCTTTGACTCGCAGGGTTATAAAGTCAAGTATGTGAGAAGGTAAGGTTCAAACTCATAAAACTCAGTCAAGTTACCTATACAGGGTAAAATTATTCATATAAGGTTTAGAGGGGATATAAATCAAGTTTTAATGATGAATAATCAAACCAAAAAGAATTAGTTGAAGACCAAGAGAGATTAATTACACTGAAAAAGGAAAAATCTAACCTACAATCTATATAGTGAAAACAAATGTGCACCTACATGTTGTATGGACTATGAAGGAAATATTAAAGATGATATGAGTTTGTAAGATGGCCTATAAGTTATTTAAAGGAGTGAGAACTCAATGATATAATTTTGATAGTAGTAAGATGTTGGAGAATGCTTAAGAACTATCAATTTATCCTGGTAATATATGAAGGCAAAAGAGACCTACAAGTTTTAGGACGGTAGGCCATCATTGTAGTTAAGAAAGGTAAAGATAGATGAAGAACCTAACCCATTGTGGATAAAACTATATAGTTACCATGTAACACATTTTACATATGAGTAGTCATGAAATATAAGTTGAGTCATAAGACGAATGTGCACCTAGAGGTCCATATAGTAATACATATAAATGAGCAAAGAAAAGTGTTTAAAGTGTTATCATAGGTTTTGAGATATGTTTGGATACCTCAATAAATTTCACAAGCCCTTGAAAAATCATCTAGGTCATATGAATAGTCAAGAAGATCAAATGCACCGAGTTCATAGTCTAAAGAGAGCCTATAGTGCCCTGTATGGAATGAGCAAGTGTAAAAAGGTTTGATAGTGCCAGGAAACCTATAGATCATGCCTTGTATTTGGATAAGATATTTAGGTTTGTAATCTTCAAGCATCATGGCTAGTGAAAGGATTAGGTTTAAAATTCCTATGTATAGTTAATACCCTAGAGGTGAGCTACAAGCCTATTTGAGAGTCCAACTTATTTTCTAAGCTTAAGTAAGAGGCATGGGTGTGTATGAAGTGTGTTTGAAACATAAATTAGGAATTAAAGAAATTTAAAAATCATTAGAAAGGTTTGAATGTTATTGGAGAGGGTTTAAACCCAAAGGATATTATTAAACACTAAAGAGACCTACAGGCTGTAAGAACTCAATCTATGCTAGTGCTAAGCCTAAAAAAAAGGGAGATAGAGGTGTTTGAAAGTAAATTGAACTTAATAAATAATATATACATGTTCCTATACTATTGAAGTGTACTATTTAAGTGGTTTTAATTGCCATGAAGGAGAAATTAAAACATAAAGAGAAAGACAAGGCAATCATGATCTCTAAAGAGACCTATAGGCTATAATGAGTTGAGGCTGGTCTTGAGCCTAAGAAGAAGTAACAAAGTACATGAAAGGAAAATAAGGTATACCTTAGTTTTATCAAAAAGTAATAATACTAATTTTAAACATAGGAGGAAACATATGCAATATTGAACTATTGAGTTTAATCTTCATACACAGTCAACCAACAAGCTATAGCTCTATCTTAAGTGAGGGATTTTGCTTGGATTGAAGGAGAGTATGGAATAGTAATGGATATAAAAGGGGGGAAGAAAATTTTAAATTTTTTAAAAAATTCATGAGTATCCCATGGAACCCTTATACTATATGACATGTGCATGAAATGTTGATGAAGTCCTATTCTAAGGTACACACAGTCATACACAGGGCTACAGGTTAGTTATGAAAGGAATTGAAAATTTGAGGCCTCTAAAAGCATGATAAAACTTTTAAATTTGGTGTAGAACATGTCATGAGTTCTTAAATACATTAATTATCATTTCAAGGACAAAAAAATGGGGGACATACCATTGTTTTGTCTCAGACCTTGCCCACTCCATTGTTAAGGGGCAGTCTTGAGACTAAAGGGTCCTTGAGGTCTAAAAGCATAAAAAAAGAATGTGAAACCTCATGAAGAGTCTTGGAGGTCATAAAAATACATATTATAGGTTTAAATAAAATTTAAAGTGGTATAAAACTTTAGTTTTTAACTCAAATGCCATTAAGGGCTAGCAAGGAAGAGATAAGCTTTAAACCCCAATTGATCTGACTAGTACACCATGATCATATATAGGAGTGGTGAGAAATTAAAAATAATGTTAAATATTTTGTTAGATTATTTTATAGGTTTATTAACCTCTTCCAATATTGAGGTGAAGTTTTAGAACCCAAAACTCAAAGTAGACCTTTCTTGAGCCTTAAGAATGCTAAGCAAGCTTTTTGAGGAGCAACTTTAGATGCTCGTACCATCTCTTAGACTTAGCATGGGAATATTAGTAGTTTTGGATAGATGAGGAGGTCAGTAAATAAGGTTTTCCAAGTGAAAGGAGGTCAATTGGATGCATTTGCTTTATGAATAATTGTTAAGACCTCAGATAGGTTTTAAACCCTTCTAAGACCTTGATTGTAACTAGTTAAGGTAAATCAACTTCAAATGAACCTATTTTACCACATACTGATCCTAAAATATATTTTATTTTTTTGAGGAATATAAGGATGTTTTCCACATGTATTTTGATGTTGATGTCACTATAGACACTAGAAAATTGCACACTTGTAGTTTTTGATGACTAAATGCCTCGGGACCCCCCTAAAGACCGCCTAAAACTTCTTAACCCTTAAAAAACCCATCTTAACCTAAAAAAATCATGATTCTCCTAGTCACATAATATTATTGAAAATCACTATTTTAAAGTACTATTCACTATCACTATTCACTATGGGACCCACTATCACTATTCATGATGACATGGCATATGATATGATAAGTGACATGGCAAGTGACATGGAAAGTGATATGGAAGGTGATATGGCAAGTGATATGGCTTATAAGTGAGGTGGCTTGATGTGGAACATCATACCCCACTTAGGACCCTTTTCCAAGGTACTTAATGACCTCATTTAAGCATCATAAGGGTCCCCCTTGAAATATGGTGAATTTCCTATTAAAGGGCCATCATTAAACATGTATTTTTCCTTCACACATGAAATTAGACTTCAAAATTAGATACCTACCTCTTTAGTGCTTTGGGAAAGATAAAGGGCACCCATTTTTGACTTCTTAACCCAAATGGGAGACTCACCAACCTAAATGGGAATCCCCACCAACCTCATATTTGAATATTCATGCACCACATATAAAATAAAACCACATTTAGTGTGCCACCTCTTTAAATTATTGGATGAAGACAAAAAAAGGTGGTGAAAAGTCTTTAAGCCTCATTCAAACCCAAGTGCATGATTCCCATTCAAAATTGGACTCATGTGAAAAGTGGGAGACTCACCAACCCAAATGGGAATCCCCACAAACCTCATATTTGACCCATTAATGCACCACATAATAAATGGTGCAATATTTCACTATTCACTTCTTTTGACATGTTTCTTAACATCAAATGATATAAATACCCCCCTCTCTCCTTTACCCAAGGTTAATTTTCAAGTTAGTCTTTGATAATTAACATCTTGTCGCAGGTCTTTGAAGGAGTTTATCATTTTTTAAGTCATACACATCTTTGAGGAAAAGAGCACGAATAAATTAAACTCTAAAAAAATCATCAAAGATCTTCAACAAGCCAATCTTCATCAACAAACATCTTCAAGCATTGAGGTAATCTTATTGTTTAGTTATCTTAATTTTTTTATTCCTTTCCCTTTGGCCTTCTTTCACTTGCTTCCTTAATCACCCTCTTTCTATTTTATCTTCTTGGCCACATCCCTTTACCCTCTTAATAACCCTTTACCCCTTTACCTTCTTAGCCTCATTTAAACCATTTCCCCTTTACCTTCTTGGCCTTCTTTTGATAATTTATTCCTCTTATTTTCTTGAACACATTTCCCTTCATAATTCCAAAAATTTACCAACCCCAACCAAATAATTATTTGGACATTTATATGTGATCTAGGAATTTGACTCAAGAGAGGATGGTTAGTATGGTGCTATTTTCAAAATGAAAACAAAATGAAAGAAACAAACTAACTAGCATAACATCTCTAGTCCTAGACACTAGGGAGATCTTAGTTAAAAAACATGAATAAAATATACAACTAAAATTAAAAATAAACCCTCTTTTACCTTCGTTGGATACTCCAAAATGCTTGTTTTAGTGGCTTGCTCAGCTTGTGCTTATGAAGTCCTTGGCAATGGAAGCTTGGCTACCTCCATCTCTCCTTGGCACCTTTAGCTTGTGGCTTGGCTTGTCTTGAAATCAATTTGGCATGGTAATATTATTTGAAATAGATTTTGAAGATATTTGAGAATAATAAATTTAAAAAAAAATAGCTTAGAAATGATGTGGTAAGGCCTCTTATTTATAGATTTTTGTAAATGTCTATAATCAACCTAAACCATCCATCATAAGATTGAGATGTGTGGTTGAGGATTAATTTAGTTTTTGGAATTAAGTTTGTAATTATCCTCATCATGAAATTGGAAGAAGGGGAAATTAAGAGGCATAGAGGGAATCATGGAAGGCATTGATGAGGCATGGAGGGTATGAATCCTGATATTTGTAGCATTTATGGCCTAGGGATGTCTTCCTAAGAAATGAGGTCACTTGATGATGTAGATATTTAATATTCATTTCCAAAAAAAATTATTCAACAAGTTTCCATGTAATTATTAATTAGGCTCTAATTTAGATTAATTAGCTCTTAAGCATGTTTAAACACTTTATGCACAAATTACTCAAATTGATCAGAATGCCTTGCTATTGGTCTAAAATTTGACTACATTGGAATTGGAAGTCACTATTAGATGAATTGGATCTATTATATTATTTAGGATGTTACCAACAATAAATAAAAAAGGCATGTGTCTTTTGTAAAAGATTTGATAGGAAAGAGCAATCCAAAGCACCTAGGTGTAAAATTGGCATTTTGACTCTCTATGATCTGATCAAAGTTAGTTAGCCCATAAATTGTATTACTCCATTTAGGGATACCTTGGCCAAAATTTACATTTGAATATGTTAGTTTCACATAATTTAGTGTGTTTTAGTGTTTTTAGGCCAAATCATGCATTTTGGGAGGAAATTGGCCAAAACCTTGATTGGAGGTATTAGTGGCTAGATTTAGGTGTCTATCATTTGTCCTTATTTGGGAAGATGTTGCAAACCATAGGAAAAACAATGTCTTCTCAAAGAATGAGAGATGGCCTATATGCCAAAAATAAGATGATGATTAAATAAAAAAGCTCCAAATTATTTTTGGGAAGCCTATGATGATGCCCCCTTGAGGGAGTGGTTGTCACATTTGTTAATGGATGGTCCCTTGAAAAGAAATAAGAAGAAAGGTTGAATTAACCCATGGTTGAGATTAATCTAAGTAAGAAAATAATTGCATGAATTAATGTAAAAAATATGTTGATTTGTCTAAAGGTGGTTATAATCAATAATAAAATTCAAAATAATGATTTTCCGATAGGTGGTTATAATCATTAAGAGGACCTAGATTGGCTAAATATGATTATGCCCCAGTTAGGGTTGATTAGAAAGCATAACTCTAAGGATATAACTTGGAATATATATTAAAGATAATTAGGTATAAGGTGATGAAATAGATGAATAAAATAATAAGATTGATTAGTGTGAATGATTCAGTTATACCTACCAATGAGGAGATGCTCATCCTTATTAGTAATGATACAACTAGAATGGCCAATGGGTTAATTTGATCAAAGGTAAGATGGAAGGATTTTCCAAGGTACTAAGGAGAAATTTCTATGGATCCATTGATTATAGACCTTCATGAAGCTAATTTTTGCTATAGCATGTGATGGTAGGATTTATGATAGAACACCATGAAGACTATCTCAAAATATGCATAAGGACAACTCCCAATATCCAATAAACACTCAAAAATAATACACCAATGATAAAAACCATGATGATAATATTAACATATGAATATGGATAGACTCAAGAATAATGTGCTCAAGGAATCACCCAATAAATGCATATAGACCAAGTCAAGAAAATAGTGCTGACAGCAAACAAATAGGAAAGAGAATAAATAAACAAATAAATAGAAAAATAAAAAAACAAATAAAAAGCCTGAAAGCAAAAGAAAGCATCCTAAAAATGACCATGCCCTAATAAATTGGATCAAGAATAACTGACTAGGTTTAGACAGGATAAATATTTTTGGATTTTTGAAATGTTACAAATGTTTTTGGAATTTTGAGGTATCTTAACTCATTAGAGGATGAAAAGATACCTGTTCACAAAATGGTGAGAATGTTTGGTTTATGTTTCTCACAAAATGTCAAGAGCGTATGGAAAGGGAGACTGAGGTGTCTTCAACATAAATTGAGCATGACCCACATAGTCCTAAAATGACCTCAAGTCACAGTAATTCCATCCCTACAAAAGGTGAAGAAAAACCAACTAGGTTTTAACAAGTTCTCAAATCTAGAAAATGGCTAGTCAAATGAAAATAGTGATGGTAAGATGATGCGACAATGCTAATAAACATATGTTACCCCTAGTTTTCCCATAGGCAGTTATAAATAGGATAAAATGGCTTCAGTCAATGACAATAATTTTCCCATAGGTAATTATAATTAGTAGCAAGAATAGTGAGACACTGATTTGCCCATAGGTGGTTATAATCAGGCACACATAAACAAACTTGATAGGATGAAAGATATCTTTATAGATCAAATGTCACACTACTTTCATAGACTATTATTGTAAACATGGATTGGATTGATTATTGAAACTTGATCAGAATCCCCCCATAAAAAGGTGTGGGAAGAACCAAATGAATCAAGATCAAAATAGGATTGGGTAGGATGACTAAAATTAGGCTTTGGTCTAGATAGGAAAGGTATGATATGATGGTATGGTCTTGCTCTAGGATAATGATGGATTGGTAGGATGGTAGAATGATAAAAGGGTTACCCCTAAGTGGTAAGGTAAGGTAAATGGAAGGGATTTACAATAATGGAAAATGGATATGTAACAATGGCAATAACAATGTGAAATGATATGGTACATGTTTTTGGCCTAGGTGTGGTAAATGACATATAATTCTAATTTTCCTTGTTGAGATGGAGATGCACATCCTAATCAATAAATGATAAAAAATTAATACTTGATTATGTTAATTACTATCCCACACCTCATTTGAATAACTACTTTGTCAAAAATGGTGTACAAATTTTGATGCTAAGAATGATTTTGTGATATTTATTGGTCATTGATTTTGATTCCTTCAAACATCAAGACAAGGTATCTTTGTAGCCTCTACAACGAAAAGTGCAACCATGGATGGTAACAAGGACAAATAATGGTTGTTAGGTTTGTTTGTGAAATGAAATGACAGATGATAATGGAATGTAGAATGGTGGGGAAACAAATGAAGATCAAGACTTTTAGTCACATGTAATGTTGTTGATGTTAGATTCAACATAAATTTGGTTATGGTGGGGCTAAAGACTACTGAATATTCTCTCAATAGGATCACCAATTTTTTTTTTTAAAAAAATCTTGAGAGTAGCTACCATCTGATTAAGATGTAGATTGGAAGTTATTTTGATTTGATCTTTGATTTTATCTTCATCAAGTAGTGAAGAAATTTTGTGCTCAAATATTGGTGCCTCAATGAGGTTTTCACCAATGAAGTTGTCTTTATTGTCTTGTAGTGCCTCTGAGAAGGTTTCAATAATGAACATTGGCTTTTGAATTTGATTTTATTCTGACACTTCTAAAATATTTTCACTAGAAGATGTTGAGTTCTGACTTTGATTGTCCCCTAGTGCCTCTAAAAAGGTTTCACTAGGAGAGTGCTCTTCTGCTACATAAATGTGATCTTGGCCTCCTTGCTCTTCTTTAACTGATATGTCACCATGGATGTATTTAAACAAAGTGTGTATTTTTTATACCCAATCGACACTTATGGGAAATGGAATGTAAATAATATGGTTATCTTGGTTGATGGTAATGGCCTATGGAATGGTAATGGAATGGGTAGAGGCTGCACAATCCTCATAGAAGATACTAGGAGAACTTATGTCGATGTTGAAATACTCATCCTCAAAAATTTTAGAAGGATCACAAATTTATTTAAACCAATTTGTGAGGTATGCATAACCAATATTGTAACAACCATGAACATATTCTTCTTTTGAATCTAATTCTAACTCAAGGGACTTTGAATATGATGTTGAGACTGATGATGATTCTAATTTTGATGCTAAATCTAATGTCAGCTCAAGAATAAAACCTGACTCTAATTTTGATTCTCCATTTGATGGGTACTCTGTTACAATGATGTCTTACTAAATTTTTGGTATTGGATAAGTAATAGCCTATGATGTTATAATGGGATCCACAAAAATTGGTTTGTCAAAGTAATACTCATCTATGATGGGAAATAGGTCAAGAGACAACTCCTCAAAGACAAGCTTGTCAATAGGAGGCTATTGAAAAATAGGCACATGGTCAAGGTAATGATTTTTCCAAAGGTGGTTATAATCATTAAGAAGTGTCTTGACAAAAACTGGCTCATAAGTGTGAAATTCTTTGACAACTAGTATAAGATCAATAGGTGATTCATCACAAGTTGACTTATCATAAGTGGTTGGTTTAACAAAAACATCTTGGATTGGTTGGTTCTCTTGGCCTTGGTTTTCAATGAGTTGGAAAATACTAGTTTTGAACACAACTTGGTCTTTGAATGATTGGATTAGTTGAGGTTTGGCTGGGATTGGTACTATATGAAGAATGGTTCATGGTTGGATAATGGTAGGGCCTTGGGGAGTATGATTGCTCATATAATCTAAAGGACAAAGTCCTAATATGGTAATGATAAGGTGTTGTGGGGCTTTATTGCTCACACAAGCCAAAGGACTAGGTCCTGGAATGATGAAGGGGCATTATGGAGCTTGATTTCTCACACAAACCAAAGGATGAGGTCCTGGTATAAAAATGGTTGGGTGTTGTGGAGCTTGGTTGCTCACACAAACCAAAGGATGAGGTCTTGGTATGGGAATGGTGCAACATTATGGTCTTGGAATAGAAATAATATGATGTGGTGGAACTTGATTACTTATATAAGCCAAAGCATCTAAGTCTTCCTCATAAACCATATCATCCTAGTTGTGAGTTGGCTCATAAGCTAGTTCTTGATTATATTCCATGTATTGATTATTATAAAGAAGGTATGAATCTGTATCCCAAACAACATTATATATAGTTAGGTATTTAAAGTCCTCCTCACAAGCCTCTTCATACCAATAATGGTTTTGATTTGGATTTTGTGGATTTTGACTATGTTCCCCATATGGAGTATTGTAGGAAGAATAATAAAACTCCTTAGAAAATCTTTCTCTATAGGGGTTCCTAGTGGGATTTTGTGTGGTCATTCTATCATAATTTGGATAGAACATGAATCCACCATAAGTGTAGTGAGAGATATCGATGTAAATGATGAAAGCTTCAGAACAAAAAGATTTAGAGATCTACAAACTCTAAAAAACTATGTCCAAAGGACAAATAGTTCAAGCTTGGTCTAACTTGGTCAAAAGGTGGAGCTGTATCTCTAATTTGGTTTGAAAGTAGAGATGTATCTCTAAAATTATTTATTCTAAGACTTCACAAAAAATATCCTAACATTAAATATCTAATGTCAAATTTGATATGCACAAAATGTCAAGTGTCTACATAAAAATTGACATGTCAAAGGTCTAGGTCAAAGTGTTCCAAACAAAGTATAAACTAGAAAAAAGAAAATTTGAGTGATCAAGTCTTTCATTCAAACATGGAGTTAAAATCTAGGCTAAAATAAAAATGCATATTCTAGGAGTTTTGGCCCAATGACATCAAAATCTAGACTTGAAACAAAGGCTGACGTGATTTGATTTAATCTAACAAGTTTGGAAACAACTTTGACATAGAACTGACACATGGAGTCAAACATAAACATGATCAATTGGCATAAGACATAATACAAAAGGATATTTGAAGAAAGACTATGTTTTCCCAAAGAAAGGCACAAATAATGATAAGGATATGTATTAAACAAACAAACCATCAATAGTTTTTAAAATTGGGTAATCAATTAACTAAAGTTATGCAACCTAAAAGAGAAAGATCCATGTATCAATGCCTTGAATTAATGCCTAAACAAAAATAAATCAATGTTTGAATCCAAACTTGACAAGGCTAATTGAAAACTCAACATTGAAGACTAGGATTTGATCAAACAAGCTAGACAAGATCGGATATCATGATGACACATGACAAAGGTTTAAATGGTATACATGACATGGTTTGAAAAATAGTTTTAATACAATGATAAACAAGTCTTGAAACAAATTGAGAAGCCTAATAGTGTAAGCATACTCAAATAATTTGGTCAATGTTATGTTTCAAAGACTTAAAAGGCTGAAAATGTTTTGACATGATTTGGGCAGCATAACACTACCCTTCACAACTCAAATGACACACATACAAAAAAAACTAGAAAAACTTTCAAGGCACAAGTGTGGTGTAAAATGACTAGCGTAATGCCTCTTTGGACAAAAGAGTGACATATAGACAAATTGTTTTTGACATGGATTATACACAAACAAACAAGTTTTAGTCTCAAAACATACCAAATAAGATAAATAACCAAAATACACTAAGTATAATCATCCAAATCTTTGCAAGCGTATGTCAATGTGGGGTTTACTAAAATAACAAGATTTCAAACATTTATATGGGAATCAATTAAAAAATGACTTTCATGCCAAACAATGAAAAAAATCATGAATTTTGGGTCCATATCACTTGGCTTGTTGCAAAGAGGTCTAGTCCCTTTTACAACCACTACATCTTGCTATTCTCTCAGTGTAGTGCGATGTCCAATGTGCCACTACATCTTGTGTGCAACTCCAATTAGGATATAAATGAAGTAAATGTTGGGAGGTGAAACCCTAGGTCAAATATTCCTTAAAGATCTCATGGGAGGTGATGAATTCCCCCTTGTAAGCCAATTTTTCATGAAAATAAAGAAAGCATGAAAGTAGAAAGATTTTAGGGTCCTTTTCAAGGTCACCGAAACTTTGATGAGTTTTTGGGGAGTGATATATATGTCTTTATTTCTAAGCCTTAGAATAGGCTACTTGTAATAGGAATGACGCTTTTGATTCTACGGGTTCCCTAAAGGGGACAAATGGAATAGCATACACGCATCATCCCTCTTTTTTCCAAACACAAATTTAATTTAAAAAACTAAGTAAATACAATTTTTTTTGAAAAGGTGACTTCATTTTTAATCCCAAATGGAAAATGAGGTGGTGTTCATTTGGCCCCTTGGTCTTAGTTGCAAACTTTGAAAACATTCACCATAAACATCAAATTTTTTTGTTAAACACCAAAACATGGTTCTTAATTGATTTTTAAGCATGCAAAAGGTGATCTAAAACATGTTTTTAGCAAATTTCAAACTTGGTCTTGCAAAAAAAATGTTAGAATGTCCTTTAGCCTTAAATCTCTTTTAGGTTTGAAATAATGAACTTTAAAAAAAGAGCTCTCAAGTCTATGTTTTTAAGAAAAACATAGTGATCGATGTCGGTTTATATAACCGATGACGGTTACATTTTCTCTCGATGTCAGTTATCTAACTGACATTAGTTATACCAATGTGACCGATGATAGGTATCCAACTGATGTTAGTTTTACTAATTGATGTTGGTTAAGCTATCCAACTAATGTCGATCTTACTAGCCGACATCAATTATTGTGTAAACCCATGGTAAAAAAAAAGGAAAAACAAAGTTAGAAAATTAATTTTCAAGAGTTTTAGTGGTCTAAATGAATATTTTAAAGCTAAAAAATTATATTTTTTATGTGTGGGATGCATCTAATCCCACCAAGCATGCCATTATGTGATATAGGAATTTTACTTAAGAGAGGATTGTTAGTATGGTGCTAGTTTCAAAATGAAAACAAAATGAAAAAAACACACTAACTAGCATAACATCTCTAGGCTTAGACACTAGGAAGAGCTTAGTTGACAAACATGAATAAAAAACACAACTAAAATGCAAAATAAACCCTCCTTTACCTTCTTTGGATACTCCAAAATGCTTGTTGTAGTGGCTTGCTTAGCTTGTGCTCATGAAGTCCTTGGCAATGGAAGCTTGGCTACCTCCATCTCTCCTTAGCACCTTTGGCTTGGCTTGGAATAAATTTGACATGGTAACACTAATTATCAATACTTTTAAGATATTTGAGCATAATAACTTTACACCAAAATAGTTTAGAAATGATGTGGTAAGGGCTCCTATTTATAGATTTTTGCAAATGTCTATAATCAACCTGAACCATCCATCTCAAGATTAAGATGTGTGGTTGAGGATTAATTCATTTTTTGGAATTAATTTTGTAATTATCCACATCATGAAATTAAAAGAAGGGAAAATTAAGAGGCATGGAGGGCATCATGGAAGGCATTGATGAGGCATGGAGAGCATGAATCCTGATATTTGTGGCATTTATGGCCTAGGGATGTCTTCCTAAGAAATAAGGTCACCTGATGATGTAGATATTCAATATTCATTTCCAAAACAAATTATTTGACAATTTTCCATGGAATTATTAATTAGGATCTAATTTATATTAATTAACTCTTAATCAAGTTTAAACACCTTGTGCACAAATTACTCAAATTGATCAAAATGTCTTGTTATTGGTCTAAAATTTGACTGAATTAGAATTGACAGTCACTATTAGATATTTTTGATTTGTTATGCTATTTAAGATGTTACCAACAATAAATAACAAAGACATGTGTCTTAGGTAAAATATTTGATAGGAAAGAACAATCTAGAGCACCTAGGTGCAAAATTAGCACTTTGACTCAGAATGATTTGATTAAATTTAGTTGGCCCATAAATTGCATTGCCCCATTTAGGGATACCCTGGCCAAAATCGGCACTTGAATATGTTGGTTTTACATCATTTATCATGTTTTAGTGTTTTTACGTCAAATTGTGCATTTTGAGTGGAAATTGGCCAAAAACCTGATTGGAGGTTATCAGTGGCCATATTTAGGTGTCTACATTATCAAACCAATCCAAACCAAAAACTACAACTTTTTTTTAGCCAATTTTTAGTATTAACATTATTTAAACTATTCACTTTATTTTACCCATTTAAGCAAATCATTTAGTTTTCTTAATTAATTTTTTGTTATTTTATTTTCTTAGTTTTAGTTTGCTATCATTTTATGCAAATATTTTTGTTTGCATTTACCAAATTAAATTTTTAAAGAAGGTGGATTGATAGCCTCCTAGAAATATTTCACTTCTAGGATCTAGCTCATGCTAGGCGATCCACCCAACTACTTGTCTAACAAAAAAAAAATTGGTAGTGATTTCTAATTTTAGGTCATTATTCCCTATACAAAGAGGATTTATCATAAAGTTTGGATTCAACATGTATGCATTCAATAAGTATTCTTATACACACCCTTCTTAACTAGTTTCTTCTCTTCACATTTAGGAAAAAGTGAAAATTAGATAGAAACATTTTGGCATTCCCAATGGGACCCTTGATTTTTATTGAGTTCATAGATGTTTTAATACATTTAGAATTACATCACTGAAAATCATTTAGTTACATTCTAAGAAAATCAATCTTTCCTTATTTCTTGATAAAAAATAAAAACACAAGTTTTAGTTGCATTTTTGTTTTAGAAAAGTTAAAGTCTTTTTCTTGCATTTTAAAATAGAAATAAAAAGAGCAATCATCCAAGGATTAGGAATTGCATTTTCAACTTAAATTTATATTGTATTTAGATATTTTGTATGCATTTAAATAAATCTAAAATTTTATTTTGGCTTTAAAATAAACCTTGCATCCATTGTTTTCTTGCTTGTTTCTAACTCACCTAGATTAAGTAAGCAAAGCAAATTAACCATAGTTCACAAATATTACATAACCAAACCAATTGAATTAAAAAAAAAAACATAAAACTCATTTGAGACAAGGCTTGACTAGGATTTTATCACCTAGAGGATCACCTTACCTTTTCCTAGTTATAGTACTTGGATTTAATCATCGAGGGGATAACCAACTCAGCTCTCTAGTTGAGTAAAAACTCTAGTAATCAGTATATATTGGCTAAGCACCTACACTGACTATGGGATCATGACGTGAGGGGAGCAAACCCCAAATACCAATCCATGTACTCAATCTAATATAGACTTCTTCCTTAGTGCCTAAATATAAACCTAAAACCAAACATAAACTACCTTGTTTAGGACCTATTCAAGCAATTTCCTCTTCACACTTTTCTAGGGCATAAGTTAAAAGAGAGATAAAAAAGAATCTTAGGATTTAATGCACTCTTAGTGAATGCATTATTTTCTTTAAATATTTTTTTATTTTTCTTTGTTTGAGGTGTGAGAATGCATCATCCTTTTCTTACCTTCTTGTATAATTCTCACTCACCAACAAAAAAAATATCTAGACGAATAAAACCAACCACCAAATCAACCATCACCAACTTCCACCTCTTCATCCATGAAACACACTTCTAAACCTATAGACTCCCCTTGATCTCTGAGATGTCCTACTCAGGTAGTCCTATGAGATATATATTTTTTCACTTTCCTAAACAACAACCATGAAGCCTTACAACACTACCTAATCACCACGTCTTACCAAATCCTAGTTTTAACCCAACCTATAGACCCACCTTATGGCATGCCTCTACATATCATGGGGAATACCTCCACTACCATGGGAATGAGTTAAACTATAGTTTCCCAAACATTATCATCAACCAATAACTCCCTCAAAACTAACCCACAAACCTAAACTATCAATTCCCTAATAGGAGTGTCTACCTTTAACTCTACCCATATTCCTCTAGTTACCTCCAATCCATCAATCACTACTTCACTTCCAAGACTTGAGGTATCCATACCCTCCATGATACCACCAATCAGCATAAGAGTCACCACCCTTCCATCATCCACTAACCCAACTACCACTCCTATCTAACAAGTGACCTTTGGTTATCTCCATAACCCACAAGGGTATATGCCTGCTACCCAACCATCCACCTCTACCCAACCATTAACATCCACATACCAATATATATATATCTTCCACCCAACTTCCAAATACCATATACAAATAGGTGGAGTCATCTCAGCCATCTACTAGTTATTCACACATTGCCCAACCTCAACAAAACATACCATATAACTACACATCCCAACAACATCAAGCAGATTTCATGAAGTTGATCATGGATAAGATGACTATCCTTGAATCATCCATCTTCAAAGCCCATAATCTATTATCTTATGATCAAATTTTTAATGAGCCTATTCACCCTTCGGTCCCCATTAGACCTTACCTGACCTAATGGAAGCTTAAAAAATTTACCAAGTTTAACAGTAAGAAAGACCCTCAATAACATTTAAGAGTGTTTAGGCATTCATGCTACTTGATTTCCCATGATGATGCTCTTCTCCTCCTTATATTTACTAGGTCATTATCTAGACCAAAATTAGATTGGTATAGTGCCATACCCAAAAATTCCATCCTCTCTTTCACACAATTAGCCCAAACATTCTTGGATAAATTTTTGATCAATATATCTAAGAAAGTTTTTATTACTGATCTCTACTCCATTCAATAATTTGAAGATGAATCTATTGCTAATTTTTTGGCTCATTGGAGGAGTCTAATCAACCAACTTTCCTTTTCATTACCTCAACTTGAGCTGATAGAGCTCTTCACCCAAGCATGTGTAAAACATATTTCATTCACATTATATGTCCAAAGCTTTCAGACCTTTGGTGAAACTTTTATCATGGCTCATAAACTAGAAAATAGATCCATTGATGAATAAAGGTTAAAGTTGAAAATGAAGAACCCAAATTACAAACCCAATGAGCCCTTTTCTTCCAAACCAAAAAACTAAACCAATCCCAACACTAAAAACAAAGCAACCACCAATTCCATTATCCTCAAAACCACACCATTACCATATACCAACCAATAGAACCCAATGAACCAAATCTTTGAATCCTCTAATTATTCAAACCAAAACCAAAGAAACCAAAATTGGAATAATCATAATAAGTTAACTCTAATTGGGGAGCCTTATCCTTATATTTTGGAAAAGCTATTAAAAGCCAATATCATCCAACTTCCACCAATTTAACCACCTCAACAATTTGATGCTTCTTACCCCATACCGGGTTGGTATAATGAGAATGACCATTTCACCTTTCACCAAGTCATATGACATGACATCAATAGGTGCAACACCTTAAAATACCTTGTCCAATCCCTTATTGACAAGGGGAGCTTACATTGGACAATCCCAATACACCACCAAACCAAGCCCTTGACATATTCCACAAGCCTTTCCTTAATCATGTTCCTTTTACCCCTTACCATGACAATAAACTAGACCCATCTCATGAGGCACATACTATTAATTTTGTTATTGACAAACCTATTATTTAAGAAAACATTACTTGAACTACTTCTTTCCCCATCCCCCTAATGGAAGGAAAGAAATTACCTTCTATTAATTTAGACACCCAAAAAAAGGAAGCCACCATACCCACACCTCCATTGGAGGATACCACACATACTTCCTCTATTATAAAAACATCCACTCCCTCTTTGGAAGCTATCTCACAAGAGAAGATAACTCCATCCACCAAACCTCTAATTTTGGAACCTTTTGTTAGAGGTCAAGACAAAGGTAAGGGAACCAAACTAGAACTTCTAGCCCCTTCTTTGGAAGACTATCCTAGCCCTTTTAAACTAACTAAAGCCTCCACCCAACCAACCAAAACATCCTCCAAATTAATTAACCCTCAAAAACCTAAACTCACCAAGATAACTAAAGTGACCAAATCCCCTCCAAAACCAACAATTAAAAAAAACCAAATAAGTAAAACCACCAAAAGGCCCAAAACCCCAAATTTTACCTCCCTCAACCTTACCCTCTATTTTGGGTCCTCATCCCTCTACCTTAAACTTGAAGTCATTTATTTTTACCAAAACCCCACTACCTTTATTGGTCACACCTTCATACTTGCTTTTTAAGACACCTTTCCTCACTACACTGACAATTCCTAAGTTACCTACCTTAGCCTCCTTTGCCTCCAGCTCGTCAACCATTTTTCCTAAGCCAAAAATATCAACCAAGCATACCAATTTACCCAAGACACCTACCACCAAACTTACATCCACACAACCTTCTTCTTCAACACCCAAAAAAAAACCACTAAACCTCTACCACCTTTAGTTGAATCTTACTTAGCCATTCTCTAGTGGTTATTGTAAACTTCTTCCTTGAGCTCACCACCCATCAAAACCTTTGACCCTTCACATGCCAAACACCGTTGGTTCAATGATAACTTGATATGGGCATACCGTAGGGCACCAGGACATGACACAAAAATTGTCAAGCTCTCCAAACACTTGTTCATAGCATATATGAAGATGATGATCTATTATCAAAAAAACCTCCTTCATCTCCATTTCCAATCCAACCACCAACTCAACCCATTAAATATTCAATCTCACCCAAAAATAAAGAGGAGCCAAAACAACCACCCAATCTAAAAAACCCCTTAATCCACCCTATTCACATGGTTACCTGATCTTGGGCCTAATAGAAGGATAAAGGGAAGGCTAAGGTGTCCATTCCTTGGACTTACCTTGTCCTAAACTCCCAAGCAAACAATACCTACCCATCTCGATCTTCAAACAAACCCAAGGTGTCTATCTTAGGTGCCTCCCCATCTAACCCTCCAAACCCTAACCCATATGTAATATTTATTTGAAAAGTTATCCTCAAGCAGCTTCACCAAACTCTAGTAAAAATAAGCTTATATGAGTTAGTCTCTACCTCTCCTCATCACCACCAAGCACTCATAGAAGCCTTTTAATCCAATGAGGTCCAACCTAATGACCCTTAACCTATTGCCACCTTTTTTGGGGCCCTTTGACCCTCCAACCTTATCACCTTCAAAGATTCAGAAATACCTTTTATTCATCTAGAGGATCCTAATCCCCCCTCTTCATTATGGCATATATTAATCAAACCCACATCAAAAGGGTGATGATTGATATAGGAACCAACATTAATATTATCTCCTTCCACACCTATGACCAATTTCACTTACCCATGAACGTCATGTTTGAAAGCATAGTGGTCCTTCATTTTTTAAATGATACCATGGCTACAACCTTGGCCATAATTATTCTCCATATCTATGTAGGCTCCCATACCATTCCTAAACTTTTTTATGTTATGGAAGGAGAATTCATTATATAATGTTTTACTTAGGTTCCCTTGGATTCATGCCATGAGTTTTGTCCCTTCTACCTTACATCGATGTGTCAAATTTGAGCATGAAGTACAAGTTGTGACTATTCAGGTTGACCTTAGTCCTTTCACATATTTCAATATGACATATTGGAATAATGACATCCTCCTTTCTCCTTCATCCACCACATAACCACTTGCTAATGAAATAACCCCACCAACCAAAACTTGTGACACTTCCACACCAAATGTTGATGAAGCTTCTACTAGCTCATCTATCCCTTCTTCCTAAATTCTTGTAGAGAACCCTGTGACAACCATATTTCATTGTCTTTCCCTTGGGGAATATAGAATATTAGCCCTGGGTTCCTTCTCTACTCCCTAAGAATATAAGAATCTCAGGCATGACCCTATTTATGACCCTAACATTAGAACCTTTATCCCCTTTGGACTCCCTAACTATCAAAAAAATTTCATTTATGGGGGATTTTATCAGCGACTTCTACCCACTACCACTACTTCATCCATCTGACCATTTACCTCTAACTTTTCCTAACTTATCAAACTAGAGTTTACTAAGTTGTATCTTTATATATGTGCTTGGAAAGGATTTGGCCTTTGTTGCTATGAAAAAGGGCCTCATGAGTTATCGCATATCAAAATTTTTCAACCTCATGAGTCATTTGGCCATGGATATGAACCACCTAAATAACCCACCAATTCACCCAAACCTATTACCACCATGGAGGAAAATAACTGTCTTCACCAACCCAACCACTTTCCCCACCTAAAGATCCTAACATCATCCTCCCTAATTTTTTTCTTCTAGTCAATACCATTATTTTGGGCCCTCTCATCTACCAAAATGGTGGCCAAAGCAAAATACTTTCACTCATGCACCCTAAAATTATATAAAATGATTTTCCTACCATCAACACCATCCAACATCAAGATGATGATTCCATTCTTACCTACCTTGGTACAAGGGATTATTCTATCCACAAATCCCTTCCTTCTAAATCCTTGACCATGTCAAATAAATACACCATGGATATCAACTTGGGCACCCTATATAACCCCCATATTGTCAAATTGGGCCAATAATTGAATGCTAAAGAACTTCTGGACTTTTCCTCTTTCATTAAAGACTACAACATAGCATTCACTTAGTTTTATAGTGATATGCCCAGGATTGGCCACACCATTGCTACCCATAACATAACCACTCATTATGATGCCAAGACTATTAAAAAAAAAAATTCACACATGCATCCTCATATAGTCCTTCTCATCAAAGAAGATCTTCAGTGTCTCCTATCTATAAACTTTATTCAACCCATTGACTACCCCTAATGGGTCTTAAATATCATACCTATCACCAAAGTCACTAGGGGTCTATGCATTTGTGTGGACTTTCATGACCTTAACCTCACCTACCCCACAGATTACTTTCCTCTACCTAACATTGACCAACTTGTTGATCTTATAGCTAGACATGAGATGTTATCTCTCATGGATAGGTTTTTGAGTTATAATAAGATCTTGATTGCTCCTAAAGATCAACATAAAACCTCCTTTACCACCCCTTAGGGAACTTTTTGCTATAGAGTCATGCCTTTCATGTTAAAGAATGCTGGTGAAACCTATCAACGTGCTATGAATTATATCTTCCATGATATCATCCATAAGATTATAGAAGACTATGTGGATAACCTTCTCAGAAAATTCAAACTTCAAAAAGATCACTTGACTATTCTTACAATCATATTTGAACACCTCATTTGCTACCATGTTCACCTTAATCCCAAGAAGTGCATTTTTGAGGTCCTTTCATGAAAGCTTCTTGGCTTTATCATCTCTCTTCATGAAATCAAGGTAGACCATAATAAAATCAGATCAATTTTGGACATACCTTCTCTAACCAACCTTAAGTAGCTTTGTATCTTGAAGAGAAAACTTTAATCCATTTATCATTTTATTTCCCAACTTTCAGATTGGTGCAAACCTTTCCATCACCGTATGAAGAAGGATGTCTCTTTTAAATGGAAAAAAAATTATCAAAAGGCCTTTGATTCACTCAAATAGTACCTTTTGTCACCACTTGTCCTCACCCCTTCTTAGGATAATCACCCCTTTTAAATATATATCTCTACCACTGACCATCCCTCAAGGCAATTTTGGCTCATCAAGATGAACAACACAAAGAAAAAGTTGTATACTACATTAGCCACATGAATGTAGAATATGAGACTTAGTATACACATACTGAGAAACTCTACTTAGAATTGACCTTCATGACCACCAAATTCCACCATTACTATCTCAACCATAAAACCTATGTCATCACTAATACTTACCTGCTTAAGTACATGCACTCTAAACCATACCAAAATTAATGTATGGCTAAGTGACTCATACTCCTAGCTGAATTTAACCTTGAATTCCTCTAGTAAAAGTTGATTAAATGGTAGTTCATATCTAACCAATTTGCTGAAGCTCTTTCACCAATCAACCAACCACCTCCTCTTGCCTTTCCAGATGAGTCTATCATAACTCTTTTTCAAAAAGATGGAATAACCTACCAAATGACCATGTTCTTTGATAGCTCAAAATTATAACAAGGAAGAGGTTATATAGTTATTGGCATTCACCTTGATGGCGAACCCCTTCCTCTCTCCTTCAAACTTGATTTTGAATTCACCAATAATATGGCTGAGTATGAAGCCTTAGTGATTGGTCTCTGAACTACTCTAACCTTGGGAATTAATAAAATCCATGTCTTTGGTTATTATTAGCTTTTACTCAACCAAGTCACTAGATCCTATCAATGTAAGAATGATGTATTTCAAAAATATAAAATTCTAGTTGATAAAGTCTTAACATCATTCAAACATTACCTAATATAATATGTTCCTTAATCTACCAACAAATTTGTAGATATAATGGCTTGTCTTACTTACCATATCCCTTCTTAGCCTTCCAATTCATAAATCCTTATCACCATTCATCATTTTACCACTCCCTCCTATAACCAATCTAATCTCCCTACCATTTGTAGTGTAGAGGAATCTTCACCTAACATTTGGTATGACCAAACTCTTAACTACCTTAACCTAGGCATCATTCCTCTCAACCTCTCTAGGAATTCCTAAAGATCCTTTGTTTAGAGCACCTCTCATTATACCATCCTATGGGGAATATTTTAAAAACATGGTTTTAATGGTCTCCTTCATTGCTTACATAGACATGAAGCTTCCCATTCCATCAAGGAAACACATGATGGGATCTATGGGGGACACTTTAATGGCCTAAAAATTGCTAAACATATCCTTCACCTTGGATACTATTGTCCCACCCTCAACCAAGACTATTGTGATTATGTAAAAGAGTGTGTAAAATGTTAACAACATGCTAATTTACATCACATGCTAGTTAATAGCCTTCAAGTATCTAAGGACTTTTGGTCTTTCTCTCAATGGGAGCTTGATCTCATTAGAGAAATTAACCCCCATTCTTCATAGTAGCATATATCCATCATCATAGCCACTGAATATTTCACTAAGTGGGTGGAATCTAACCCTCTTATCTTGACCAAAGTAAATAAGATTGTCAACTTTATCAACCATCATATCATCTGTCACTTTGGTGTTCCTCATAAGATCATCACCGATAATGATAAATATTTTAGAAATAAGTAGGTTTAAGGGCTATGTGACACATTTGAAATCAAATTAAAATTTTCCTCACCTTACCATCATAATTAAATGGACAAGTGGAAGCCTCTAATAAAATCTTTAACAAAATGCTCACCAAAGCCATCAGTGCTTCAGGTTAAGATTAGCACTTTCACATCCCATTTGCTTTATGGGCCTATCGTACTAGCATTCAAACCTCTACAGGTGCTACCCCTTTCTCTTTAGTATTCAAAATATAGGTAGTCTTGCCTCTTGATGTTTAAATCTCCTCTCTTTTCATATCTTTGTAAGAGATTTTTTTTTAGGAAGATTTTCATTAGCCCTATTTAGCTCAATTTGAGCTACTTGACGAGCATTGTTTAGTAGCCCTTACCCACCTTTATAATTATCAAGAACATATCAAAATCACTTATAAAAATTACCTCAAATAATGGTAATTCAATATTAGAGACCTTGTCTTAAAAGAAAACCAACACATGACCAACATGGAAAAGAGTAAACAAGGAAAGTTTACTTTTAATTGGCTTGGACCCTACATCATTACCCATAAGTATGGATCAGGAGCTTATCTTTTGTCCTCTCTTGAAGGTAAACCAAAACTTGAACCCCTCAATTCTTTGTATTTTCTTCTATTTTTTATTAAAGAAGGACCAATCTCACTCATTTTGTCTAACTTAAGCTCATCCCTTGGTTACTAGATTTTAACCTTCACCCATATTTATCCTCTCCTTTTGAGGATAATTGATTACAACATATAACCATGTGAAACTATCACATTCATAGCCTAATTCTAAATGTGGGTACTATGGATCTACCCATAGCATGATTCTCATGGATACTTTTCATAATTAACAAGATGGAATCCCAATCATTGACCTTCTTATGTTAAATTTTTGCCCTCATAATGGTAAAAATATGAACCTAATTAGACTTGTCCATGTATAAACACATTGCATCCAGACATAATTTGGATACTAAAATACTACTTGGGTCAATATCTTAAGCATTGCAGACTATTACCTCAAAGGATAACTACCCAAAAAAAAATCCAAATGTAAGGTAGGATACTCCCTTAAAGGACAACTATCAAAAACATAAAACAAAGCCAATAAGCTTAGAACACTCCCTTGAAGGGTGGCTAAGTTCACTTTGACAAAAGTAGAGCAATCTCTTAGAAGCTTCTTGTATCGATCATCTTCCCATATATAACAAATAAAGTAAAATAACCAATTATCCCAACAAAATCTAAAGCTGTAATTGGCTCTCAAACAACATAGTAAGTTTGAAACTACAATCACATATAGACTTCCTACATTGATCAATCTACATCTAGCATACAACATGGACTTATCTGTTACCTTTCTTAGGTCACGTATAGATGGGGAAAACTAATTCACATGAAGTTATCATACATATCACCTATTACCCTTCACATGACCTATCACCCATATTCCCTTTAAACTATCTATAAATAAAGGGATTTAGAGCTTACATGACACCTTATGATCAAGAAACTTTTTTTAATCAGCTAATGACCATTAATGCACAACATTTAAGGGCTTATATTCATCAAGCCAATCCTACTTCAGGTCTATTTTTAGTCCTTGTCAAAAAAACATCATGCTCTATTCTTATCTTACTATTGTTGGTTGACATTTTCATCATGACTTTTACCATCCCATATTACAACAATAATCATTCTTTTTACATTAAGTGAGATTACAATAATGATAACCATATCACTCATAACCTTAACCATAACATTCATAAATATCCATAAAATCTTAAGGATGATAACGTACGATCAGTGACATCCAATGCATTTTGTATATGTTTACAACAAACTATGCAATATTTTATTTAAGGTGCAAGGAGTCTCATGACACAAACATAGTCATTAGATTACACACATATTGCCTAAAATAGATGCATACATTATTTTCCTACCTAAGCATCAAACTGATTGTCTATTGACTCTAGATTTGTGTTTAACCATCCTTCTACTTGATTAGTCCTTGAAATAACATCTGTAGCATTTGCTATCTCAGCAACCACTAAAGGGTATACTCTATTCTCCTCTCCCACATTCATCCCCATAAGATGAGAATCATATTCTGCTCTAGATCTTTCACCTTGCTTGTCTATCATAGACATTGCATCCCTATACTCTAGTTTTTAATCTTGCATAGGTATCATCAATTGTTGTCTCAGCACACATCCCCTTGGATAGTGAGGGTTCCCTCCATAAATAGGCCAATGGTCATGTTTTTTCAGCCTTGCATCTTACATAGTGAAATTATCTCTTTCTTCACTATTATAGAGGTAAGATTTTAGGCTTGAGCTCTAGCCATGGGTACCTTTCCCCTTGTTTTTGATTTAATAGTATTTTCATTATCACCATTACATGTTGTAGTATCTGATAGATCCACACATTTACCATATTAATTATTTCAAGTCATGAGGGTTGGTGATTATTTCCACCATTGTTCTCATTGTTCACCATATTTAACCTTGTGTAGTTCTCTGCACTCTCTATGACCTACAAAACCAAATAACTCAATGATAGACATTCATCCTTATCATGATTCTTTAAACAAATTACCTGACCATTCTTCCTTATTGACATGATTCTCCATTCCACCAATTAAAAAGGTCATATGATGTCATTGATTCCCTTAAAGAATCTTACCACTTAAAATGGTCATGTCGACTTATCTTTTTGTATGGACACATCACCCTCAATCTAATTCATCATCTTGATAAAGCCATTATACACCATCATGCTATATTTTTGTTGCCCTTATCATTTGATCCACATCTAATGTCTTTCCTTACTTTGTCATCTTGTGATCCTTGTAGACCTAGTCATCATTTGTATCATTTTCACCTTTATCCTAGTTGACATAAATTGGATTCTAACCATGGGCCACTATAATGATCACACCTTCACAACTACCACTATTGTTGATGGTGGTAACACCCAAATGCTTACTGCTATAGAAACTCCTTCATTAGAGTTAGGACACCATGAATTAATGACAAGACATTCACCTTCCTATCCCCTCTACCATATTATTACTACTAGCCCATTTCCATAGGCCCTAAATGTTAGACCCCAACCATTAGTAGTGCCTGATCAAACATGGCAGTGTTTTATTTTATACCAGCTAAGAGTTCATCTATGGTAGGAGAATGGTCACCTTCTCCAACTTTATAACCAATATCTTGGACAATATAGGTCCCTACTAACAAGACCTCTTCTAATTAGAACACCAAGTCATCAGTTCTAATGAACTGGGATAGAGGATTTAAACATGGCCACCATTTGTTTATCCTACCCATGCAACTCTTGGGTTAAGTAAGGTCCATCCTCTATCGCTCAACATGCTGCTAAATTCCTTGTAGAATCTACTTAACCATCAAATAAATTCTTTTTAAGTCATCACTTCACTATTTCCCTTAAAACTTAGCTCATAATGGTGATGAACCTTGGCCAAACCAACTATGTATATCCTTATAGAAGCCCATCTCTTAAAACTTGGCTTATAGCAATAGACATTATCTCTAGGATTCTACCCTCACATAATTTTAGAAGGTACAACCTCCTCACAAAGCCACCTCTTCTATGGATTAGCTCCATTAAAGGTTGTTTTTAGTGCTTATCATTGTGTTCCCTTCTTATTTATCCTACCTTACCCATTCATGTCTCTCATCCTACTAAATGTGGGATCATTATGGTAACTATTCACCAATATACATCATACACTTTCACTATCACCTTCATCACTATTTTACAAAACTTTCTCCATCTGCCCAAACCAACCCATGTAGTCTATCAAATTGTGGAAACCAATTTGAACACCACTCACCCAAACCTAGTTAAACTACATTGGCTTGATGTCCATGGACTATGTAATCACTGCTTCACTTCTAAGGGTAGGTCAACCACTAACCACTAATCCCTATCCCCTTTTTCTTCTCAGTCATTTCCATTACTAAAAATACCCTCTTTCTTAGGGAATCCTACATCAAGAAATATTTAAATTCTTTCTTAAGCATCCTTATGTTTTAACACAATCTAATGTTTCCTCTTAGCTTTTCCCCAATTTTTGAGAGAACTACATTAACCTGACATCTTTTTGGACCATGTAGGAAGTGCTCAGTTATTGAGGTGAGCTCAACTGCATCATTTATTTTATTTTCCCTCCTAAAATCTCTTCCTCCACTTCTCTACCTATCACCTCATGACCTCCCTCCCTTAAACTTGTCAATCTCTTTTAACCACTTTTCTATCTTGTCAATCTCTTTTATCACAAGAGTTGATAGCCTTATTCATTGGCCCCTCTTATCTCCCATAAAACCACCACCTATTTTGTCTCACTAGCCTCCCTATCACCTTTCTTTGTGCATACTTTACAGCTCACTCCCTCACCCACTTTTCATGTTTTTGCTCCCTCTCTCCACTTATTACCAACCTTGTCCTTTATCCCCTTCAACTTCTTTCACCATCCTAATCATCTCCCATCACCCTTGGATATTTGTCATACCCTCTTTATCACTCTCTTTTCCTCACTAATTCCACATCATACTATGCATCTTACAAGATTTCTATTTCTTCTGTTGTTGCACTTTTTCTTTACGTGTACCACCACTCTATGCCATTTTACCACTCTTCCCACCATACCCATTTTACTTTCTTATTGTTTGATTTTTTTCCATCCTTTTATCTTCTTTTTTTCCCCCATAACTAGCTTCTACCTAGGTATTTATCCTTGGAGAAGCCTTCCATAATTGCTTTTTTTCTACTTCTCAGTTATTGCCTTTTACCTTTTGCATTCCCCTTGTCTTCTTTCCATATCGATACTCACTTGTCTTTTGCATCTGTGTGAGTATCTGTGCTTTGTATTCCTACTTCAATTCTTCCATTTTATTCTTATCATACCTAATCTTTATTCCTTATTTTCATCTCATGCCCTTTCCTTGTGTTCCCCTATTTCTTCACCACCTCACCCCTTTTTATCTTGTTAACCTCTTGTAACAAGTTAATTGACACATACCTTATCTATTCAAGTTCTTATTCACCCATCCATCACTTCCCCTTGTTTTTCTTAACCCCTTTCCCATTTTCCATCCCGTTCTCATATCTAAAACCACCATCTTCTTTACTTCGATACGTATCATCATCTATGCTTACTTGGTCCAGATACCACTTGCTTATTTACTCTCCTATCATCTTTTTTGTGTCCTCATTTCACTCTTTTTTCCTCTTATTTATTTTCTTCCATTTATTGCCTTGTTTTTAATTTTCATCACCAAACTATTTTCTCCTTGGTTTATTTTTAGACTTATTTTCAAACCCTTCATGGTCTCCCATATTTCCCATCCTCCTTTTACCCTTCATGATTTTTACACTTCTCTCCCCATCCTTTTAAATTCTCCACTCTATAATTCTTTAGTACATCCCTCACCCCCCACATTCTACCTCTTATTTTTCTTCTCTTTTCTCCATTTCATTTTATTTTTTTCATCTCCCTTCCTTGACCTTCCTTATATATATATATATATATATATATATATATATATATATATATATATATATATCCATGCCTAGCTCATTCCATCCTTCTCCACCTTCATCTCATCCCTTGTTGTATCTCCCTTATGTTCTCTAATTCAACCTCTACCTCTTTATATTATGGTCACCAGTTGTCCCACTTCTACGTACATCTCCTTGTCTACTTCCTCATGTCCTCCATGCCATTTCTTTAATGCATAAAATCCACAACCTGATCACTCATTTAATTAATATTATTATTCACCTTGCTCCATATTCTAAAAACCCTTAGAGTCTTTCTTTGAATTCCCTTAAAACTCAATGCTTACTTATTTTGGGGCCCCACTGCCTCAAGGGTCAAGGGTTCAAATCTTTTCCACTTATCATTTACCTAGTCTAATACTTTGCTTCCCCGAATCATTGAATAATACACTTCCATAGCCTGTTAATGACATTGTTTTGGAGTGTGCATAATGTTAGATCATTTTGATGGTGATGAAAGAACCCGTCAGGTTACCGTGGCAATTCAAGTAGTGCCAAATTTTCTAAATCCTAGTAAAACATATTTTTCCCTTTTTTTAATGTGGTGGTAGAAATTTCATGGTTGAACCTACTTATCCATGGCTACAAATTCCTTTTACATAGTTGAAGCAATCATCTAATTGTAACCTAGGTGATCTCATCCACCATTTATACCAAACCAATCAAAAAAATATTTGATAGCTATCTTTTCCACCCTTTGGTTCTTCCCTTTCTCTAACATCCTTTAATTGTACCTACCTACATGATACATCAAGTTGGGGAAACCAAGTTAACCAGCACTCCCCACCTTAAAAGAACTAAATTAGGCATAAAATTAATTTTAGACATTATGTCCATGGAGATATGTAGGTAGTGTCCACTTGCCTAGCACATATGGAGTTTACTCAGCCACCTCATAATAACCAACCATTCCACTTACCCACATCTACCTCAATGTTCGCCCTTTTTGATGCAACCTCTTTGTATGTTTCACAATAACTTTGCATGGTCCTTTGATCACACTGACCCATTTTGCTAATGTTGACCATTTGAACACTGTACTACCTCATGCACAACTCAACCACTTATTTTATTTAGTAGGAGCACCTCCTTACCTAGATACCTAGAAATAACAAGGACTTTATTTGGATGGCTTGATGGGAACCACCTAATCAGCCATGACTAATATTATGGATTGATTACCCTCTCTTGTCTTTATAGAACCTAACCTTATTATTAACAAAATTGGTAGCTTTAATCTTTGAAAAATATTGACTATCATGCTTCTTTGTGATTTGTACACCCATTAACATTTCACATGCCTAGCTATCTTGTGGCACCACATAGTGTCTCCCCACCAACTGCTTATCAAAAATACACCCAATTCAACCTTTCCTCATTGACTCTTAGTTTGAAGGGGAACACCTCCTCCCATACTCAGAGCACTATGAACTTTGACCAAGTGATTTATTTTTATTTTGCAACTTGTTAATTCAAAGCCACATAACAAAAAGGGGTAAAATGTAGACACTATAAAATTGCACACTTGTAGTTTTATATGACTAAATGCCTCAAAACCCCCATAAATACCCTCTAAACCTTCTTAAACATTAATAAATCCCTCTTAACCTATCCAAATCACTATTCTCCTAGTCACATAATATTATTCAAAATCACCATTTGAAAGTACTATTCAAAAGTACTACTCACTATCACTATTCACTATGAGACCCATTATCACTATTCATGATGACATGGAAAATGACATGGCAAGTGGCATAGAAAGTGATATGGAAGGTGATATGTAAAGTGACATGGCTTAAAAGTGAGGTGGCTTGATGTGGGACATCATAACCCACTTAGGATCCTTTCGTAAGGTACTTAATGACCTCATTTAAGCATCACAAGGCCCCCATTGAAATATGGGTAATTTCCCCTTAAGGGGACATCATTAAACATGTATGTTTCCTTCACACATGAAATTATCCTTAAAAATGAGATAAATACCTCTTTAATGCTTTAGTAAAGACAAAGGACACCCATTTTTGACTTCTTAACCTAAATGGGAGACTCACCAACCCAAATGGGAATCCCCACCAAACTCATCTTTGAATATTCATGTAGCACATGGAAAATTTCACCACATTTGGTGTGACACCTCTTTAAATTCTTATATGAAGACAAGAAAGGGTGGTGAAAAGTATTTAAGCCTCATTCAAACCCATGTGCATGATTCCCATTCAAAATTGGACTCATGCGAAAGGTGGGAGACTCACCAACCCAAATGGAAATCCCCACCAACCTCATCTTTGACTCATTAATACACCACATTATAAATGGTGCCATATTTAACTAATCATTTATTTTGGCATGTTTCTTAACATCAAATTCTATAAATACCCCACTCTCCTTCACCTAAGGTTAAGTTGTAAGCTAGTCTTTGGCCATTAACATCTTGTTACAGGTCTTGGGATGAGGTTATAATTTTGGAATTCATCCAAATATTGGACTAAACTATCATGAATAAATGAAACTCTACCAAAATCATCAAATATCTTCAATAAATCAATCTTCATCAACAAACATATTCAAGCATTGAGGTAATCTTGTTGTTTAGTTATCTTAATTTCTTTATTCCTTTCCCTTTAGCCTTCTTCCTTCACTTGCTTCCTTCATCAACATATTTTCATTTTATCCTCTTACCCATATCCCTTTACCCTCTTGATCACCCTTTACCCCTTTGCCTTCTTGGCCTCATTTTGACCATTTCCCCCTTTGCCTTCTTGGCCCTATTTTTGATCATTTACCCCTCTTATTTTATTGAAAACATTACCATTCACCATTATAACCATTTACCAACCCAAAAAAAATAACTATTTGGACCTTTATAAAACCAATCCAAACCAAAAACCACAACTTGGTTTTAGCCAATTTTCAACATTAGCATTATTTAAACTAGTTGCTTTATTTTACCCATCTAAGTAAAACATTTAGTTTTATTAATTAATTTATATTTATTATTTTTAGTTTGATATAATTTTATGAAAATATTTACATCTTAGTTTACCAACTTAAGTGTTTAAATAAATTGGATTGATAACCTCCTAGAAAGCTTTCGCTTCTAGGATCTAGCTCACACTAGGCAATCCACCCAACTACTTGTCTAACCAACAAGTTTGTGGTAGTGATTTCTAATTTCAGGTAATTATTCCCTAGAAAAAGAGGATTTATAATTTTTTTTGATTAAACATGTGTGCATTCAATAGGTATTCTTCTACACACCCTTCTTGACTAGTTTCTTCTTTTCACACTTAGGGAAAAAGCAAAAATTAAATAGAAACAATCACTTATGTGGATTACTCCAAATACCTTACTTTTCATGATTATTGGTGTTTTTTAAGTTTTATAAGAAGTGGATAACTTAAAAATCATTGGATTAGGTAATTTTGGATTTTTTATAGCCATTAAAGATAAAAAATTTCACAAGAGATTCTGTAAATGATGAAATCAGGCCCATTTTCCAAGGAAATCCCAAATAGGCTCAAAATAAGACTAGGGAGTAAGGTGATTTATTGGGTTTCATACTTACATAGGGTCTCAAGACCAAAAATTTGTCATGTAGGATGGTATTAGGCTAGGTAAATTGAATTTCATGCTTCTGTCTAGTTTCACACATGTGTGAGATCCTAGTAGCAAGATTTCTACTTTCTAGGCCTAGGAGGGATAATTAGATCTAATTGGAGAAGAAAATAAATGAAAATGAGTAATAAAACTTGGATTATAATAATTAAAATTTTTATGGATATTTAATGAGATAAAGGGCACTCAAAAATATTCCCAAGTTTACAATTTTATTCATACAATATTTTGGACAAGGAGCTTTTTAGGGCTATAAGGATGGGGTGCTTTAGCAAACAAAATGAGAAAAATTGAACATTTTGGGATATTTTATGGATATAAATGCATTTTTAAGGCATTATTTCATGATAATAATCCATCTATGGTGTAATTTCACCTTGTCTAATGCAAAAAATCAATTTCTCTCTCCCAAGCCTTTTACACAAGGAATGATCAAGTGAGCAAAGTACCAAATGGATGCATAAACACATTTCCAAAGTTTTTATTGATGTTTATATTTATTTACACACCATTTTAAGAGTATGAAAAATTCATAGTTGATTTGAGGAATATTTCAAAGCTGGAAAAGGTCTTGAGAACTCTTAAGAAAACCTTCTCACCTTCTAACACCTAGTCAAAAGACAAAGTCAAAGATGTATAAAATAGATATAATAGCCAAAATAATTGGATATAAATCATAAATAAAGGATATGAGTAATTAAAATTAAGACTTTAATGTGAATTTAAGACCTAATTTCAAGGAACACCTTTTCTAGTCAACAGAAGCATTCAACCAAGAATATAGGGTTCTTGAGCAAGGGTTTAGGCACTTCTTAGAGTTAAAATCAAATAATCAAGGCTAAATACTTCCTTAATAAATTATTCATGATTATAAAATAGTATAATTACAACCTCTATTCCATTTTCCAAAGTTTGGATGAGATATTAATCAATGAATACTACGTAGTAATTAGAGAAAGATTCAGTGAAGGTTTAATTTCTTAGTTTTAGGAACTCTTGTATATATCTCTCTCCTATTTATCAAATACATATATGTAAGAAAATTTTTAGAATTTAAAAAAAATATTAACCTAATTTTTTTCAAGGACATTCTCATAAAAATACTTATACTTTCTCATTTTTAATGAATAAGACAAAATTCATGCCTCTTCAAAGCTTGTTTTTAGTATATTCTAATGGTTAGATGATGAATGACAGTGACAATACATAATTCCTCTCATATTTTCCTTTCTTATTTACCTATTTTCAGGTGTTATCTAATCCTTATAGGTTTCATAGTGTTCTCTAATCATCTTGTTTCTATCACAAGTGCACATTCTCTTTAATGTCCTTGAGAGACATATTGAACAAGCTACCTCAACCCTTAAGCTAAGCCTCTATGTGAAACATTGATTTATGGAGACCTCAATTTTTAGAATTTGAATTAGGTTTATGTTATTATTAATCCTTCATAGTGATTATTACATAATGTGAGGTCATATTTTTGTGTATCACCCCAGTTAGTTTTTCCTTTCAGTTTACCTTCTTCCCTTTTGCCTACAAGTTGGTAGTGTAGATTATATATCCTAAATGATACATCAAAGGGAGATATACTTTAAAATATAGAGATTAAATCCACTTATTATACCACCCATATCATAAGATTTTCTCTATGTTACTTTAGACTGTGAAGGCCTAAAACTAAGTTCACAAGGGTGCACGTCTAGTAGTCAATATTTTTTGGCATACCCAATGGGATAAATTGGTATTGGTCTTAGTGAAATTGAAGTTGTATTAGTTTTATTAATGAATTATTTGGTGACTCTAAGATATATCAATTACTTAAAATAGTCCACACAAAATTTACAAGTATGTGTTTTTATTGCACTATCCTAAAGCTATTTTTATGGATGTGTATAAGGAAAATTCCTATGCTATATTTCCTTATCACCATGATACTGAGTTATACCAAATGGGTCATGATCCATATAAACTCTTTTATGATCCTAAATAACCTTAAAAATATTATTATGATCCCTATGACCAATCTTGTAAAGAATATGATGGCATATATTAGCTTTATAGTGACCCTTATTAGCCTCAATATAACCCTAACTATGTGTCTTTGTAGCCTTATCAATACTTGTAGCAGTCACACTCACCTCCTCATACCCCATATCTAATTTATAATCATGTTTCCCCTACCATATCCTTATTATAATTTAAGGAAAATATGTTAAAGTCTGAAGGGGTGATGAGAGTGTGGGATAGATATTTGCATGTGATCCCTTTTCACCTCATAAAGAAGATGAGAAAACTAGTGCAAATGTTGAAAAATAAGTAGGAAGTAGTTGGAGAGGATAATCATTATGTCATGACCTATAAATTGCATGAAATAAGAACCATAATCCAATGGTTGGTAGATAGGTTAGTGAGGAGGGAGAATAAATAAATCCAAACCAAATAACCTCAGCCATCTCTTGCTATCCCTAGACAAAATTCTTGTATTCCAAGTTCCCTTCCAGCTACACCTACCCTTCCTCAACAAAGAAATATTATTCCATCTTGAAGGCCTTGTTGGGGTATGAATTTTGATTATGACATACCAATTATTGTGGATGAATATCCTCCCATCACTCTTAAATAACACTCTTATTTATCATATCTTCCCTTTTATGCTCTTTGTCATCATGAAGTTATTGAATATTCTCAAATGGAGCTTCCAAGAGAGTCAATTCAACCTCCAAGTGAAACTACTCATTTCAAATTCCTACCTTCTAAGTAAGTAGTCAAGTCTTGGGATAAACTATAGGAGGTAAGTATTATTGAGTTTGAGCCCAAATAAGACATTGTGCCTATAGTTAATCCCTCATGGAAGTTAATTCAAGAAAACATCAAAATGAAGGAAGAAGTGATTGTTGATGAGGTCAAAAATTTAGGTTACATCTAAAATTGGTGAAATGAATAATGAGGGAGAGGGAGGAAATGGTGAGTTAGAAAATTAAGCACTCATATGACAACTCAACTCACTCTTTTTCCAAGAATTCTTACAAAAAACTTCCATGCCCAAGACTTTATATTGAAAAAGTACTCACTTGACTCCTAAAAAAACTCATGAGATTATTCATTGCCCTCCCACCATCTCCCTTATTGATGAATATCATGTTATATGGAGGATAAATGAATAAGTTATAGTTTTAAGTAATTTTTAAGGTGAGTGTGGTGAAGATGAATAAACTATGCATGAAGAGGAAGAAGTCTCTATTGGTACCCCCTTAGTGAAAGCAAGGGCATTTTATCTTTCAAACTAAGTGAAGAGGTTGCATTAGAAGATGAAGATGTTGAATTGTTTCAAGATCTTACTTTTGATGTGATTGAGTATGAAGAAGAGAAGGTAAATCCTTGTTTTGATCTTCATGGTACTACTCAAGAGCTTAGTGAAGATTTATTTGAAGATTTGGAATTAGGTTACTCATTTCTCCAAGGTGACTATGAGTTGAGTAAGGAAATAAGAGGCATTTTTGGTGAGTTAATCAATAAGTTAGAGGGTGAAAGTATTTCAAATTTGCCTTTTAGAGAGGAAACCTCACTAGATGATGATTTATTTGATATTATCAGCATGGGCTATCATCCTCTCACCTCATTTTCAGATTTTAGTTCCCTCTTAGAAGATAGTGTGGATAACTTTTGGCCACAATTTCTCACAAAAAAAACTCACTTGTGGAGACCATGATGGACAAGTTAAGAGTCATCAAGAGGATAATAAGGACTAGGTAGTCTAATTCAATCATTAATATGAATTTCATGATGTAATTGATCTTAAAAACCAATATATGGACATATTGAGACCATTTATAAAGAGGAACAACAATAGAAGGTGGAGATTGAAGTCCAAGATCAGTATGTTTTCATTGGAGAGACCTATTATAAGGTATGAAATATGTGTTGTTAGTTAAAAATAAATATCTACCAAGTAATAAGTTAATCAAATATGATTTAAAATTCCATTTCATACCTCATGAAGTGATCCAAAAAACATTCCTTTTGATCCTGGATGAGGATTATTTAATGGTTAGTTGTAGTTAGTTTAGCTTTCCTCCAAGTGTTGTCAAGCACATTAGTTTTCTTACGTTTTATTTCAATAAGTGATTTGATAGCACATGTATTTTGTTAGTCTAGTTTCCTAAATTATTTATATTTTCCTTCCTATATTTGGGGAGCAAGAAGCTATCTTATTTTGAGTATATATTATTGTTATTAGTCAAAGTCTAATCATGATTGTTTTAGAGTGTAAGATTGATATTATGAGCTTTAGAGAGATGTCAATGGTTTTGTTCTTGTTGACCACATTTGAACCTAGGTAAAATTATCTCAACCCCATATATATTCACACTTTATATAGGGTCTTTCTAAGTAATAAAATGGTCACATGGTCATTTTTAGGGACACATTATATGTTTCATCCTTGTCATATGTGTCACTATCTTAATATTCCTTTATGCCACCTTTTTGGTCACTCTAGGTGAAATGTATGGTTTTCAAAATAATACAAGTGTGTCAAGAGAATATCCAACATACAATGTGTCAATTTAGTTTTAGGGAACTATTTTGTAACTAACATGATGTAGGTTCAATGTCCATCTAAGAAGATCAAATGAAAATAGGTAGTTTTAAATAGTTTTACAACCTGAGTGAGATACTTGGCATGTGGAAAGACTTTAGGAGGGTATCTTTAGATCCCCATAAGTGATTTTTAGGATTGGAAAGATTTTACATACCTAAAATTGATAAAAATTAATTCTTCTCTCTCATCACTTTCTTGGACAAGGTCAAATAAGTTAATGGTTTTCCTTCAGTATGGATAGGAAAAACAAAGTTGAGTTGAGTGCACTTGGTGGATGTTAGTACTACTAATGATCTCTCATTGGATGGAAATAGTTTATGGTTTTATTTTCTATGTTATATGAAAAATAGCTAATATTGTTGATGACTTCAAATTACTTACACATCCCTAGTGGCTTCAATTTCTCATCTATTTTATTGGTCTATGTTAGCCAAGTAGTGAACATGGTATTTCAAAGAATGTAGACTAATTTCATGTTATTTTCAATAATTTCGGAATGTGTGAAGGTGAGGATATAGGTAAAGTCATCTCATTATATCAAAAATGAACACTATTGAAGCTTGCATATAGTTTTTGATAAGTGTAGAGCCTCATATTTATGTAAGTGTCTTCAAAGTAAGAGTAACACTTTTGTTTTCAATAATCATAGCATGATTTATCACATTATCCACTAAATGTTTGGTTTCAATATTGTCATTTATGGAGTGATGGACCTAAATCACAAACATAGCCAAGTAATCCTAAATAAATAGTCATCTACAAGACTGTGTAGAAGTACCTAGATAGTGGGTTGATATGAGAGTTAGTCCCCAAGATAGAACTCTTGTCAATTTTTCAATATTGGCTTAAAGGTATAGAATCCTTAACCATAACCAAGAACATTCAATACCAGATCAAGTAACATATAATCTCATAATTTAATAAATTTCTCAATGAGATAACTTACCTTAATCTCTTCGAAGAAGGGATTCTGCTCTACAAAGTGTCATTTATTGGATGGAGTATGTGAGGTATGAGTAAGTCTTGTATTTTAATTATTACATCCTATACATAATACAAATATGTCAAAATAAGAGGAGGGTGTTTAATTGAGAAGGAGAATGGTTGAGTCAGCCTCTAACTTAGTTGGGTTTCTACTCAAGATTCTCAATGAAAATTATAGTACATTGAGCTAAATGACTTGGAACAATAATGACCATATAGTATATTGATAGGAACATAATGTCAAGGCATGAGATGAATTTACCCACATGTATAATGGTTGAATTAATTTAATATAAACCTAAGGGTGTGATACATAGTGATTTCACATGAAATAATCACCTAGAGGAATCTCTTATATCCCTAAATTAACACCTATAGTTTTACTTGGTCTAAAGACTAGCTAGGCTAGTAAAAGGGTAATATTAGCTATTAGAATAGAATGATAAGATGGAATGATCACTATAATATGGATAACCTCACCCTTCCATGTTTTCCTTAGAAAAACATCAACATCTATAAGAACCTTGTGAATTATGAGTAGCTACCTAAAGTTGAAGATAGTTTACAGACTAGCTCATGCTTATGGGGATTATAGGTTTGGTCAGTGAACATAGGTGTAAGATATATGGATCATGTTAAAACCACTATTATAAGTGGTAATGACACACTCTTAGGTGTTTTAAATATGTATGATCCTCAACCTATAGTGATGAGCCTCAAACATAGTCAGTCTAAAACCTTGCATATAATCCTACATAGTATACAGATCTAGAAAGCTAGTCTTGAGAAATATGATGTTTGAGAATTATAGGAGAAGAATAAATTTTTGAAAATTGATACAATGTTTCTTCATAACTTGATAAATCAATCCATAGTATCACATTTAAATATTAAAATAGGGTAAGTTCCATGTATTTTGTCATAGACAGAGGGCACTCCACAAGCAACCCAACAAACAAATTGAGTATAAGAATGTTGAATAGATGAGGGGAAGTGACTTAAAGGAATTTTGAAAGGATGTAAAGTGTTTAAATTAATATTAACAAAGGGTTCATAGGCCTTACATCCATTTGATCACACATAGGTAGATATATACATAGTTAGACATAGTTAGGTCTATTAGGCGTAAAACTAGGCCTAAACCCTAAAAGTGCCTAAAATCATCCATATGATCATATAAAATTTACAAGAAATTTTATAATCTTAAATGGAAAGTGGATAGTCCATATGAAATACTAGTTTTCAATAAATTACACATAAGTGATCAATTTGGGCTATAACTATCTCAAAACTACTTAAAATGTAGTTAAGAGCTCAAGAGAACATATTTTTATGCTCACATATGTATGGATAGGGTGCAT
Source organism: Torreya grandis (assembly GCA_037957365.1). NCBI lineage: Eukaryota > Viridiplantae > Streptophyta > Pinopsida > Cupressales > Taxaceae > Torreya > Torreya grandis. The sequence continues at coordinate 622,838 of JARHVA010001163.1, read as the reverse complement.
GGTTCCTCAAGGAGTTGGAAATAGTTGAGGGGGTTCCTAATATTGTTCTAAGTGGAATGTTTTTGGTGGTTTAACATTAGGATTTTATAAATCATAGTTAATAATCAAAACCTCCTAAACCACTCCTAAAACCCTCTCAAGAACTTGATGGAGAAGAAATGAATGGCGATGCATCTAGAAGGGGTAAAATGGTCATGAAAGTGTTTTTTACATGTCTGTATGTACCTCAATATCCATGACACTGAATTGATATGTACTATCATCTATATAGATAGAAATAATATTATGTTTCTTATAGGATTTGATGTATTTCATAGGTACCAAAGGAAATTGATGAATGAAGATAATTATGGGGGGTATTTAGATAATTTTCATAACTCATAAAACTCACTTATAAATTTTATTGTGCATGAAAATCCATCTTATAATCAATTCATTACAGGTAGTTGGAATAAACACAATGAGAGGATAATGTGACTATCAAGGTTGATAGTGAGAAGTGTTGTTTTAGTTCCAGTGAGTTCTATTTGATATACCAGAGGATAAAAGAGGCCTAAGTGACTTTATTAACACCTCTTAAATGAGATTTATTGAATAAATATAGGATACCTAAGTGATAAATGTGAATATTAAAGCCTAGAGGGCTAGTAAGTGACTGTAGACATTGAACACAAGTGTCAAGAGGAAGTCATCAGTAGGAAAATCCTAGAGGACCTAAATTGATATCATTTTAATCTTATCATGTCAAAGGATATGTGTTAATGACCCCTATGGTAATTTTAGATAGTCAAGTGGATGACTCATCATCAAAGCAATTTCAAATTAAGACAATAAGGAGTTCTATGCCAATTTAAGGAATATGCCATGCTTCAGATGGACACTTGTCCAAGAATACCTTCATATATTATTCTCCACTTAATTATATGGCATTATAAATAGTTTATAAATTTTTATACTTGGCCTTGTGACCTTTTAACTTATCTTCTTCTCTCGCTTCTTATATGCTCTATATATTCAAGCCTCTTTGGCTTTGTAAAGGATCTATAATTGGTATGGTGAAGCCCTACCAATTTTAACACCTCATTTTACTTTTAAAAAAGTTTTATAAACTTTATTTATTATTTTAAATCTCTTTCCTAAGTATAGTAAGTGGTTTATGTGGTGTACAAGTGATGAAGATGTTCTCCTTACTTCCATTATGGTCTTGAATATCTTGTGTGAGTGATATATCTTCTAATTAGTTTCATAAAGTGTATGTGTTTGTTAAGTGTGTCTTAAAGTGTGAGAAATACTAGTAGTGTCTAGTATCAGACCTTATTTTCACCCACCTCTAGATATGCACAACAATCTACCTCTATGAGAAATACTTTTACTAGGACATAAAATTGAGGTCAGTTTTGGTAGTCTTCTTTCTTATTGTAAATGCAAGTGTGTTGTGTGGAGTTATATTTGGTGTATAATATCATTATCATATGTTTATATTATGTCACCTTCTTCCCTTTTCACCCCAAATAGTTATTATCCTAGTGTAGTGTGAGCCTATAAGATAAATCAAGGGAGGTATCCCTTTCAAACCTAGATTTTTATCTCTTGTAGTAGCTTGTCTATAAGGAGAGGTAGTTCCATGTTATCCTAAAATTGAAAAGGTATAATTGAATTATCTATGGTTAAATTTTAATCTATAAAAGTTGTGTCACTCCTAGTGGGATATGAATTCCAACAAATTTATCCAAGGTAGATGTTGGCTTTGACAACAAGGAGCTATAAAAGTCCACTTAATGCAGTATCTAACGACTAAAACATTTCAATATTGGTTGAAGGATAGTGCACTCTATCATGCCTAAGGTAGATATAAGGTCTCTCACCAAAGGTAGTCATTTTGATTTTCAAGAGCTTCCTCATTTTTCCTAAAAATAAAGTAGATTTGAAAATACCCATCCTTATCCAAAGAAGTCATATCTTGCTGACAAGCCCATAAGAAAGTTATTAATTCCCCCATTCTTACAAAGTACTTAATCTAACAAAGAAATAAACTTTCCTTTTATTTCATTCAATGTATATATTCCTCTAATACTTTCACACTATGATGATATCCCCATATATTCCATCAAAAGTGTTCCAACATACACTAGTGATATTTCCATCACACCTATTGAGCATATAAGAAATATTTATAGCTTATGCAATATCCATCAAATCATGGAGGAGACCATTACAATTAGGTTGTTATTTTTATCGTTAAAAGGAAAATATCTTGATTGGTATGTAAATTTGTAACCTAAATCAATAACAACTTAGGATGAGTTGGGAGATGCATTGAGAAGAAGATTTGAGGATAAGAATCACAACTTGTCACTAATGTAGCATCTGAAAAACATTAGGAGAACACCTCAATAATTCATTCAAGAATTAAACACAATATTTTAGAATACATGGGATATAATTCCAATCTTGATAATACCAACATATCACCACACTTAACTATACTATCTTAAATCATTTAATAGTGACATTTCAAAGATGATATAATTTATAGGAGGTAACACTCTACATAATTCCTATGAAGTGGAAATTAGTGTATATAATTATTTGATTCAATCTAGGAATATTTCACCAATACCTTCCATGCTTATTTTCCCTAATTTTAAAACTCCACCTATTGTTTCTCTTATTACTACACCTAAACACAAGCTTGATACGCCTAGTAAACCAAGCAAGTCTAATGCAAAAAACAAGATGAGAGATATGGAGTAAGAGATCCTAGGTCTAAAGAGGATTATAAAACAATAATAAGTATATCCCTTAAAAATTAACCATCATCCTAATCATTCCTACCCTAACTATCAAAGCAATAATCCACTTTTCCAAGGTCATCCTCAAGGTCAAGGGCAACTAGTCTATTCTAAGTCATATGGTGGTTACAATCCCACTGATACTTCCACCTCAAGGGAACTAATGCATAATAAAAATAACCTTTCCCAAGAGCATAAAAATAAATCATCATTTAAAAAACCTTATGATCCATCTTTTTATGTCAATGATTCCTTCAATCAAGCCTTCATGGTAAGTTTGGGAACAATGCCAGCTATGAATCAAGATGAAGTACCAAATGGAAGAGTGGATGATGGGAAGGATAATAAAGTGAGTTATACATTGGTAAATTGGAAACATGATGACTCATGTGTAGTCAATTACCAAGGGAATTAAATTATTGAGGCAAGTTGTATAGTTGCAAATAGAAGGAGAAAGAGTAAGGTAGTTGAAGAAGTTCAAGGGGATGTTAATGGTCCTTTAATGAATGTACAAATAAACATAAGGGTAGGTATGTCTAGTAATATTATAAATCCACAAGTAAATAAAAGATATCATAATGTTATAATTGATTTCATACCTTAGAATTCTCAAGGTGTAGGTAGCATGATTCCTACTAGTGGACAAGTAAAAGTTAGTGGTCCTTTCACTAACATTGTATAGAAAATGAAAAAGTATAATGTGAATGTATATATGTGGGATACATTGGAAATATATAGACAAGTAGACCTAATTTAAGAGTATTTTTCCAAAACTGTTTTGATAACCAACTAACCTAATGGAAGAGAGGTAGCCTTGACAAACACCATGAAGCCTAATGAAGGATAGTCAAGAAAAGTTGAAAAGGTAGACAAACCTATTCATTTATATTTATCCATCATTATTGTAGATTACTTGGTACATAATTGTATAATTTATAGTGGATCTAGTAATTGTATCGTGCCAAAGTAAGTAGATGATAAATTAAACTTAAAAGATGAGCCTCATGCCAAAGAAGTACTACAATTGGATTTGTCAACATCCAAGACCATTGGTATAATTGGAGGTTTTATATTAGTTCTTCATGATTGTAATACCTTAAACATTTATCAAGATGTTTTAGTGGTATATGTGCCTCCTCATTTTTCAATTTGTTTTTCAAGAGAGTTTAATGCTAAGATTGAAGGTTGTCTAACTTCAAACTGGTCTACCATGGCATTTAAGACTAGTATGATGTAAATGTGACATTAAAGTCTAAACCTCTATCTAATTTTCATGTAGAACCATATGTACCTTATAATTATAACATGAATTTTAATGTCATTGAATAATATTATCACCCTAGTGATTAAGAACATCTAAGTCTCCTTGATGGCATATATGATTTGTATCTTGATGAGTGGGGATCTGAGTAAGGTGGATTAGAAGAAACTAGTATTGTAACTTACATACTTCATGAGGATTGTGATGGATTCCTTGTGGTATATCTTGATAATATTATAGAGAAAGTTACATGGGGAAACTACCTTATACACATGGAATATTATGTTAGTATCCCAGTTGTGGCTAAACATGATAATCTTTTTGATCACTCAATTATGCCTACTAAAGAAGTGAACACTCATGAACATGAAAATCATGAAGAGGTAGATGATATGTGGTAGAATTCAATGCTATTATTCAAGAATTTAAGGAGTTAAGTAGGCCTTTAATTATTCAAAAATAATTCAAACTTGATAATGAGGTCAATCATGATCCCAATGATCACAAGGAAGAGTTTGAGGCCTTAACTGAGCAAGAAATAATTATTGTGAGCTAAGAAGTGTTTAGTAATTAGGAATGCAACCTTGAAGATTCTTAATATTATACATTTCTTGTTTCAAATTTACCTAATGTTGAGAAGGTTGTGAATATCTCTAATGATCATATGGAAGACTATCAAGTGAGCATGTCAAATTTTGAGCAAGATTCTAATTCAAACAAGTTTATTAGAGGGCTTGATGAAGTGTTATTGAATAAATAAAATGATAAAATTTTAGTTAGTAGAATATACAACCATGGTAAGTCATTTAAATATCTCCAAAATAAAATTTTCATTGATCAATATGCCTCATATGATGGACTATTTTCATGGAGTAGTAGTTATGCAAGAAGAATTGTCATTGATGATCCATAAATAGATAGTGTCCAAAACTACACCAATTGCTCTATTTTTATGGATTATTTATAAATTCTCAATTTCTCATTAATTAACTTGAAATTGTCATAATAATGAAAATAATCACTAAAAAATAATAATAAGTAACAAGCATGAGTCACAAAGATAATATGCCAACCAGAAATGATAACGGAGTTCACCCAATCTGGGCAACATCTTTGAGTCCTACTCAAAGGTAAAACCAGTCTATTATTGATGAAAATTAGTGTATACATTAGTTATCCCTATTAGGGGTTCTCAATCTATAAATAAATGTTTTAATGTCTTCTAGCTCTAGCTACTAGCTCTGGCTCTAGACTCTAGCTCTGGTTCTAGCTACTGAATTTTTCTCTAGGTCTTGTCTCTTTTTAATAGCTCTAGCTTTAGATCTAGCTATTGGCTCTATCTCTATATTTGGCTACTAGCTCTGGCTTTGGCTATTAGTACTAGCTTTAGATACTAGCTCTAGCTACTGGCTCTATCTCTAGCTCTTGGTTCCAACTCTTGATTCTGGATCTAGCTTTGGCTATTAGATATTGGCATTGGCTATAGATCTGGATCTCACTCTTGACTCTATTACTACTTGATTATTATCCTTGTGTGTTATTCTTCACACTTTTTTATTGTGTTCTTTACACTTTGATTGTGATTTCAAATGACCCCTCTAGACCCTTTATATATGTTTATGGATCCATAAAAGGTAGGATCAAATGATTATCCTTTCCAAAATTTAAATAATATTCATAAATATCCCATGAATAATATTTGTGGGATTTAACATTATCCCCTAAATTATCCCACATATATGGGATTCACCATTATCTATGCCTTTAAATAAGGCTCATATGTGGGATGAGGGAAATAGTAATTTATTTATTTAAATACTCCACATTTGACTAGTCTATGCTATGTGTCACCTAAAAATTTATCTAGATGGCCCATACTAATTTCTCCACATGTCATCACTTTTACTGGGTCTGACCATAACCTTGACTAGCCATAAATTTCACATATAGACTCAAAATTAGTCTGTTCAAAATACGTTAAAAATCTTGTGATGAGTTATACACCATGGAATTGTTTCAAAACCATTACATGACCATAAATTTTTCTAATTTGACTAGATTTGAATACTTGTTAAATAAACTTTGACCAATGATAATTGGATCATACAATGTCCCTTTATTACATTCCAACAGTTGCTAGAAAACTCTTGATGATCTCTACACAATGGACCATGTTTAAAGAAAACTAGGGAACATCTAAAAATATCCTCTAGATCATTTAAACCTAGTGGAATAAATGGATAAGGTTCTTCACCTCAAGAGTCTTGAGGTATTTTAAATATTAGGATAGGCATGTGTTATTTATTTTGTGTTGTGTGTGATTTCCCTAAGTGTTCATGATAACACAAGTGTGTGTCTTTTTTTTCTTTTCTTTTGTGTTTGTTTCATTTTTTTGTCTGGTTTGTTTTTGTGTCCTTTTAAAGGCTTGTCAATGTCAAATGTAGTGTATAGGTGATTCCATTTCCAAAGGATATGAGAGGGTAATTGGTCCTTAGCATAATCAACATGCTAACCCTAGGAAATTGTCAAACTGTTGACTAAATTTGACCCTAGGTAAAATTAGGTCAACCCCCTATATATTAAAACTTTGTATAAGGTCTTTCTAAGTCATAAAATGGTCACATTGTCATTTTTATGGTAAAATTATATGTTTCATCTTTGTCATATGTGTTATTGTCTTAATATTCCTTACTATCACCTTTTTGTTCACTCTAGGTGAATCATATGGTTTCCAAAACAAGACAAGTGTGTCAAGAGAATATTTAATGTACAAGGTGTTAGTTGAGTGTTAGGGAACTATTATATAACTGATATGCTATAGGTTTAATGTCCATCTAATAAGATCAACTAAAAATAGGCATTTTAAAATAGTTGTACAGCCTAAGTGACATAATTATCATATGGGAAGGCTATAAGAGGGTCTCTTCAGATCCCCAAAAGTAAATTTTAGGCTTGGAAAGATTTTACAAACCCAAAATTGAGTAAAATTGAATCTTCTCTCTTCGATAAGGTCAAATAGGTCAATCGTTTTCCTTCAGTAGAGATAGGAGGAGAAGAGTTGAGATGAGTGCACTTGGTGGCTATTAGTATTCCTAATGATTTCTCATTCCATGGAAATAATTTCTATTTTGAAGGTCTATAATTTATGAAGAATCACTAAAATTGTAGATGATTTCAAATTGCTTACACATCCCAAATGGCTTTGGTTTCTAATCTATTTGTATTGGCCTATGTTAGCCAAGCAGTGAACATTTTATTTCAGAGAATGTACACTTACTTTCATGTTATTTTTAATAAGTTTGGCACATGTGAAGGTGAGAATATATGTAAAGTCATCTCATTGTATTATTAATGAACAATATTGAATCTTGCATATAATGTTTGATAAGTGAAGAGTCTCATATTTCTATAAGTGGATTAAAAGCAAGAGTAACACTTTTATTTTCACTCCTCATATCATGATTGATCACATTATACAATGAAGTTTATTTTTCAATATTTACATTGATGGAGTGCTAGACATAAATAAAAAACATAGTCAATTAATCCCAAATAGACAATCATTTATTGGATTGTGTAGAAGTGCCTAGATAGTGGGTTAATATGAGAGTTGGTCCCTCAGATAGATCCATTACCAATTTTTAAATATTATATTAAAGGTATATAATCCTTAACCATAGCTAAGAAAATTAAATACCAACTCAAACAAAATATAGTCTCATAATTCTAGAAATTTCTCAATGAGATAACTTACCTTAATCTCTCTGAAGAAGGTTCTCTACTCTTCAAAGTGTCAACTATAAGTGGAATTATGTGAGGTTTGAGTAAGTATTATGTTTCCATTCTTACATCTTGGACATAGTAATAACATGAAAACACAAGAGGAGGGTGTTTATTTTGGAAGGATAATGGTTGAGTGGACCTAAAAATTAGTTTGGTTTCTACTCAAGATACTCAGTCAAAGCTATAGTGCATTAGGCCATATGACTTGGAACAATAGTGACCATATAGTATATTTATGGGAACACAATATCAAGGAATGAGATGAGTTCACACATGTTTATAATGGTATAATGAATTTAATATAAATATAATGGTGTGATACATAATTATTTCACATGAAACAAGCACCTGCATGAATCTCTTGTATTCTTGAATTGACACCTACAATTTCACTTGGATTACAGATCAGCTAGGCTAGTGAAAGGGCAAACTTAGTTGATAGAATAGAGTTATAATATGAAATTATCACTCTAAAATGGATAGATTTAACCTTTAATGGGGTCCTTATACAAACATAAAAATCTATAGGAACCTTGTGAATTCTAAGTGGCTACCTATAATTGAAGATAATTTGTCAAATAGCACATGCTTATGGGGATTGTAGGTTTGGTTGATGAATAGAGGTGTAAGATAGATGGATAATGTTAAAACAACTCTCAAAAGTGATAATGAAACACTACAAAGTGTTTTAAATATGTATTAGCCTCAACCTATAGTGATGAGCCTCAAACATAGTCAATCTAAAACCTTGCATATAATCTTGCATAATAAACAGACTTAGAAAGATAGTCTTGTGAAATCATATGGTTGAGACTTCTAGGATAAGAATATAGTTTTGAAAATTGATACAAGGTGTCCTCATAACCTAAGAAATACCTCCATAGTGTCAATTTGGTCAATAAGATAGGGGAATTTCCTACTATTTTATCATAAATAAAGGGCACTGTATAGGCAACCCAACCAATAGATTGAGTGTAGGAATATTGAATGGATGAGGGGTGGAGACTCAAAGGCACTATGAAAGGATTTATAAATTTGAAATAAAGATTAACAATGTGTTCAAATTCTTACATAAATTGGATCACACATATGTGACTATATACACAATTAGACACATTTAGGACTATTAGGCCCAAAACTAGGCCTAAACCCTGCAGGTGCCTAAACTCATCCATATGATCATATAACCTTTCCAATACATTTTATAAGCTTCAAGGAAAATTGGAGAGTCCATATGAAACACTATTTTGAAATAAATGACACATAAGTGGTAAATTTGGCCTAAAACTATGTCAGACCTACTCAAAATGTAGTCAAGAGATCAGGAGGCCATATTCTTATGCTCTCTCTCTCTCTCTCTCTCACACACACACACACACACACACACACACACACACACACACACACACACACACACACACACACACACACACACACACACACACACACACACACACACACACACACACACACACACACACACACACAAACAAACACACATAGATAGGGTGCATGGTACCTCAAGTATTTGGGGATAGTTGAGGGGGTTAATTATATTTTTATCAATGGAATTTGTTTGGAGTTTTAGCATTAATATTTTCTTAATAATTATTAACAAGAAAAACCTCATAAAACCCTCTTAAGAACATGATGGAGAAGAAATGAATGGATTTGCATCTAGGAGGGGTCAAATGGCCATGAAAGTGTTTTGGACATGTTTGTAACTACTTGAATATCCTTTCTACCAATTCTATATGTAATATAATCTCTATATACATGCCTAATATTATGTTTCTTGTAGGATTTGATATATTTCATAGGTGTAGAAGGAGATTAATGAATGAAGATCATTATGGGGGGGTATTCATAAGATTATCCTAACTCATAAAACTTAGTGCTCACTTTGGTTGTGCATGAAAATCCCATTGTTAATCCATTCATTGTATGGAGTTAGAATAAATATAATGAGAATATAATGTGACTATCAAGGTTAATAGTGAGAAGCATTGTTTGAGTTCCATTAAGGTCTATTTGTTATAATAGAGGATTAAAGATGCCTAAGTGAGTTTCCTAAGACATCTTCAATGATATTTATTGAATAACTATAGGATACCTAAGTGATAAATGGGAAGATTGAAGCCTAGAGGGTTAATAAGTGACTATAGGAAATGAACACAAGTTTTAAGAAGATCATCAGTTGAAGAAGCATATAGGACCTGAACTGGTCTCATTTTCATCTTCTCATGTTAGAGGATATGTGGCAATGACCCCTATGGTAGTTTTATATAGTCAAGTGGATGACTCATCGTCAAGTCAATTTCAAAGAAAGACAATAAGGATTTCTATGCTAACTTGAGAAATATGCCATATTTTAGATAAAGAATTTTCCAAGAAGGCCTTTATAACATGTTTTCCACTTTATTCTATGGCATTGTAACTAGTTTCTAAAGTTTGACACTTGGCCTTATGACCTTTCCACTTCTCTTCTTCTCTCTCCTCTTCTATGCTCTATATATTTAAGCCTTTTTGGCTTTGTAATAGATTCATGATTGGTATGGCGAATCCATACTAGTTTTGAAACCTCATTTACCTTTAAATAAATTTTTATAAAGTTGATTCATTATCTGTAATCTCTTGCCTAATTTTTAAGTGTTTTATGTGGTTAACAAGTGATGAAGATGTTCTCCTTTCTTCTACTCTGCTCTTGCATATATTATGTGAGTGATATCTCTTATAATATGTTTCATAAAGTGTATGTTTCTATTAAGTGTGTATTTAAGTGTGAGAGATACTATTAGTTTTTAGTATTAGACCTTGTTTTCATCCACCTCTATATATGGATATCCCTTTATGAGAAATACTTATGCTAGAATGACATAGAGTTGACGTCAAATTTGGTAATATTATTTCTTAGTGTAGATGAAAGTGTGTTGTGTGTAGTTATATTTAGTGTATCACATCACTATCATATGTTTTTTTATGTCTCTTTCTTCCCTTTTCACCCCCAACATTGATTAGCCTAGTGTAGTGTGAGCCTAGAAGATAAATCAAGAGAGCTAGCCATTTCAAACCTAGAGATATATCCATTGTAGTAGATTATATATGAGGAAAGTTAGTTAAATGTTATCCTAAAATTAATAAGGTAAAATTGAATTATCTAGGGTGAAATTTTAGGCTATAATAGTTCTCAAGCATAATAAGCATGCTTCCCAGTTGAGTCACTAAAATGTTGATAATTTTGACCTCACAGGTCAAATTGTAACCCATACCACTTGAAACATTTCTTGTCAAGATTTTTTTTGTTTTTTTAGGCCTTAAAATATCCAATGTATACATTTTTCATAGTTTTATTAGATTTATCAAGTGATTTTGGTAATTTTAGTGCCAAAAGGCCTATTTTAAGGCCATCTGTATAGTTATTCAAGGTAAAATTGAGCTTAAGGAATATTAAAGACCTTATTTGTACATTAAAAGTTAAAAAATGAGATTTTAAAGAGTTTTAAGGTTTTAAAATGAAAAAAAAATGATTTGTCTCTCATATCAACCTCATTGGTAGCTCTAGAAGGGTCATTTCTAAGTGCTCGATATGGATAATGAAGAGAGATTTAGGAATTTGTGAGTGGTCATATTAATATTAAATTAGTGGATTTTTTTTGGATATTTATGTCTTATGTTTTATGAATAATCGCTAAGAGTGATATCAAGTCATTATGGCCTATTCATTTGAGAGGGGTATGTTATTTCACCTATTTATCTAGTTATGAAATCAATGGAGAAGAATGATTTTGATTGTGGATTGTATAGGTATTTGATATAATTTTTATTTTATTTTTATCAACCATATAATTTTTATGACATGATTTCAATTGGAAGAAGAATGTCTTGGTGTACAAGCTATTTTAATGAATTTTAATGCAAGTCTCTATTTTGTATTAATGATGGTCATTCTCAAAGGTTTTATTATTTTTACTTAGATTCTCATGATTTTATGAGATGTAAAATCTCTCCTCATCCATGTGTCACAATGGAAACACCTCTAGGTTTGTGGGTAGCCTAAGGAATGAGGTGAATCTATAGATAGGGCTAGCTCCCTTGATGTACCACTTTGGATCACAACTATAACTAAACTTGGGGGATGAAAAGGGAGAGAGATAAATTAAAAAAACTATCTTAAGGGAGGTGATACACCAAATATATTCATTAATTCCAACCATATTCATGTTACACTTGAAATCAAGGGATAAACTAAACATATACTTCTCCAATCTTCATCTTCTCACATCAATGTTACATTGTGAGGTTATGGATGAATGTGCAAAGATAGGGGGACTAGACAAGAGGAATATTAGGTAAATAATTAATATAATAACTCACTAAATCCTTGAAATTTCCTATAACACTTCGCATGACTTTCAAGAAGAAGCTTTCCAACTACAAATAAATGATATAATGAAATAATCATGCTAAGCAAACAAGAGTTATCATTGATGAAAAATCAAACATTACAAATGAACACACTAATAAAAATCATGGAAGAGTTAAAATTAAATATTATTATTGATCAAAAGGTATACAAATGAGTAGGGATTCACCATACTCAAGTGGAGCATAGATTACAATGTCAAAATGGCTAGTTCTTATAAAAATTAACAAAGAGAGTAGAAGAGAGAAGTAAAAGGGTTAAAAATACACTTTTAAAGATGATATAATTGGTTCATTTTACATTATAATAGGATATTGGATGAAATATGAAATTATAAGAAGTCCAAATGTCCATACAAGTCATCAAAATCTTGTAAAGTGGCATGAACACTCCTTGACTCACTTAGAAAAACCACCTTCATGATTGACCATGTTTGAACACCTCATAAATTATTAGGGACATATATTATGATTGTAACTAAGGTTAAGTTTCTCAATAATTCATCTCCATACATTGGTTGTAGGCTCGATCATCTGGAATCATCCCAAACTAAGCTATCATCATCTACTATCAAGAAAATTCCTCTTCCATGCACCCTACACCCTTGGCCTCAAATTTGGATTTATTTTCTCATTAAATTTTTTTCAAGGGAGTTAATTACACTTATAAATACCCTCCATTGCCTTATAGTCATTGTTCATGATTTAAAATCACCTCACTTGATGTTTTCCACCCTTCTCATTAGCTTGTCTAATATGCCAATTTTGACTGGATCAAATGAGAGATATTTTTTTCACACTTAAAAGTTTTTATAAGGAATTAAATTAACATTGAGATTTATAAATTTTTTAAATTTTCTTCCTAAATTTGGTTTCATCCTTTGAATCCTTCTAGAACCTATAAAACATAAAAAGTGGTAAAAAATAACCTATTTTACCCTATTTACATATAGTTATGTACATAAAAAAGGCATGAGATGGAGGATAAGTGAGTCATATTAAATTTAAAATATTTTTCATGTTCAAACCATGCCATTAGATTATCTTCCAAGTCTATTTCTCCAAACTAGTCCTTAATCAGGGTTTGCAAATGTTTCTGATAGTTTTGACTCTTAAGGTTATTTCATAAAGGTATGATGTCCAATTATCATACTAATTACACATATTCATATTTAAATAAATTTTATAACATCCTTGAGTTTCTTTGGTTCCCATGAAAATCATCAAGAAAGATGTGAGTATTCAACTTCTCCTATTGAGCTCCTTCCTCCATTCCAACAAGCCTGAATGACCTTAAATACCAAAATTGACATTTTCATGACTTATTATATATAAAAATGGATAAAAAAACATATATATTATCCAAATAAACATTATTACATAGGATATAAATACCATTACACAATATAAATGAAGATGGTTCTCTATTTGGCTTTTAGGCCTTAATGTGTTTGATAGGCATGCTTACAAACTTTGGTGTTTAGACCCCATTTATTGGTTCCTTACTTCATTTAGGTGTTCTTAATTTTTTTTTATATTTATTTAAACCTTTAAAACCTTATTAATATGTATCCTTATCCCATATTTCATCTTTTATACCCCATTCACCAAAACCTGCTAGTCTTATATAAGGGGACCCCCTATCTGAGACAAAATAGAGGGTACTTTCCCTATTATACTAGGAAATATGAGTATTTTATGATCATATTAAAGTATTATCTATGTAATACAAAAAACATCAGCCTATGGCCCAAAGGATATATCCTTCAAAACATAAAAAAAACCAAAATAGACCTTGAGAAGGAGACTGTATGCAGGGGTTTCTTTCAAGGGACTTTGTTTTGAATGGTTAAAACTTTTTATCTATTTTGAAAATACATAATTATGTTGTAATGAATTTATATTATTATTTTTAATGTTATTTTAATTCATATTATCATTTCAAAAATCCATGCTCTTATATATACACCCTGCTCAGCCAAAATTGGGTTTTACTTTTGACTAGGTTCTGCTTGTTAGAGTTTATATATGTAGAGATTTACTCAGTTGGATCCTCATGTCAGTGAATAAATACTTTAATTTAATATCATAATTAAAATATTAATAATTTTAACTTTTATATCATTTTTAGATAGTGCCAACACTAAGCATCATCACTCCTTAAGCTTACTGCCTATCAAATTCATTTAAGGTTGGTTATAGGTGTACCTAGGGTCATCATGGGTCTACATAGGTTTTATACATCATGTTAATGGATTATTAAGCTTAAAATATTATAAATTAAGGTGGTCATATACCTATTTTATTATTTCCATCTCTCTTTAGCCCTTCCCATGCACTCTAAATTCATAACTGAGTCATTCCTCCCTGTGACTAAGAAACCCTACTTGTAGGTGTAACTTAGACTTTTATCATGCTATTTAAAGAGTTTCCTTGAATATTTATAGTACATTTCACTTTTTAATACCTTAATTAAACATTAAATTAACTTTAATTAGCTACGACACCATAAAACCCCCTTATTTGAGTCACTAACTACCTTCTAATTATAGGTGTCTATTTTCTCCACAAAGGACACTTATAGGTGTCTATAAGACCTAAAACACACTATATATTCATATTTTGATAAAATTTACATTAATTGGTTTGATATTCACTTATTAGGGTTCAAAAATTATCTTAAATTGTCTATTTTTATTTTAGCACTTAGTGTTGAGTGTAGCTTTTGAAGACTGGTTGTAGGTGGATACTTCTAAGTTAGTTGTCCAGACTGTCATCACCTTATGGATGCAACATACTAATGTATGTATAATTTTACACCTATATTGCCAATATTTATGCTTATTAGTTCATTAAAACATATTAAATTAGTCTCAAGAATTAGTTCCACTTATTATGCCTAAAAATGATAATGATTTATCTTGTTGTAGATAACATTGGAGGATTTTAGTCATAATTTGGTGACTTTAGAACCCTCAAACACTACCTTCCCTTTATCATATGCTCTTAAAAAATCTAAAGGGTAATTTATTATATGGTAAATAAAATATTTATCCATTTGGAGGCATGAAAAGTCTTTGAAACCATGTTTTATTCTATCTCCAAAAACCTGTGGACCTCTATTTTGTAAATTTAGTGAAAAAAGGCTTGAAACTATCTTCTTATGCTTTGAAGGTGATATTCAACTTACATAGCCATATTATCCCTTAAAAAAAATATTTATTTTGTTTTTTTCACTCTAGGTCTTGGAGGAGAGTTTCAACATCAATTCTAACACCTCATGATGGTTCTTTTGCTCTCTATTAGATCACATGTAGATGTTGATTTTCAATATATAGGCAAAGGGTATAATGTGAATAGTATGACTGACATAGGTATTTTTAACCTATTATAGGTCCTCACCAATTTAAAAAATATATTATTCTCAACCTAAAAGGACTCAAACAAGTCCTAAACATTTTCCCACATTCTTACTTAGCTAAAGGTACCTGTATGTGTACATGTAATGGCTGATAATCTATATATGTTGTATATAACTACTATCAGGGACTTTTGTGCTACTTGGGATATCCAAAATGACTTATCATACCAAAATAAAATGAAAATAATCCTTTATAATATTTTCTAATCCTTTATAATCATGGCCTAAGTTTAAAAAACATCGCTGTAACTAAGAATAGGCAGAGAATTGATAGTGAGTGTGATAATATTAGGTATAGAAAACAAGGTCTGATGTTCGAGGTACAACATGAAATTAAGGTGGTTTTTATAGTATTATAACATATAAAACATAACATCACGTTCATATGAGACTTCCTTTGAGAGACAAACATCTATAAACAAGGAAAACTGACTGAGATTACACATGGTGGCATCTTCCTATAACATGAGATAATTTACTCATCTAAAGAAAAAAAAGCATGGTATATATGGTGGTACATATTTAAAATAATTTTTAACCAATATATATAAGTGGATTATATGGATCTGCTCAAACCAAGGAAAAACATGTAGGGTACATAGATTAACAAGCATATTTGAAAGGTCAAATTCTAAGGAATGGTTCATAAAGCTCAGACCACCATTCCTCTACAAAAAAAAAAAAATATAAGATATTTTAGTGTATAATACACCCCCTAAAATCATTTTTCCTTAAACCTCTTGTGATGACCATATCAAGTACAAACCTATAGGTCACTTCTACTTGCCAAGAAGGGTGAAAAAAGAGTAGAATGTTTTTTGGCCAAAAATGGCACTTATAGAGAAAATAAAACATTGAAATAAGCTTAGGGAAGCTGAAGATACTTACCATGATCCTTTCCCATGTGGTACACTTACCAAAGAGTTGTACAAGTGCCAAACTTCTTATTTTCCTCAAGAAAAATGCCCTTTTTCTAAGGAACCTACCCCTTTTTAGTTGGTTTTAGTTACTTAAGATATTTTAGGAAACATGGGACATGACATCCTCTTTTTGAGCCTTCACGCTTCTGAATAAATCCATAAAACTCATTAAATGCACCTTTTTTGATCTCAAAATGACCTAAAATGATTAAAAGGACTAAAAATACTAAAGACCAAGTCTAGTATAACATAAAATAACATTAATTAACCTATAAAACACCTTATGGCATCTATATTGGACCCATAGAACACCTAAAATTTGTGTTTTTAACTAGGGGTGCCCCAATTTGACCTAAAATTCAAATTTGATCAACATTTATAATTATTAAACAATCATAGAATATTTATCAATTTTATGGATTTCATGTGTTTTGTATGAATATCTATTTCTTATCCATACTCTTCACTATTTCTTGGTCTTTTGGACATAGTATGTGTTTTGACAGTTCATTACAAGTTTAATTTTCATAATGGAATCAAGTAATATAGTTACATCATGCTATATTATCTGATAGATGATATTTTATCATTTG
Organism: Torreya grandis; assembly: GCA_037957365.1. NCBI lineage: Eukaryota > Viridiplantae > Streptophyta > Pinopsida > Cupressales > Taxaceae > Torreya > Torreya grandis. The sequence goes on along the minus strand of JARHVA010001163.1, from coordinate 605,646 downwards.
AAGTGAAGATAAGTTTAAGATAGGAGTCCATATGCACACTCTCCAATAGGATTCATAGTTGTTTCCTCCATATGTATGTTATATGCACTATAAAAACTAGTTTCAAAATTTAAAGAGTTATGGTGGAGGCCTAATACATTTCTTCTTACATTCATGTAGCTATGACTACCTCACTACAGTCATCCAAGTTGCTCAAGTGGACTAGATACTCTAACTCTCCACTCAAAAGGCTTATGCATTGGTTGGCTATGTATAGTTCATACAAGATCAATTAGGTGAGTTGAAGTGGTGATATAGTACTTTTCTTAAGCTTTTTAATATATTTAAATGGTGACATAAGGAGGAGTGGTGGTTTGACAAGTTTAGGAATTAAAAAACTCAAAGAGTGCCTCTATGTAGACCTAAACAGTCCTCTAATGAGACCTATAAGCCACTAGGATTGTAGGTCCTCATTTTGGACTTTAATCAACATCAAACCAACATAAAAGATATTCAAATTTGGAAACTTTAATAAGATATAAGATGAGATAGGTCATAGAAGAGATCAAAGAACACCAAGTTACCTAGACAATCAAGAGAAAGAAGGGATTGAGTTGATAGGCAAAGAGACTTTTCCTCAGTCTATACAAGTATAATCATTAACCTACAACCACCATTTAGGATCAACTAAGTTTGATTTCCATGAAAATATGATAAGAAGTATGTATGGGTTTGATAGGTTTAAAAGGTTCAAGAGCTCAATAAATGTCTCTTTGGAGACCTAAATAGTCTACTAGTGACCTACATGCCCTAAGCCTATAAGTCCTATTTTGGGACCAAGATCAACATTCAACCAACTCAAGGGAATCTCAAACATGGAAATTCAATTGTAATTTACAGTATCCATGGTACCAATCAAGAGGATACTAGTCCACTTGAGTAGTCAAGTGAGTCTTATAGATTGAGTTAGCAATCTTTTGACACCTCAGTCTGTACATTGAGTGAAATGTTGTACTTAAATCCATTAAGGTCAGAACTCAATCAAGAATATTACATAGTAACTGGTGTATTAAAGGAGATTAGATATTAATTTGTATTCAACTAATGAAAGAGTTATTAAACCATGTTAGTGACATTCTCAACGCATTAAAACACCTAATCTCCACCTATAGCCATTCTATTTTGGCTCAAACACTATTTGAAGGTGAGGTTGGATCCCAATAGGGGTGTTTGAAGGGTTTTTTGTTCTTCATTACAATATTATGATGAATACCTCCACATGAGCACTTGCATCAGAGTATGAGTAGGCTTTGATTAATAGGATTATAAAGTTAGGTATGTGAGAAGGTAAGTTTCAAACTCATAAAACTCAATCAAGCTTCCTATATAGGGTAAAATTATTGGTATAAGGTTTAGAAGGGATACAAAACAAGTTTGAATACTGAATACTCAATCCAAAATGACTTAATTCAACACCAAGGGAGATTATTTACTCTCAAAAGGTAAAATTTAATGTAAATTTCATACATTAAAGACAAATGTGCACCAATAGGTTGTAGGGACTATGAAGGAAATATTAAATATTATATGAGTTTTTAAGAATACATCTAAGCTATTTAAAGGAGTGACAACTCAATGATATAATTTTTATAGTAGTAAGATGTTGGATAAGGCTTAGGAACTATCAATATCTCATAGTAATCTTTGAATTCAAAAGAGAATTACAAGCTATAGGCTTATAGGTCATCATGACAGATAAAAAAGGTTAAGATACATGAAGATCCTAACCCCATTACAAATGAAACTAGATAGTTCCCATGGAACACCTAAGCCACATGGGTAGTCCAGAAAACTAAGTTGAGTCATAAGTTAAATGTGTCCTTATATGTCCATATAGTAATATGTAAAAATGAGAAAAAACAAGTGTTTGAAGTGTTAGTATAGGTGTTGATATATGTTTGGAGAACTCAATCAAGTTTACAAGACCTTGAATAAACAACTTGGTCATATGATCAGTCAAGAAGATCAAATGGATTGAGTTCATAGTTTAAAGAACACCTATGGTACCCTATATGGAATGATCAAGTGAAAAAGGGTTTGATATTTCCAAGAAACCTTAAGACCCTAATATTTTTATAGGCTCTCTAAATTTTTATTCTTAAAGCATCATGCCTAGTGAAAAGAGTAGGTTAAAAACTACTATGCATAGTCAACACCCTAGAGGTGAGCTATAGGCCAATTTGAGATTCTAAACTATTTTATAACCATGATTAAGAGGCATGGGAGTATATGAAGGGTGTTTTAAACCTAAATTAAGACTTTAAACAAGTTAAAAGAATTATAAAGGTTTGAATGTTATTTTAGAGGGTTTAAAACTAAAGGATACTATCAAACCCTAAAGAGACCTACAAGCTATAAGAACTCAGTCTAGGCTAGTGTTAAGACTAAAGAAAAGGGAGAAAGAGGTATTTGAAATTAATTTAAACTTAAAAAATAGTTAAAAAATGTTCATAGACTATTGAATTTTACTATTTAAGTGGTTTATATTGCCATGAAGGATAAAGTGAAACCTAAATAGAAAGAGAAGGCAATCATGATCTTCAAAGAGACCTATAGGCTATAATGAGTTAAGGCTAGTCTTGAGCCTAAGAAGAAGGGAAAAAGTGCATGAAATGACACTAATATATACCTAAAATTTATAAACATGTCATAAATTTACTTTGAAACATAGGAGGAAACATGTGGAGATTAAGCAATTGAGTTTAATCTCCATATACAGTCAGCCAATAAGCTATAACTCTATCTTAAGTGAGGGATTTTGCTTGGATTAAAGGAGAGTATGGAGTGGTAATGTATTTAAAATGGTTAAATAAAATTTTAACATGGTTATAAATTTCATTACTATCTCATGGAACCATTATATTATAGGATAACGGCATGAAACATTGATGAAGTCCTATTCTAAAGTGCACACAGTCATACACAGGCTTATGATTTAGTTATGAAAGGAATTGATGTTTTGAGGCCTCTATAAGCATGATAAAACTTCAAAATTTTGTAAATAAAATTTTCATGAGTTTTTGAGACATTCATGATAATATTGAGGCCATAAAAATAGGGGACATAACCACTATTTTGTCTCAGACCTAATCCACTCCATAAGCAAGGGGCAGTCTTGAGACTAAAGGGTCATTGAGGTATAAAAACATAAAAAAATAATGAAAAACCTTATGAAATGTCTTGTAAGTGGTAAAAATACATATAATATGTTTTAATACACTTAAAATTATCATCAAGAATCAATTTTGAACTCAAATACCCTTAATGGCTAGCAAGAAAGATACAAGCTTTAAACGCCAAGTGCTATGACCAGTACACCATGAGAATATATAGGAGTGATGATAAATTTTTAAAAATTTGGAATATATGGGGAGATTATTTTATAGGTTTATGAACCTCTCCAAATAGTGAGGTGAAGTTTTAGGACCCAAAACTCAAAGTAGACCTCTCTTGATCCTCAAGAACATTAAGCAAGCCTCTTGAGGAGCAACTTCGAATGCTTGTATTGTCTCTTAAAATAAAAATGGGAATTTTATCCCTTTGGAATGGATGAATAGATAAGTAAATAATATTTTAAGAGTGTAATTATTTAATTTTAAGTATGTTCTATATGAACAATCGTTAAGACCCTAGACATGTCTTAAACACTTCTAAAACCCTGATTGTGACTAGTCAAGGGAAATGGACTTAACATTCACCTATAATGAAAAAAATTGATCATAATAACTATATTATTTTTTTTATGACTCCAAGGAGGTTATCTAAATTTATTTTAATGCTAATTTCACTTGTAAATAATGATCCAAATACACTATTTTTTATGATTTTTGGTATTTTTAGGTATTCTGAGAAGGGGAGAAATTTAAAATAATTGGATGAGGTAATTTTGGAGTTTTAATATAAAATAAATATAAAATAATTTCATAATATATTATTTAAATGATCAAATAAATACTATTTTCCAAGGCAGTCCCAAATAGGCTCAAAACAAGACTAGAGAGTAAGGTGATTTATCAGTTTACATATTTCCACAAGGTCTTAGGAATCTAAATTTTTCATGGAGGATTTTATTATGAAAATTAAATTTTAGAACACACTTTTGGCCATTTTCACATGTTTTGGATCTCCCAATATCAATATTTCTACTTTATAGGCTTAGGAGGGCTAATTAGGCCTAATTGGAGAAGAAAATGAAGGAAAAGGAGTACTTAAACTTAGATTTTGATCATGAAGTTTTGTATTCAGATATAATGTGATATAAGGTACTCAAAAATATTCCCATGTGTCCAAGTTTATCCATAAAATATTCTAGACAAGGAGCTTTTTAGTTTTTTAGGGTTATAAGGAAGGGCTGCTTTAACAAGCAAAATGAGTAAAATTGAATATTTTAGGCTACTTGATGGATCCAAATTCATTTTTTAGGAATTATTTCATATGATGAGAATACATACATGGTTTAATTTTTCCTATTCCAAAGCAAAAAATAAATTTCTCTCTCCTAAGCATTTTTCACAAGGAAGAATCAAGTAAGAAAAACACCAAAGGGATGCATAAAAACATTTATAGATGTTTTATTGGGATTTATCCTTATTTACATGATAATTTAAGAGTATAAAAAAGTATTACTTGATTGGAGAAATATTTAAAAGGTGGAAAAGGTCTTGATAACTCATAAGAGAACCTTCTCACCTTCTAACACCGAGTCAAAAGATAAAGTTAAAGTTAAAGATGCATAAAAGAGATCTAACAACCCAAATAATTGGAGAGACCTCATAAATTAAGGAGAGGAATAATTAAAATTAATAATTTAATGTAAATTGAAGACCTAATTTCAAGGAAAAGAGATTTTCTAGTCAAGAGAGGTATTCAACCAAAAATATAGGGTTCTTTAGCAAGGATTTGGGCACTTGTTAGAGTCAAACTCCACTAATCAAGGTTGAAGACTTCATGAAATTTTCATGCTTAAAAACAAGTCTAATTCAAACCTCTATTACATTTTACAATGTTTGGATGAGATATTAATAAAATAATACTATGTATTAATTGGAGGAAAATTAAGTGAAGGTTTCATTTCTTATTTTTTGGGGATCTTGTCTCTTTCTCTCTCCTCTTTCTCAAATCTCTATATGTAATCCAATGCTTGAATTTTAAACAATCCTTAACCTGAGTTATGAAAATTCCATGCTCATAAAAATATTTATACTTACCTATTTTTAATTAATAAGATATAATTTATGACTCCTCAAAACTTGTTTTTAGTGTATGTTAATGGTTAATGGATGAATGATAGTGATAGTACATGATTCCTCTCATCTTATACTTTCCCATTTACCTATTTTTAGGTGTTAGATAATCATTATAGGTTTCATAGTTTTTATGCAAGGGCATCTTATAAATTTCCAAGAGTTGGTTTAAGAGTCATGATAGTGAGTCAAATTTGAATTAGAGTTCAAATTTAGTTTTGCCGCCTTTTTATGAATTTGAATTTTCAAATGTGTAATGAGGGATTAAGAGTGATATAGGTGTGTTAAGTGAGTAATGAATGTATGTGAAGTTTTAAACATGATTTAATAGTCATTTATGGTCTTATAAAAGGTCTTAGGAGTGGATTGAGTCATTTATCAAGTTGAAAGAGTGAGGTTATAGTCCTAATGTTCATCACCCTATGTGGGTCTAGGTGTGTTAAGGAGTTTCTTGATTCAAGAAACCATTATTGATCTTGTTTTAATTTTTTTTGAAATTTTATAAATAATATATTATTTTTTAGTCCATAGGAAGGAGGGCATGTGAATAAACAAGGCAGACAAGATAGAGACAAGAAAGAAGGTTTGTCAAAATAGTATAATGGACTATGTAAGTCTTTATTTTGTATTGATCTAAAGATGAAAATGAATATATGAATGATAAAATTTTTGTGTCCATTAATATTTTGATTATATATTTATAATAATAAGTTTATTCATACTTAAATTGAGAATGATCATACCCTACATTGTATACAATTTTGTGTGTCATGTTGAACATTAGAATTCAGTGTGTTTGTGATCTATCCATGCATGTAGTGATAAAGCTTATATGGATATAGTGAAACCCTTGATAAAATTATTTCTAAGTTTTTAAAGTCTTGTTTGATACATTTATGTTTATTGAAGCATATAACCAAAAGGAAGAGTGTTTGCAGTCATATATACCTTGTTTTATGCATTTTGCTTAACATACATGTTATGTGTTATTATTATGAGTTAAAGGGAATTAAAGTGGTTTTTACCCAAGTATTGGAAATTATATGAGGATTTTATAGGAGATAAATGGTTCTTAAGAAATCAATAATTCATTGAATTCATAATACATTCTTTGACAACCCATGTTCCTATAGTAGACAATGTTTGTTAAAATTGGGTGCACTGGATGTTTCTTGGAAGAAAGTGGTTGATACCTTGGTAATAAAGGACTTTAAGATATTATTTTAAGCTCTTATAATGTTTTTAAATATTTTATTTGATATTTTTCACCTTTTATACATACTTTATTCATCTATATAGGGTATTCAGACCTGTAGTTAGTCCTTTACTTGTCATAGGGAAGGGAGTTTTGAGTTGAAAATGAAGACAATGGATTGAAAAACACATTCTAAGGATTGATAAAGTTGTATAGGGTATATAAAAACCTAAAAAAGGATTTTTTTTTGGTAACCTCATATAGTAAAAGATATGCAAATTTTTAGGCTCTTGGCCTATACAGTGGTTTAGAAATCCTAAATCTAGGTTTGGTGCATATAATGAGTTTTAACCATCCAAATCTGATGAAACTTTATGGTTTTGTCAAAATAAAAATTATTTAAGTGAATCACCTAGTTTCATAAGTGTAAGGATTCATTTGTATGGATTTTTTAGGACTATGTTGGTTTAAGCCTAGAAGAGACCTAATGGAATAAGACAAAGAAAGAAAGGGATTTTATTTGATATTTAGAGTGAAAAAATAGTTTATTAAGATTTAGGAGGATAATGGGTACCCAAAAATTTCAATATCTTTCCTTTTTTGACCGTACTTTTCTCATACTAAGGAAGTTTGTCCATTTGGAGGGCTAATTATGGAGTCAAGTAAGGCTACAAGTATTGAACTTTGCAAAGGAATCTAGCCTAAAATTTTATTTGAATAAATTTCATGATAAAGGGTACTCAAAAACCGTTTTTTTTTCCTTAATAAGTTCTTTTATGGAACATAATAGTGGATTTGTACTGAAATAGGGCTAGTAGCATTTGAAGGCAAGAAGTTGAATATTGAGTGAAAGGCAAGGTGTTTAATGATGGAATTAGTTTGATATGGTCTAAAATAATGTTTTAGATTTATTTATTTGTTTTTTTACTATTATTAAGCATGTTTTTGAATTTTGGTCCTTTTGGACAAGTTAGGCCTAGTGTTGGCTAAGTAAGACTTGCAAGTTACAAGAAAGCGCAAGAAGAATTATAGGATGATGGTAATAGCTCTACATCATTTGGTATTATATCTATCTATATGTTCTATAAATATGTTGGTACATGTATGGTTTTTTAATTTAATTCATGTTTCATATGGATGAAGAATTTGTAGGTAAGTAGGTAAGAAGGTAGTTGCATGGAGTCTTGTTGCAAAATAGAGTTGAGACAACAAATTAAGGAAGGTATGAAATATTTTGTGTTTTATTATTTGATTTGAATCCATGATGATAGTATGTGATATATGAGGAAAATAAGATAATAAATGAGTAAGGTGGCATCCCTATTAAAAAGAGAGCTATTAACAAGCTCAAAGGAGACAAGCTCATAAATAAAGCTTAGAGAAGAGAAGAGAAAAGTTTAAGTGTGAACGAAAAGTGTGTGAAAGGCCCAAGTGAGGTATAAGATATAAAAAGTAATAGGTTCCAAGTGTGAACCAATATAAGTTTGTCCAAGTGTGGCCAAAAAAATGAGAGATAGTATGACCCAAGTGAGGTACTCAAGATGAAGATGAAAGGAAAGGTAGAAAGAAAAGTGGGAGACGGGGTGAAATATGAAATCCATAATTAGAGAATGACAGAGATAGATATAAATGAGATGAATAATTCATTAGATAGGATGAAAAGAGAGTTTTTGAGAATGTGGAATGTGTATAGTTTACAATTTGGAATCAAGATAAAAAAAAGAGTCACGTGTAGATTTATAGAAAGAATGCAAGAGAGAGAGAACCAACAAGTGATGGAACATTTGGAGAGGCAAATGAAGGAGATGAAAACACAAATTTCCATGGAAGAGGAGATAGAGAATCAATAGAGCCTAAATTTTTTAAAACTAACATTTATTCATCATGGTTGAATGAAAGTAAAGTGCATGATTTGGAAGAAGATGATGCATGGAAGAGTGAAGATGTAGCTAAAGATGAAGGGTTTTGTTACCCTCAAGATGGTGAACTAATTTATGGATAAGAGTGGAAAGATGAAAATAAAATAGTAGGTGATCAAGAAAGCAAAGGCACAATAGGTAATGAAGTTCATGTAATATTTGATGAGTTATTTGAAGAGGAAGATGAAGTGTTGTATAACGACACCATACGTTTGTTTGAAGAGTTCATTAGATTAGCGAAGAAGAAAGAAACACATGAAGTGCTTGATGAAAGAGAAGAACATGAAAAAAAAGATGAGATTATATTAATAGTCCATGAAGATAAGATGCAAGTTGATGATTTGGTTTATTGTATGGTCAAGAAAGGAGTAGCTACAATGCAGGATAGTAGGATAGAAGATGATGATAATAGGATATGAAAAATCAAGAGGCCTTGGAATGGTCAAAAGAGGAAGAGAGTATGATATTGATTAGGTATACTAATATAGAGGTATAAATAACAATGTTAGAGGAATAAATAGAAAGAGAATGGAAATTCATGCTCAATGCCATGAAGATTGAAGAAGATCATGAGAAAAATCAAATAAAAAAAGAATGATTGCAGGTATAAGCAACAACATAAGGAGCAGTAGAAGCAAGAGTAAAGGATCACATGGAAGAGAAAGTAGAGGAATATGTGTGGTATCAAAGAGCACACACATTTTAAAAATAATATAATTAATAAGAATATTGGATTCAAGTTCTTTTCTCCCCTTGGGAGTATGATGCAAAGTCATCTTAGAAATGCTCAAGAGTTGGTTTAAGAGTCATGACAATGAGTCAAATTTGAATTAGAGTTCAAATTTATTTTTCCCACCTTTTTCTCAATTTGAAATTTAAAATGTGTAATGAGGGATTGAGAATGATCTAGGTGGGTTAAGTAAGTAATGTATGTATGTAAATGTTGAAAAATGATGAAATGGTCCTTTATGGTCTTAGAAAGGGTCTTAAGAGTGGATTAAGTCATGTATCAAGTTGAAAATGTGAGGTGGTAGTCCTAATGTTCATCACCCTACATGGGTCTAGGTGTGTTAAGGAAGTTATTGATTCAAGAAACCACTATTGATATTGTTTTAAGAGTTTTTTAACTTGTATAAATAATATAGTGTTTAGTAATCCATAGGAAGTTGGACATGTGAAGAAAAAGGGTAGACAAGACTGAGACAAGAAAGAAGGTCTACCAAGATAGTATAATGGACTATGTAAGTCTTTATTTTGAATTTATATAAAGATTTAAATTAACATATTAGTGATGGAATTGTTGTGTCTAGTAATATTTTGATGATATATTCATAATAATAAGTTGATTCAGACTTGAAATTGAGAATGATCATACCCTGCATTGTATATAATTCTATGTGTCATATTAAACATTAGAATTCTATGCATTTGTGATATATCCATGCATGAAGTGGTAAATAGTATATGGATATTATGAACCCCTTGATAAAATTCTTGGTAAGTTTTTAAATTCTTGGTTGAGTCACTTATGTTTATTGAAGCATATAACCCAAAGGAAAAGTGTTTGTAGTCATATATACCTTGTTTTGTGCATTTTGCTTTGCATGAAGGCTGTGTGTTAATATTATGAGTTAAAGGGAATTAAATTGGTTTTAACCCAATTATTTTAAATTATATGAGGATTTTATTGTAGATAAATGTTTATTAATCAATCAATAATCCATTAAATTCATAATACATTCTATGATAACCCATGTTCCTATATCAGATAATGTTTGTTAAAACTAGGTACATTGGATGTTTCTTGGAAGAAAGTGGTCTATACCTTAGAAATTAAGGAATTTAAGATATTTTGGTAATATATTATAATGTTTTTAAATATTTTATCTTATATTTTTTCACCTTTTCTATATACTTTACTCATCTATACAAGGTATTCAGACATGTAGTTAATCTTTTGCTTATCACAATCAAGGGAGTCTTGAGATGAGAACAAAGATAGTGGATTGAAAAACACCTTATAATGATTTATAAAGTTATATATGGTCTATATATACCTAAAAAAATGAATTTGGTTCTTTGAAACCTCATATAATAAAATATATGCAATTTTTTAGGCTCCCATCCTATACAATGGTCTAAAAACCCTGGATCTAGGGTTTGGTACATATAATGAGTTTTAACAATCAAAATATTATGAATTTTTTTGGTTTGGTCCAAATAAACATGATTTAAGTTAATAATATAGGTTTACAAGTGTAAATACTCATTTATATGTCTTTTTGTGGACTGAGTTGGTTTAAGCCTAGAAGAGACCTAGTGGGATAGGTGAAAGAAGGAAAGGGGTTGTTATTTGAGATTTAGAGTGAAAAAAGAGTTGATTAAGTTGGGGGAGAATAATGGGTACCAAAAAAGGTCAATATTTTTCCTTGGTTGATCTTAATTTTCTTAGACTAAGGAGGTTTGTCCATTTGGAGGGCTAATTATGGAGTCAGGTAAGGCTACAAGTATTAAACTTTGAAAAGGAATATAACCTAAAATTTTATGTGAAGAAATGTAATGATAAAGGGTGATAAAAAACATATTTGGTTTTCATTGATAATTTGTATGGAATATAATAGTGGATTTGTACTGAAATAGGGCTAGTAGCATTTGAAGGTAAGAATTTGAATATTGAGTGAAAGGCAAGGTGTTAAATGATGGATTTTGTTTGATATGGTCTAAAATAATGTGTTAGATTTATTTATGTGCTTTTTTACTTTTATTAATCATGGGTTTGAGTTTTGGTCCTTTTGGACAAGTTAGGCCTAGTGTTGGCTAAGGAATACTTATAAGTTACAACCAAGCCTAAGAAAAATTGCAGGCTAATGGTAATAGATCTACATCAAGTGTGTTCTAATCATATTGTATGTTTTAAAAGTACAATTTATCTTTAGTTTCCTTGAGAGACATATTGAGTAGGCTACCTTAGATCATCCCTCAAGCTGAGCCTCTATGTGAAACATTGATGTATGGAAACCTCTATTTTGAGAAGTACAATCAGATTGTTTTTATTATTCAACCTTCATAGTTCATATTACACAAATGGAGGTCATACTTTGGTGTATCACCCTATTTAGATAGGTTTTCCTTTCAGTTTTCCTTCTTCCCTTTTCTCTTGCAAGATGGTAGTGTAGAGTAAGGATCCTAACTAATACATCAAGGGGAGCTAGCCCTTAAAATATATAGATTTAATCCACCTATTAGGACACCCAAATACTAGGATTGTCTCCATGTTACTTCAAACTATGAAGGCCTAAAACTACCTTCATAAGAGTGCAAGTTTAGTAGCCAACATGTCATGTATCTCATAACCCCTATATTATTTTTCATTGTATAAAACATAGATGTGGGTATAGTTATGTTGGATTTAATTATCTAGTGGATATATGATTTCCTCAATAATAATATAATTCCACATAATATTTTGAGTGAACATTTTTTAGCTTGCTATTTTGTCAGCATTAGATCATCGTTGAGTGTCCAACCCTATAAATTATTTTCAAGGATAAGGTTATATAATATCTTGTGTGTTATTTCACTAATGTTATTTTTATCCTTTCCATGTTTGAATGCATTATACTTTTATTTTGAGTGTTTTAATGAGTGTAATAATGATCACCTCTAAATGAATGTGCATTTGATATTATAAATTATTTTTCTAGTTGTATTATTCATATTTTATATAAATTTAAATTTTTATGATATTAACATCATTTATTTATTGTTATATATATTTGGATCTATAATAATGTTAATAAACTAATTTAATAAATAATAAATTCTAAATAATTAAATAATAAGTAAAATATTTTATCAATTTTTTTTAAGAATATAATGTTATAAAAAAATTGAAATCTAATTTCATAAAAACATAGAAATTAATTAACATATGCTATAACTACAATTTTAATAATCATCACACATTTGGTCCCCCAATATGGTACATTTTATATCATTATATCCTCTTTTATTTCTTTTTTTAGCGCTTAGGTGATATATTTATGGAACTCATGTGCATTCACTTCAGGGAGTTTTTATCTCCTTTAGATTTGTGTCATGTTCAAAGGAATTGAAAAAAAAAATTGAGGGTTTTCTCAAGGTGTCTTGCTTTCTCAAATATTTTTTTCATGTCTCAAACTTGATTTTGAGTGTTTTCTTGAGTTTTTTTTATTGAGCCAGGGTTTTACTTTCCTACTCACCTCATCATGGATTTTTGCTTACACATATAAAACATTATTGTAATATGGGGTTTGAAAGTGAACTAGTAGCCATGGAAATGGTTTTATTTTCTTTATGCATAGAAGAGGGAGATGGCATTCTAGAACAAAAATTCTAATGTCAGGTTGAATCATGTTTTCTAGGAAATGACATAAATTATAATTTGATCCATCTCGGATATGATTAGGGTTGATTATGTTTAAATAAATATTTTGAGCAGTTTAAATTTGGGTTTTTCCTCAATATTTATTTTCATTCCTTAAAAATTTATACATAACAAGGATATCTCACATAGATTAGTCCAAAAGTTTGTGCGAGTTAGGTTTTGATGTATCCTTGAAAATGTTTTAGAGGTAGTACAATTAGGAAAGCCAAGAATCCTTCCCCTCACTAATATCAATTTTTTTACTCTAAACTATATCCCTTAAAGCATTTTCATGAGATTCAAGATATTTTTTTCATGGTGGTCAAGTATTTTGACACAATATAAAAATTCATCTGCATTAGAAATTATATGCATGAAAAGGTTTTTTTGGTTCTATATTTGGAAGCCTCAAAGCACTTTTTATCTCATCCTACCACATGATGGAAAATAAATTAGTACAATAGGATTCTAAAGATACATTTAATTTATCCCATTTATTTATTTTTGGGGGATTGAGGGAGACACGATAAGGGAGTGCTATGGGAAAAAATTTGGTTGGGAATGCAAGCAATATAAACAATTATCATGGTAATGTTAGATAGGAGTTTTAGAAGGTAAAACAAATGTGTGGGAACTCTATTTTCATGTTAAGAAATGTGAAATAAGTAAATAAATATTCTCTACCCTAAGATGGAATTGGTGAAGGCTTGGATAATAGTAGTAGTCAAAGGGATAAAGGTGGTGGTTGAGGTGGAGGTGGAGGTGGTAGTAGGCACACTGAAGGTGGTATATTTGATAGTGGAGATAGTTATGGTGATGAAGGTCTCTAGTTTTTATTTGAATATGTGACAAGTGGTATTTTTACCAAGGTGTATGATATTGTGGGATTTACAAATACTATTCTAATCAATAGTCTCAATGTTGAATTACCTACCATTGGAAATATTAGTGAATCTATCAATAGTGCATGGGGAAAGGATGAACCCAAGGGCCTATAATTTTAGTTGTATCCTCTTGAGTTTGAATACCTTTATTTTGAGTAAATTTTGTATTTATTTATGCCTTATTTAAGCTACTACTTTTAATTAATTTTTATGACTTCGTTGGTGCTCTTTGTTATCCAATAACATAGTTTACTATAGACATTAATGGGGTATGGTCAGATTCTTATTTTTTAATCAATATAAGTGTTATAATATATAATAGATACAAGATTTTTTATAGAAGTTAATTTTTTTAAAAATACATGAAAGTGTTATATATTCTATTCACTAGGTATGGCCCCTTTGATTTGAAAAGTGTTAAAGGAATTCATACATGGATATTATAAGTTGGATTTTATTATAAAAAAGATACATGAACTTCCCAGGGGAAAACATTAACCCCATAAACTTTGTAGAGTCTATTAATTCAAGGCCTATAATCATGATACATGGATGATTGTGATTTAAAGATAAAACCATAATGATATAGTCTTAATGGAACTATTTGATTCATAGTGATTGTCATCCATTATTAAATTTGTCATCCTAGGAATATAACAAGGGAGGTTAGTATAGTGTTAGTTCAAGAAATAAAATTCAAATAAACACACTAACACTTACACTCTTAACCTAAATACTAGGGATAGATTAGTAATAAAAACTAATGAAAGCACAAAAAAAACATAAAAGACAATAACTATTTTACCTTCCTTGGGATATCCAAATGGCTTTGTTGAATGGCTTGCTTGGCTTGTGCATCAATAAGTCTTTGGAAATGAAGCTTGTTATGAATATATAATGCAAAGAAATATTAATGGAATAAAGATAGAATTAAAATGTAGAAAACACAACATAAGAGAGACACAAATTTAATGTGGTTCATCCAAAATGGGCTAAGTACACACAAAAATAACCAATTCTTCTCTTATTCAGTCCAAAAAATGAAAGGATAAACTTGCAATACATCCACTTAAATATCTTATTCACTCACACACAATGTGGCTCCATGATTAAAATGACCTAATATAAAATGAGGGTTACATATTAGGGAAAAATGCACCAACATAATTTCTATCATTAGATTTATGACCTAATAGTGAAAAGTCTAGATTTACTATGAAATTATAATATCATACAATGCATTTTTCCATGGCAACCCTAGTGTGGGGGGAATTACCCAACTCACACCCCCTATTGGGAACTAGGATTATAATAAGATCAAGGTCCACCATCTAATAATCTCTCACTTAGAGACTGATTGTCGTAACTCCACTGCTATAACTCTTCCTTGGAATTTTCTTTAAAATTTGAACCTGACATATTTCTAATCTTCCTTGTTATATTTGAAGACCTATTGAAAATGAACAACTCTCAAAATTCTCCTTTATGTCTACCTTTGTTAGCATATCTATAGGATTTTAAATTGTATGGATCTTTTCCAACTTTAGTTGACCATCCTCCAAAATTGAATGAAGTGATACATGAGTTGTATATGTTTGGTTCTTGAGTGGAATGTTGAGTTTTTTGATAAATGAATTTCACTTTGGATATCAATATAAAACCTAAAATATTCCTTCTTATGCCTCAAATATTCCATGAAACATTTCATCTATATCATCTCATTTCTTTCTTGTATAGATGTAACATATTCTACCTCTATAGTTGACAAAATAACTATCTTCTATAATTTTGAAATCCAACTAATTTCTATTTGACCAATAGTTAACACATAACTTGTAGTGCTCCTCCTTCAATATAAATATCCAGACATGTTTACATCGAAATATCCTTGTAAGGTAACATCTAATCCTTCATAGCATAATTATCTATCAATGGTCCCTCTCAAGTACCTAATAATCCACTTGACTACATCCCAGTGCTCCTTTCATGGATTATTCATAAACACGATAACATTTAAAACTACATGATCAATGTATGGTCTCATGCACACCATATCATAAATTAAAATTCCAACTACTAAATCATAGGGCCATTTAGATATGTAATTGATGTCTTCCTAAATTTTATGAAACTATTCTTTGCTTAATTTGAAGCACCTTCCCAAATGTGTACTCACTGGTTTTGCATATTGCATATTGAATATGACTAACACCTTATTAATGTACTCTTATTAAGAAAATGCCAATTTTCTATTTTTCCTATCTCTTGTTATTCTCCTAACAAGGATTTTCTTTGTAGCACCCAAATCCTTCATTAAAAATAAATTTTCTAGTTTTATTTTGAGCTCATTTATATCATTCATGTTAGACCCTACAACAATTATGTTATCTACATACAATAACAAGATAATATATCTACCATTATCTAATCTCTTAAAATAAACATAGTGGTTAGAATGACATATACTATAACCTTGTTCTATCATAAACATGTCAAATTTTAAATACCACTATCTTGGAACTTATTTTAGGCCATACAAAGTCTTCTTCAACCTGCACACCATTTTTTTCTTGCCTTTGACTTTATATCCATATGTCTACTCCATATACATTTATTCCTCAAAGTCACCATGAAGGAAAGTAGTATTCACATCTAACTATTCAAGGTGCAAATATTCTACTACTACTAAACTTAAAATGGATCTTATGGAATTCATTTTAAAAATTGGATAAAATATTGCATAAAAATTTGTACCTTTCTTTTGTGTAAACTAATTTTAAAAAAGTCAATCCTTGTACCTCTTTTTACCTCCATCTTTTTCCTTCAACCTGTAAACCCATTTATTCTACAATGCTCTTTTTCTTGAAGGAAATTGAACCAAATCCCAAGTTTGGTTATGTAATAGGGGGTCCATCTCCTCTTTCATACCTTATTCCCACTTCTTTTTGGTTTCTACCTGCATTGCTTCTTCATAACTTTTTGGCTCACCACTATTAGTCAATTATAAGTAATAAAGTGAAGGAGAGTATCATTTAGGGAGTATACTTACTCTAATAGATATTATAACTACACTTTTAGGAGTTTGATGTACTTATTATTGTTATAGTTATTGTACATTCTAATTTTTTAGCACTTTTGAAATTTCATTTCCAGTGATTTCATCAAGTACTACATATTTTATATTTGGCTTTTATTTTTTCTTTCCCTACAACTGATCTTTATACATGACCTTCTCACTAAAAATCACATCTCTACTCCTAAAAAATTTTCAATTTTCAAAATCCCATAAACAGTAACAAAAATCATTAACTCCATATCTAATAAAACTACTTTTCTTGGATTTGGCTTCAATCTTGGTTATATTTTCTTTATCAATACAGACAAATGCTTCATACCCAAAAGTCTTTAAAAAAGGATAAGTCTACCTTTCTACCTATCAATTTTCCCTCTAAAATGCCACCATCCAAAGGAATTGAAGGCCCTCTATTTATTAAGTAAACATCAATATCCACAAAATCTATCTAAAATAATAAGGGCAATCCTACATGCAATATCATGCTCCTTGTACACTCTATGATTATCTTGTTTATCCTTTCCAACACACCATTTTGTTATGGTTTTCTTGGAACTATCTTCTCTCTATGAATCCCATGGGATGTATAGTAATTATCAATCTCCTTGATACAATATTCACCTCCATTATTGGATCTAACACACTTTAATTTATTTTCCATCTCAATCTCAACCAAAGCTTTCCATTTCTTAAAAATATAAAAAACATAATTTTTTTTCATACGCAATAAACCCAAGTTTTTGTAGTTGTATCATCAATAAAAGTAACATAATAATAAGAGCCACCAAGGGATGATACCTAATCTAGTACCCATACATCTGTATGTATAAGCTCTAACTTTTCATCCTTATTTTTTTTCCCAACTCTGAGAAATATGATCTCTTCTATTTTCCATACACATAGTGCTCATAGAAATCCAAATCCACCTTATTAGAATATGGAAATAATTATTTGAGTGGATAAATTTCATCCCCTTCTCACTCATGTGCCCAAGTCTATGTTGCCATAATTTTCTATCCACTTCTATAGAATCTAAAGTAATATAAGATTCAAAATTACTATTAGATAAATATAATGTACTTACCTTCTCTCCATGAATTGTTTACAAATGTAACTGCGTAGCCCTCACTTCCCAACTACCCTATTGAAATTAGATTTCTTCTCAACTCAAGAACATGCATCATCTCTTCTAGAAACCATTTATTTCCATTCTATAATTTTATCTGTATCTTACCTTTTATAAATAATTTACAAGGTTCACCATCACCCAAATAAACCTGTCTAAAATCACCTTGAATATAGTCCTAAAAATATTTTCTATAGGGTGTAGCATGAAATGAAGCCCATGAATTTAATACCCAAGAATCATTAATATTGTTTAATTAAAGGATTAAATCATCTTGAAACACATCACCTACTACATTTTATTCTTAATTTTTATCTTGTTGTCCATCTCCTTATTTTTCTTTTTGAAACCAAAAATCTTTCTTCATGTGTCCTTTCTTCCCACAAATATAGCACACCAATGTTCCTCTAGATTTGGATATGCCCTTCTTAGAATTCTTATGATTCCATGGGTCCTTTTCTCTATGTTTTTGTCTTGCCCTATTATCCATAGTCAAAGCATTACTTGATGTCTCACCTATAATTTTCTATCTCATTTACTCACTAAGAATAACAAGAACAACATCATCAAACATTAAACTATTTAAACCAGAGACATAATTACTCATAGATATGACCAAGTCATTCTATCTTTCTTGTAATGAGCACATAATAAAAATATCCCTAACCTCATACTCAAAGTTTACTCCTATAAAACTTAATTGATTTTTTACTATGTTAAATTTATTTAAATGATTAGAAATAGACCCACCTTATGACATATCCATATTAAACAAATGCTTCATAATAAATACCTTATTGGAGGGTGATGATTTTTTATACACTCTATTCAATGATTTTATCACATCTATTGTTGTCTTTTATTTTTAAATATTAAAGGCCACTAATGTTGCTAGGCATAATCATATTTTTCCTAGTTCCTTTCTATCAAGAACCTCCCATTCTTCATCCTTCATAGTCATCAACTTATTTTCTATTCCATCTAATGGTAGGAAAAGATATTTCTGATATATATATTCCTCCATTTGCATCTTCCATAGCAATTAGTTTTGGCTGTTGAAATTATTGACTTTAAACTTGGATTCTTCCATTGTTGGTCCCATTCCAACCAAGAACCCTCTTTTCCTACAAGTTTATCTATCAAATAAACCTTCAACTTTGATACCTGTTGTTAGGAATATAGAATGAAAAGATATATTAATGAAATAAAGACATAATTAAAATTTAAAAAACACAACACAAGAGAGACATAAATTTAACATGGTTCACCTAATGTGGGCTATATCCATAGAGAAATAACTAGTTCTTCTCTTATGTAGTCTAAAAAATGAAGGGATAAACTTGTAATACATCTTTTGTAATCTCTTCTTCACTCACACATAGTGTGCCTCCATTATTATAATGCCCTCATATCAAAGGAGGGTTATATATTATGAAAAAAATACACAAACATAATTCTACCATTGAATCTATGACCTAATAATGAGTGGTCTAGATTTAATATGAAATTAAAATATTTAATAATGCATTTTTCATAAAAATTTACTTCAAGGGTGTATTATAATAAGATCAGGCTCCAACATCCAACAAAGATTGGTTGTATCCTTCTTTCTTTGGCACCTTGGCTTTGATGTTTTTTAAATTAAGATTTTGGAATTATAAAATCATTGGCATGAGTCTTATGGAGAAAATCCTACATAATAACTCTATAATATCAAAGATATAATGTCATTTGTGCATAATAAATTATCACCAAAATAACTTATGTCTCTCTCCAAATTATCATTATAACTTTGGCTTATTGGATATTTTAAGTCATTTGTGCATAATCACTTTTCACCAAAATAGTTATGATTCAATAGGCAAGGCCTTGTATTTATAGCCTTAATAATTAACTCTTACCCAAGGTGAGTTAAGGATGAGTTTAAGCTTGGAATGGGTTCAAACCAAACTTAGGTGAGTTAAAACTAACTCTATTAGAGTTAATAGTTGGAAAATAATTATGTTTTATAATTACTATGTATGGATTTCAAATTAGATAATTTAGGATATTTTCAAAGAGCTTGGCAACTCATAAAGGCAATGATGAAAGGCTAGGATATTTTGAATTTTTGAATTTTCTTTTTTAGATATTCATTAGTTTTAAATGGATAATTTAATTAGGCATTTAATCCTATTTAGTTTTTTAATTGATTTATATTATCCTTTTAGCTCTTTTAAGATTTGATTTAAGTGTGCAAGTGCCCCACTTAATAGATCCATAGGCTAAATTGATATTTGTGATGCCACAAGGTAATTAGGGATGAATCTATGAGAGGCTATTATTACATATGATAGAATAACCTGATTAGGGATGCTTAAATGTCATTTTGAACTTTTATGAAAGATGGAAAAAATATGGGACATTTAGTGATTCTTAGGCTTAATTTTCAATGGTTGGTCGGAATCAGTCTAATGTTTGGTTAGAAAGCTAGTTGTGGGTAATTTTAGGCATCTAAAAGTTTACCCTATTTGAGAAGGCAATTCAAGATATAGGCATAGTAACATATTCTCAAAGAATGAAAAGTTCTCGTATGCCTACTTCTTCAATGATAATGGATGGGCTATAAATGCCCCCTCAAGGGAGTAGTTGGCAAAAATGGGTCAGTGATCATTCCTTTGAAAGGAGGAAATGATGGAACCAAAAAGATAAAATGAGTGGAAGATAAAATTTTTCTCATAGGTAGTTATAATTAGTAACATATGGAGCTTCCTTAGTTGGGTATATAAAAAAGGTGATTTTCCCATAGGTAGTTATAATCATTGGTATAGGTGGAATGAAAAAAGGGAAATAATTTGTACAAAGGAAATTATAATCATTAAAAAGAAGATTAGGGTAACAAGATAATTATTAGCTCAAAGGTGATTATAATCATTTAAAAGTGGTTTAGGCTATGAAGACAATGATTTTCCCAAAGGTAGTTAGAATCATTAAAAGGAAAATAATTATTTTCCCATAGGAGGTTATAATCATTGGTAAGATAAAAACATGCCCTAGTTCAGTAGAAGAAAGATAATGATTTTCTCAAAGGTGGTTATGATCATTAACCTCTAGATAGATATGAACATAATGATTTGCTCCTATAAATTTACAATCATTGGCTCTATCAATGGGATGATACATAATGATTTACCAAAAGGTAGTTAGAATGATTGGCATCAAAAGTGGGATGAGGAACAATTATTTTCTCATAGGTGGTTAGAATCATTATCATTGTAAGTGGGATGAGTAACAATGATTTGCCCAAAGTAATTTATAATCATTGGTACCATGAGGATGGAAAATATGATGGAAAATTAGTACAGAGGAGAAATATAAATTTAGTCAACCTACTAGTATGAAGATGCACATCCTACCTAGCAAGGGTTAAAATTATTTTATGATTTAGTTACTTTGTATGTGATATGATTTAGATAGATTAGATATTTTTTAGGTGTCAAGGAGATATATCATAGCCACACTAATTTTAAGACCTCTCAAGTTGATTTTTTATATAACACATGATGGTATACATCATGATAGAACACCATGATAATGTATCCAAAATATGTATAAGGACTGACACATGATCTAATAAATAATTGAAAATAATGCACCAATGATAAAAACCATGATGGTGATGTTGACGTATGAATATGGATGGACTTAAGTATATTACACAAGGAATCACCCAATGGACATAGGTATATAAAGTCAAGGCACAATAAAAAATAAAAAAAATAGGAAAACAACAAAAAAATAGAAAGACAAAACACAAAGAAATGAAGAGCAAATAAAACAAATAAAACAACATGAAATAGAAACAAATAATGATTAATCGCAATGTTAGCCCAAATAGAGAACAAACACAATGAAAAATATTGCCCCTAGACTATAGGAGACAATGAACCAACCAAAAAATGGGGGGAATAGAATAAAAGGAAGGGGGTGGTTAAGATAACTCTAAAATTATTAGGAAAGTGAACGTTGCCTACATAGTTCTATAGATGCAAAGTCCAACATAAATGTCAGTCTAAATGTAGTTCTCCTAATAAATGGGATAGAAAAAAATGATAATCTAGGAAAAACATGATTATGTTATAGAGGAATATGGGAATGGGATCACAAAATGATGAGAGAATGGGATGTTAGGCCCATAAGTATGGGAAAATAAATGAAAAATGGTTTCTTGTGAAATAGCTAGGGATCATAGAATCCTGAAGGCAAAGAAGTGGTTGATTTTTTTAAAAGATTATTCTAGATCTTTGACAAATGTTTTAGGAATTTTCATGGCATCTCAACTTGATTGAGGATGAAAAGATACTAAATAGTCCAAGATTGTAAAATAGAAATAACATTCAAACTTAAAATTGATTTTAAAATGATGAGATCATGGAAAGGGGTGATTGAGCTATCCTCAATGTGAATCAAATGCTACCACATAGTCTTAGGATGAGATCTCAAGTCACTATAGTTTCCCTTACAATAGAGGAGTCTGACTAGGTAACAATAAATTCATAAACTAGGCAAATTAGGAAAATGGCATAGTATGGTAGAGGGATGGCAAGGTGGTAATTCAAGGCATGATAAAGTTGTTCCTAATTTGCCCAAAGGTGGTTATAATTAGGAAAATAATGGCATAGGTCAATGATACTAATTTATCCATAATAATTTATAATTAATAACATGAAGGTGGCACTCTAATTTTCCCAAAGGTATTTATAATTAGTAGTATAGGAAATGGAATGAAATAAGAAATGAAGGATGCAACTGCCAAACCACTATCATATTACTCTAAAAATGGTCATTTACAAATTGATCTAAATCCTATTATTGAAAGTGTCTACTAAACCAAATGAAAGGAACCAACATCAAAGGCGTTGGGGTAGGGAATTTTAAACAACTTGGTCAATAAGAAAGGCATGATAGAATGGAATATGGTAGAATAGTATGGTACAAAGAAGAATGTTTATTTTATGGTACAATAGAAAAATGACTTATAGACAGTATTTCATGGATCTCAAATGAAGTAATGATTGAGGTGTATAATGCTCATCATCTCATAAATTTGATCCCCATCTAGTGTAGCAAACATGTATGCTTTGGAGACATAGTTTACAACAATGATATAAGGGCCTATCCATATGGGTTTGAACTTTACCTTGTGTTTTTTCTCAGTCATGTTATTTTATGGGTTTTATTTGAGAACAAGATCACCAAGTTCAAATTCTCTATGTTTTACCCACTAGTTATAGTGGCCACAAGGTTGGTTCTAGTATGCTCGGAGGCCATTAACTATGGCCATGTGTTTTTCATTAAGTAACTCTAGATCTTGTAGGTGAGTTAATAAATAAACTTCATTATCTATAACAAGATTCAAATATATGCACAAAGAAGGTAACTCAACCTTAATGGGAAGAATGGCCTCATTTCCATAAACTAGGGAATATGGAGTGGATCCCATTTACGTATGCTAATTGGTGTGGTTTACCTAAAGGGCACATAATATTTGGAGGTGAAAATCATGGTTGACATCATTAAAAATATTTTTAAGGATGATGACAATAGTTTTGTTGGATGCTTCTACTTTACCACTACCTTGTGGGTAATAGGTAGTAGAAAAATGTTGAGTAATTTTATACTCAACACATAGTAATTTGACATCCTTTTTTTGAATGATCCACCAATATTAGATATAATGTTGGATGGGATACCATAATGGAAAATGAGATGGTTGAATATAAATTTGGAAATTTGTTTTCCAGTCACATAAGTGAGGGGTATAGATTCAACCCACTTAGTGAAATATTTGGTAGCAATAAGGATGTGTTTATGGCCATAAAATGAGGTTGGGTTAATCTTCCTAATGATATTGAGGAAATAAGTATCAAATAACCATGGTGTAAGTATTAGATTGATTATTTTGGATAGGTCATGAATAAGATTGGTATGCCTTTCACATCTATCACACCTTTTACATAGGCATCTGCATCTTCATCTATAGTTGACCAATAATACTTAGTACATAGGAAATTTTTGGATAGGATGGACCCACTAGTGTGGGATCCACATAATCCATGGAATTATTGTAATGCTAGTGTTGATTCTACCAAAGTTAAACAATGAAGCAGAGTTCCATCAAAGCTATGGTAATAAAGGGTTAGTCTAACTAATGTATATCATAAGGCTTGGTGGGTAAAGGCCTTTTTTTATTTGCATGATAGTCTTGGTGGCATAATATGGTCATGAAGGTAGGTATAAAGGTCTAAATACCATATAGAACTAGGACCAATAATATCATAGATCATTGTAAAGGTTGAAGGTTCATGAGAAGGTGCTAGAATATTTTTAATGAGGAATTGATATTCTTTTAACTTGTTTGGATGATAGATCAAAGAACCAATAATGGTCATGGCATACTCTAATTTTTTACTAGCCCTTGGTATGTGTTCAAATTATATGCTAACAATTTATTGTTTGAGAGTGTTGACTATGGCCTTGTATGGTACCGGCTTTTCATCTTTGGTCTTAAAGTGCTCTATAACCTAATTAATGCTCAATTGAGAATCACCATGAACCTTAATATGTTTAATATTCCATTTTAATACCTAATAAATCCCTATAATGAGTGATTCATACTCACCCATGTTGTTAGTATAAGGAAATCTGATATGGAATAATTTATGGAAAAAATCCCCCTATGGTGTAATAAACAATAGGCTTACCCCCGATCCATATGTTGTGAATGATCCATTAAAGTATAGATTATAATGTTGATCTTTAAGAGGTGTTTCAGTGATGGTCATAATGGACTCATATTGAAATTAAAAAGTCAATGGTTCTATATGTATAAGGGGAGCTTCAGTAAGTTGATCTATAAGAACTTATCCCTTGATGGCCTTCTGGTTGACATAGTCTATCTCAAACTCACTCAGATGCATGATTCATTTGGCCATGTAGCCTTATAAAGTTGTCCTAGATACTAGATAATTGAGAGGATCTAATTTGGAAATATCTATGGTCTTGTTCAACATGTAATGCCATAGTTTATGAATTGCAAAGACCAGAGCTAAACAAGCTTTTTCAATGGGTGTATAATTATGTTCATACACAACTAATGTATGCCTTATATAGTACACAAAATGTTATTTTCCATTATTATCATGTTGATCTAGAAGTGCCCCTAGGGATTTGTCTATAGCTGATAGGTACAATACGAATGACTTTCCTAGCATAGGTGGTAACAAAATAGGTAGATTGGCCAGATAGTCCTTAAGGTAATGGAAGGATTTTTGAAATTATTCATCCCAATAAAATGTGACCCCTTTATTTAGTAAGTGTGTAAATGGATGATATTTATCAACCAACTAAGAAATAAAGCATTTGATAGACTAAATATTGCCCTACAAACTATAGAGCTACTTCAAATTAAAAGGTGGTGGCATATTTGTAATGGATCATACTTAGTCTAGATTGAATTCAATGCCTTAATGAGACATAATGAAACCAATAAATTTTCCTGAAGTAACTCAAAAAACACACTTATTAGGATTGAGTCTAACCTTGTACTCATGTAGTCTCTTAAATATTTTGCTTAGTGTTATTGGATGATTAGCCCTAGTCTTTGATTTTCCTAGTATGTAATCGATGTAGTCTTCAATAATATCATGCATCATATCATGAAATATGATAGTCATGGCTATTTGCTATGTGGCCCCAATGTTATTGAGACCAAATGGCGTAACCTGGTAATAAAATGTTCCCCATAGAGTGGTGAATGTTATTTTATGTTGGTCTTCTAGTGTAATCTAGATTTGGTCATATCCTAAAAATCCATTCATTATTGAAAACATTTCATACCTTGTTGTGAAGTCAACTGTCATATCAATGTTTGGTAGAGGAAATTTATCCTTTGGGAAGGCCTTATTTATACCTCTAAAATTAGTGTAGGTTTTGATTCCTTTTGGCTTCTTACTGATTGACATAGTGTTAGAGATCCATTCTGAATAGTCAATCAGTCAAATACATATCACTTCTAAGAGTTTTTCCAACTCTTTATTTACTATTAAAACAATGTGAGGATGCATTTAGTATAATTTTCTTTTTATAGTTTTGACATTAGGATGTAAAAAAAGGTGGTGTAAAATTAAGGTGGGGTCCAAACCTCGCATGTCAAAATAAGCTCAAGAAAATATGTCAACAAATTCCCTCAAATGGGATGTAAAGATGTCATGTTCCTCCTCAGTGAGAGACATACCTAATTTTATCCATTTTAGGTCATTTGGAGTCTTTATGTTGACTTCTATAGTGTCCTCTATTTGGAGAGTCAAACTGTAATCTAAAATGGTTAGTAATGATTGGAATTGACCTGGAACATCAAAGTCCTCTATTTGGACTAGCTCTTTAAGTTTTCCTAAACAAGACAAATCATAATCTCCTAATGGTAGGTATGTCCATGTGACAAAAACTATTGGAAACTCTTGAATGATTTTATTGAAGGTATGATTCTCTTTAGAAATAAACTTAGACCCATAGGCAAGTTCATCATTAGTGGTCTCTTGATCTATGTTTGAGGAAGGTTCAACACCCCCATCAACTAGCACCTAAAATAGGTTTTGACTAGAAGACTGACCTTTCTCTTTACTTTTACTTTGGTCTAAAAGGGCCTTAAAGAGGTTTTCACTTTCGGACCTCAATGTTTTATTTATTTATTTATGGCTCAGGGGGTTTACCCATTCTCCAAAATAGGTTGAAGGATATAGTTTGATTGATAACCCTTGTTTATGATCTCCCAATAGAACATTGTCTCTTAAACCTAGAAAATCACAAAAGGCCTCATCATTCTCACACTCATCTACCAACGCTATGGATTCTTGTTGGTCCCAAGCTATAAGTTGGGGGTGATATAGAGGAAGAAAATTATAGATAGCTAGTCTAAGATTACAAATGGCATGGGTATCAAATATATTGGTATTGGCTAGGTTTTCATAAATGCTATGATCAGACTCTACTTTATTATCAACATTATCATCACTAGTAATTTATATTGGAACATGAATAAGATATGTGGCATCACCCCTAGGTAGTTTAAATTTGAAACCATAGGTTCTTTTATACCAAGTTTTAAATATTGGATCAAGTGTTCCCTACTACTTTGGATCGATGCCTCCTCTTTCATTGGAATGATTCTCCATGATCCTATTAGCTATGGGGTATTTGGAATTTTTGTAACAATTAGCTAGTTTTTCATTATATAACTAGGATTCATCATCTACAAGTGGGTCCTATATTTGGCCAATGGTCAATGTGAAAATGATAAGAGTTGGAATATGCATTTTACCTTTTCATTTTCATTTTGATTTTGATTTAGGTATTCTATAAGACTTGGGGTTCTATAGAAGCTTGGAAATGTGGAATGTATCATGGGTCAAATATTATTTTGGGCCATTATCTATGATAATAAAATGATTGGAAATTTCAAGAGGTGGCATATGAGAAGATGAACTAGGGCTATCTAGGTTAATGTAATTATCCTCTAGTAAATCAACAAGAATTTATTTCCCCTTTTCCTTTTTAGGAACTAAATTCAACTCAAAATGGTAGTTATAAATTTTGTACTCAGCCTCCAAATGTTTATAATGTTTGTACATCTAAAAATATCTATGAATGGTGACCTCCATGCTAAAATGGGATAACTTGAGACACTGGTGCAATGTTGAAGGAATTGCATGAATCTCATGTATCCAAGGTTTACCCAAGAACAAATTGTATGATAAATCTAGGTCTAACACATGGAATAATGTATCATGTGTCAAAGGCCCAAAGATAACTAACAAGTTGATGGTGCCTTGTGATTCTTGATCTTCATTATTATAAGCCTTAATTGTGATCTTTTCTTATTAGAGATTGACTATTGTGTATTCTAGAAGCTTG
This sequence comes from Torreya grandis, assembly GCA_037957365.1. Lineage (NCBI taxonomy): Eukaryota > Viridiplantae > Streptophyta > Pinopsida > Cupressales > Taxaceae > Torreya > Torreya grandis. The sequence continues at coordinate 577,811 of JARHVA010001163.1, read as the reverse complement.
ATTAACTTTAGAGACACAATATTTAGGCCCGATTTATTGTCTATGAGGAAATGCTTCACTTTATACCATATGATAACATCTTTGATATATAATGGATTATTATGAAAAGGGCCAAGGCATGACATATCACTTTGGTAAAAGGCTAATTATTGGCCTGGGGCTAGATGTCCAACTAAATCTTGGAATTTGTCTAGGCTTATATCATTTAGAACTTGGGATTCACTAAGGAGCTCTGTTAAGATGTTATTTTGGATGGTAGACATATGAAACAAATAAAAAATAGAGATTTGTATGGGCATATTATAAAGTTGTTCCACAATATCAAATTTATTTTATTTCATAATGGTATATGGCTTGTCCCTAGCTAGAACGATGGGTTGGATGGGTATAGTGGAGATGGATATAGGCCTGGAATGGTAATATTTGACCACTAAGTTGTGTTTACAGAATCAAGATTAGATACAAAACTATTATTTCTATAAAATGATGGTGGAAAGGGGATAGATAGGACAAGTCTTAGTTGTTGATGAACTTGTATGTGGTCACAAGACAAGGATGAGTTATCAGTATAAGGTCCAAAAGTAGTAATCCCTACTTACTGGTATACTTGTATGTGGTTCCAAGTTAAGGAAGGATCACTTGCATAGGTGGGTTGATTATAATTTATTATAAATGTTCTTGTTTGGTTGATATTTGGTCTTGGATTGATGGATATGGCGGAAATGTGACCTCCCATAATGTGGCCTATAACTTTGTTGTAGTCATGTGCAATCGTGTGGTAAGTCTGTTAGTTGTTGGCATTATTCTGTCCTTGGTTCCTTCTATTTGGTTGACATTGGTTTTATTTATATTGATATTTTTGTTATTATCTTAGCTATTGATACTATTATTATTATTTTTTTGGCCTTTGTTACTACTGTTATTGGTTGTTATGTTAGGAAAATGGGTTTTGATAAATATGCAAGTTATGATTGGATGTAGAAGATCTATTATATAATGTTATCTCTCTATTTTCCAACCTATTTTTAATGAGTTATTTGATTTTCATGCAATGGCATAAGTTATGTTTATTAACATGACGATATTCAAAAAAATCATTCTATCTATACCAATCTAGATAAGAAAATGCCCTTAAGATAGTACTTTAGGATAGGCTAACTAATCAAATTAGTAGTGGCTAGTTTGAAAAATATGGATTCAATATGCTCTCCAAGGTCACTAAAAGCCTATAAATGAGGTCCATTTTGCATTGGAGGAGGGGTGTGCAAAGGTAATGGTTGTTGAATTTGTTTAGTTGGTCTAGGTTTCTATGAAGGTGGCACTTGCTGAAGAGGTTTGGTAAGGAGTAATTTACATTTATGGCATTGGCTGAGGAGATGGTATTTGAACCATCTAGACATGTCATGACTTAGTTAATCCATTTCCAACAATAATATTTTTATGATTAAACTACTTGGATTTTTCATAATTACTTGCCTAGGATGGTTTCGACACTTGTACTTGGACTTGATTATAATTCTAATTTTGTCCATTTCATTGGTTTTGATTTGATGAGGTAAGATTGATGATCCCTTTATTAATAACATTTTAAATTAGTAAACCTTTATTGATAATATCCTCAAAAGTGTGCACACACTGTAGATCTAGATGGTATGATATCTTGCTATGTAAATTTTTGGTAAACATGGCAGCTAATTGCTTGTTTGGTAATTTATGGGTGAAATAGCTAGCAAGTGATCTCCATCATTGTAGATAGCTTGAGAAACATTCATTGGCCTTATATTTGGCTTGATTCAAATCTACCAATGAAATCTCATGTTTGAGATTATAGGATAAATGCTACATAAAATTGTCTAAAAGGTCATCAAAATTAGATACAGAGTTATTTAAAAAAATTAGGAACCACTCTAAAGCTTGTCCTATAAGACTGAAGGAAAAAAAGTAGGAGGTATTAAGCCACTAGATAAAAAGCAACAAAATTTTTGGTTAAATGGGCCTTAGGGTCTCATTTACCCTTGTATTTGTCAAACTTTAGTGGTTCATACCCTAAAGGAAATTATATTTATAGATAGTCCATGTAGAATGGGTAGGAACAAACATCATCCAACTTAAACTTCCTTGTTTACTTTCCATCTTGGATAGTGGTAATTATATCCTTCATTTTATATAGTACTTATTCCAAGAAATTGGATGGAATATTGTCTTAAGGTTAAGGTTAGGTAGTCAAAAGTGGATTACTTTGACTGGGGTATAATTGAGGCATGATTTTTAGATTAGGGAATTGATCAGGAATATAAATTTGTAGATTAGGGTGTGATTATTGAAATTACACTCATTAAGGTGTGATATTCTAGTTTGGATTCAATAAATAGGTTTAGTTTTGGGTGAATTATGGTTAAGATGGAAGGATATGGCTTTGAGTGGATCATTATGCCTATTGTGGTTGAGTAAGGACTTGATGTGGACTAGTCAAACCTAGTTGAATAAGGGGATTTTTTTGTGAAATAAGGCCCTATTTTTGAATATGTGGCATGTTTGGAATAAAAGGAAATTATTGTCTAATTAGAACTTGTTAGACCATAGTACCGCATTGTTTCATGAACCCTTATTATGAAGCAGATTCTTGTTGGAGGTTCAACATTTATCATTCACCAATGGACATATGTTGTTAATTAGACAACATTTGTGAAGGGATGTTAGTAATGTGTTTAAATAGGTATACTTGTCACTACCTGATGAGATGGAATATTAGTTATCACCTATTGAGGTGGAAGAATGTTTTTCATCTACTACATTGCTATATTAGATTGTTCCTATTATTGTGCAATGTTATTCATCATCTGTTGTGGTGGAGTAACATTCATTACATTTTGTTGAGGTGAGGCACTAGTTTTTGATTGAATACTTAATCCTTTCAATTGCATGCTTGAAGAAGTAGCTGGTTAGGGATTAGAAGTATCTTATTGGGGTTGGGAGGTAAAATTTCCTACCCCCTATGTTTATGAACCACACTTGGTGTTAACTAATAACACTTATTGTGGAATAGTTGTCTATGTATTTAAACCACTTTGGCATGGATTAGATGATACTTGTAAGTTATCCACTATGTTTGTCACATTCATCTACATAGAAGAAATAGACACTTCTTAGATAGATGTTGCATTGAACATGTCTCCAACTAAAGTTATTTTTATGAATGGGTCTATACCCAAATTTTATTGGACTATAAATTAAATTAAGACTCCTTTTTAAAGAGATAACTCAATAAGAGGAACATTTGACATGGCCATGTTATTAAAAATACATGATAAGTTCAAATAGGTCTGGTATGCTATCTACATTTGAATAAAATTTTCCTCCATGAGGCATTTTCCTATAACTAGAATATGTGGATATTGGTACGTCATTGGCGCTAGAGCTTGAGTATTTCTAGTAGAGGCATTTTCAATCATTTCATTTTAAGGTATGTTATAAGGCACTCAAACTAGACTTGGAAAATTTTCATAGGGTAAGTCTGCTGGAAACTTGGCCCCTACCTATGTGGCTCTGATTAAAACTTAATCCTTGTTTCAAGTAAATTAAGATAAAAAAATAAGTATCATATGTCAACCAAATCACAATGTAGTATAATTATTTTTGAACTTGGTCTACAATTGATGGTACACTATCTAGGTACTGTATTATTTGCTCTTGGTCCTACTCCAAGTATGGAGGCATATTGATTAAATAGTGGCCTAAAGGATCTTGGATTTATTCACTAGATTGAGTATTTTAAGGAGGATACGGATCCATCTCACAAACTACATCATCACCATATGGGTCTTGAACAAATTCATCTTGTGTAACCACAATATCATATACTAGATTGTACATGGATCCATTATGAGTATAGTGAGACATATTCAAATCAATGATGAATGTTTTGAGAAAAGGATTAGAGTTCTATAAACTCTTAAAAATAATTTCCAAAGGACAAATGGTTCAAACTTGGTCTAAAGGAATGGATTTGTATCTCCAAAATGTTTATGTTAAAACTTGGTATAAAATAATCTAATGTCAAATGTATAAAATCAAATGTCTTACATAAAAAGGTCAAGTGGGTGAACTAAAACCAAAATTCCAAACTCTAGGTATAAAGTGTTTCAAATAAGTCTAATTTATGAAAACAAAAGTTGCTAGGTCTTTCAGATAAGGCACAAAATATAAACTCAAAAAAAGCATGTGCTAGGTCTTTTGAAAAAGTCATAAAATATAGATTTTAAACAAAATAAGGTATGAGATTTAATCTAACAAATTTGAAACACTTTGGCATAAACTATGAATTTAGATTTAAACATGAAATTGGTCAGTTGGTATAAGGCATGAAATAAAAATAATATGTAAGGTAGGTTTTTTTTCCCAAATATAGGAACAAACAATAGTTTTCAAATTCAATAAATAATTAACCTATGTTACACAACCCAAAAGAGAAAGATCAATGTCTAAGAAAACATTACACAAGGTATAGGCATGGATCACTCAATGTTTGGACTTGAACTTGGTAAGGATAATTTCCAACTCAATTTAGGAAAACTAAGCTTCTTTAAATAATAAGATATAAAAATATGAATGACATAATGATGCTAGGTAAAGATCCAAAACACACACATAAATTTGGTATGAAGATTGTATTTTGTACACAAGGAAATCAAGTATATGAAACAATTTGAGTAACGTAATTATGTTATCATGATATAAATATGTAATCAATGGTTTGGTTTCAAGACTCTAAGGCACAAGATTAAAAATGAATTAGGTGGAGTAATGACACCCTTTTCAATCAAATGACACACAAAAAAAATATTTATCAAAATACTAAGGTAAATATAAGGTCTCAAAGGGCTGGCATAAAACCTCCTCAAACAAAAGAGTGATGTATAAATAAGACTCATTTTTATGTGATCTAAAAAATAGATATTTTAGACTCAAAAACCATGAAATAAAGGATAAAATGACACAAACATCTAAGTGTATCATCTTAAATCCTAAAATTGACAAGGTTGTATAATACTGTTAAACTCCATCAATATACTTGATCCTGAGAAGATTTTAATTGTTAATCAAAAAAATTAAAAGCGCATGAAAATTAGGGTTTTTAGGCCATCTAATCTCTTAAGAGTTTTTAATACAACATGGATATTTAGGCTACTTGTCCTGCATCAACAATATATCCATGACAGGTAGGGTTGTTCTAAACTATCATTTTTTGTGCATTCATAGATGGTCTTAAGTATGGATAACATAAGAGATTCTCATTTAAATTAAATCCATGTCAACTATATTTTTGTAAAAATGCATTGTAATTTTCACAACCACTATATCCATTATTTACTTAGTGTATTATGATGTCTGACTTGATCATATATTCTAAGGGTAGCAGTCACTAATATAGGTAGTTTCACTACTCAAACTACTATCCCAATGATTCACCAACTCAATTTATATACCCCACCATGGAGTGGGATTGAAATTGTGTTAGGATATGAATTATTGGGTCAATAATTCCATAAATAAACCATGATTAGGTGATTAACTCCCACTCACAAGCCAAAATACATGAAAATAAAGATAAGTGAAAAGACTTTAGGATCATTTTGGGGTCACCCAAACCATACATATTTGGGGAGGGCCTTAGTGATGTTATTTTCATGATTTTGGACTAAATAAACCAAGGAAAATAATGATCATTTTTTTCCACCCAATTTCCCTAAAGGGATGGGGGGAGAGCATACACGCATTACTTATTTTACTTAATAACAAACAACTTTCATAAATAAGCAATAAAAATGAACATAGCTTAAGAGTATGTAACTAAGTGTGAAAGTTCATTTTAATACACCAAAATGAGATATGTTGTGAAATTTTATCCCTTTGGCATTAGTTGTGTGGAAAAATTACAAAAAGACCTAAAAAACAACTAAGGCATGAAAAGAACTAGATTCATTTTAAGCACCAAAAATAAAGCATATAAAATTTAACCATGTTCAAACTTAGATTTCTCCACCTTATGAACTATATTATATTAGAGGTTTTTCCTACTTATAATCCCAAAAGTGAGTGATAAAATAATATTTTAAAATGAGCTCTCTCATTTCCTATTTTTAGTCTTAAAGAGATCGACATTGATTTATGTAGGGATAGATGTCGATTAATAGAGATCAACATCAGTTGATCAATAAAGGGATAAATGTAAATTGACAAAAATCAATGTCATTTCTTGTAAAAATGCAAAAAATATAGAATATGGTTTTTTCACAAAAAAAGTTTGTTAGTAAAATGAGCTTTGAAACTAACAATTTCCACTAGATCTTGCAAGCAAGTGGTCAATCAAACAATATTCAAGAATTTAATCATAGAGTAAGGACAAAAAATAATCAAGAAACCCCTCATGATTCACATTCCTATCATGCTCTATTCCTCACATAGAGATCGATGTCGGTCAAGAAGAATTAATGCAAATTTTGTAGAATCAATGTCGATCTCTATGCAACTTGTGTATTGCTAAAAAAATTAACTTACATGAAAAATGAAGATAAAAATTGAAAATTTAAAATTCTTAAGCATTCATTAGAAAAATACGTGTATCATATAAATCTCCTTGCTTATATGGGATGTTTGAGGTCCCATCAGGTGTGCCATTTTTTATCATAGTAATCTAAGAAGAGAGGTTAGTATAGTGTTAGTTCAAGCATTAAAACTCAAATAAACACACTGACACTTACACTCCTAGCCTATATACTAGGGAGAGATTAGTAACAAAAAATAAATGAAATTACAACAAAAACATAAAAGACAGTAATTCTTTTACCTTCCTTTGGAGATCTAAATGGCTTTATTGAATGGTTTGCTCGGCTTGTGCATCAAGAAGTCTATGGTAATGAAGTTTTATTGGCTCCTTATTTCCTTATCACATTGGCTTTGGTATTTCTTGGGTTAATATTTTAGCATTATAACACTATTGGCATGAGTCTTATGGAGTAAATCCTACATAATAACTCTATAATATCAAAGCTTTGAAGTCATTTGTGCATAATGACTTTACACCAGCATAGCTTATGTCTCTATCCAAAGTAGCATTATAACTTTAGAATATGAGATATTTGAAGTCATTTGTGCATAATAACATTGTACCAAAATAACTTATGATTTAATAGGCAAGGCCTTGTATTTATAGCCTTAGGAATTAAATCTCACCCAAGGTGAGTTAAGGATGAGCTTAGGCTTGGAATGGGTTCAAACAAACCCTAGGTGAGTTAAAAATAACTCTAGTATAGTTAATAGTTGTCAAGTAATTATGATTTTAAATTACTAGGCATCGATCTCAAATTAGACATTTTAAGATATTTTCAAAGAGCTTGATAACTCATAAAAGCAATAATGAAAGGTTAAGATAGTATGAATTTTTGAATGTTTTTTTTAGATATTCATTAATTTAAAATGGATAATTAAACTAATCATTTAATATTATTTAGTTTTTTAATTGATTTATATTAGCCTTTAATCTCATTTAATATTTGATTTAAGTGTGCAAGTTTCCTACTATATAGGTCCATCAACCAAATTGATAGTTATGATGCCATAAGGTGATTAGACATGGATCTATGAGAGGTTATTATTACATATGATATAATACCCCAATTATGGATGCCTCAACATGATTATGAGCTTTAAAAAATGATGCACAAGCAAATTTGGGATGTTTAGTGATTCCTAGGATTAATTTATAATGGTTGGTAGGAATCAGTCTAAAGTCTGGTCAAGAAGCCATTTATGGCCAATTTTAGGTGTCTAAAAAATTCATAGAAGTATAAATATTAAAATTTGAACCTAATGGAGATGGAAAAGAGACAAAAATGCCATGAAGTGAATTCACATGAGTGGCACTAGATACCATGTTGGAATAAATCACTTAAGCCTAAAAAATAGTAATGACAGAGGCTATATCGATCTAAAATATACCCTAATAAATTTTTGGGATTAAATGTGTGATGATTATACTATAAATTTGATAATCATAGATTTTTTATACTTAAGGTTTCCTAAAATTTTATGCTTGAATGTATGCCTATACTTATAATCTTGAGATATATTCTTAATATTTCACACTTCTCAACACACCAATGTATTTTAATAAACCCCATAATATTTATGTATGCATGAGACACATATTTAAGAGTAATTTAAAATTCCATAATATACTCAATATTATATCTTTAAAATTACAAAAATACTCTCATAATATCAATAATTCTCCCTAATTTTTTTTTCTATGGAACCCTAACTACAATGAAAAACATTATGTGAGGTAGTGAGGACACCAAAAATAATGAGACAAAATCATATTCAGAGTGGGATGGGAAAAAAATTCCATTGTGAGATGAACACATTTACCTTCACACTCAAATATACCTATTAACATGCATTAATGAGACTATAGTGAAGGTTTAGTCTCTATAATATTTTTTTACTTGAAAACCCCTCATTATACTACAAACCATATATTCTATTTTTTATCTTAAAAGTAAAAATTTGATTTAAATTTTTTGGCTTCAAATCTTATGCTTTTTTGGTTTAATAATCCCATAAAACATTATTATCAAATTGATTTTAGGATACAATAGGGTTTTGAGCTTGTAAAATAATTTAAATTTTTTTAAGGACCTTTTGTAGTAAAAGTATGCTTTATTTGTATTTGTGTGAGAGTAGACTTGAAAACATCTTATTATTTTTATATTAGTTTTATTAAGGGGCATTTTTAGTAGAGAAGTCTTTTTAAGAAAATGAAACCCTGAAATTCACTGTTGTTATGAGGGTATGTTATTGCATATGTAAATGGTGTGATTTATCTTTGTAGGGGTTTTGTGTACCTCAATGAGATGATAGGTTTGATGATTTATATTTTTAATATGGATAAAGCTTGTAAGCTAAAAATGGATCTTCTAAATCAATGTTTTACTATTTATTATTGTGTTTAATTCATTATATCTTAATATTTTTTCAAATTTCATCCACAAACAAGTCTTGAAATAGAATATGGATGTCCATCAAATAATAATTGAAAATATAAATCATGTAGTTGTTTTAGTTGTAAATCACCCACTAGACATGTATGCTAAATATGTAAGTATAAATCAAACAATTGGACTATTTTCATATATGTTTAGTAATGAAGTCACAACTACATAATTTTAAGCATAGTAACTAAACATAAAACATTTTTCATATGTAAATTTAGTGTTTATATTTGAGAAGGAATAATTATTCTCAATTACCAAATATAGATTTCTTTTCTATAATTTTATAGAAATTATGTTTATTGCCCACTTAAATCACACTTGTTGACTTGAAACACATATATAGTTTAGTTTTGAAATGTTTTAATCTCATTCATAGTTAGAACCAATAGTCATGACTCTCATTTAAGGACACTTGTCATTTTAGCACATTTCTTGGTCATGTTACTTGTATACCTAAGTTTTCCTAAATAGAAGCACATTCCTTGAAGTTTTTAAATATATGAAAAAAGTAAATGTTACAAAAGTGAAATGATTTTATTAGTCATAGGATTATTTATCACTCTAAACTTAAATCAATATAATCAGTGAAATGGAGTGATAAATTCCCAAGAGAGAGTTGTGATTTCATAAACCTTCCTTCAAGTAACTAGGGTAAAATAATTAGAAGTATAACCTTGTGTTAATATTCCACCCTAATCCCATTAAAGGTTGTAAATAAGAGGGAAAACTTAAATAAATTTTCTCATATGTACTTTATAGTGTTAATTATTGACACATCCTAAACCACATAACTTGTACCCAAATACACGACTCTTATTTGCCATTAATCCAACAAATTTATCTATATTTGGGGTCAACCATTTGATTTACATGACTAATACACACAAATTTACAATTTAAATTATCAAACTAATTTATTTTACCCTCAGACTATCTCTAGCTCATGAAAATTGTCCCTTATTTTCTAGGATAGGTTCATGTTCAGCAAATAGGTACATTGCCATAAACTTGTCCACCTAGATTTCTTGTGTCTTATGGAAAACAATGGATAGTTTCCAAATTATGAAATAATCCTATGGGTATTAACTTATGTTTCATAAGGTCAACTAAATGAAATTGTCATTATTTTATAAATATAAATCAAAGATCGATCATTATTCCTAGCATAACACTATCTATTACACACTTACAAACTATTTAAAATTTTGAAAATGTCCCTTATTAATATATAATTAAGCATAATTCATAATAATAAATCATGATATAATTATAAATCATTCCAAATGTATTGAAGGGATATCATTTTCAAGTGTCAAATACATATTTCTAGTTGCATACATATAATAAAGGAGCATAATCACACAACCAGTCTAGGTTGTAGAACTATATGGGAATGATGTCCAATTTTCAAAGTATATAGATAAGGAAGAAATGTTTAATAATTAATGGGGTTATTGGGGTAAGAGTATAATATTACATGCCTCCTTTTTTTTTAATGTTTCTAGCTTTCATAAAGAAACCAATGTTTCAAACAAAAAATAATGTAGTGAATACCATGTGGCCCAATCTAAATTTAATCACCTGAACCTGATTAGTAGAATTAGGCAAAAAACATATAACAAATATAATTCCATAATAGTCAATGTAGATAAGTTCATGTAGTCAAAGAGAATGAATGACTTACATGATTGACTAGGTGATTTAATTATTTTTAGAATATTGGTGTATTATTCCTAATTTAGTTAAAGGGTCTGAGTAGTAAAATTGGTAAATAAATATGTAATTATTAAGCTACTAATTTTTGAAAATTAATTGAAATTTAGAATTTTCAAAAAATAGTAATGAGAGGGATAAAATCAAACTTAGCTAGAAAATAGATGATACGATTGAGACAGGGCCTGATACTCACTATGCAAGACTGGGACACTATCATAAACTAAGATCTAAACTTCATTTTTTTATTGGATAGGAGCACAAAAACTAGATAGGAGTGGCACCAACATTTTAGTCCACCTCTACCTCTATTGTCTTGAGGATTTGAGCTTTTTGGGTTTTGTTTACCAAGTTTGTGTGACCTTGTCCATGAAGTTTTGGTAGCTAAAATTCTATAAAACTCCTTATAGAGAAGATTATATATTAAAACCCAATGTTATATTATGATTTGGCCAATTTTAAGAAAGAGGGGGGGGTTAGTGTGTGTAAGATTCATTAGATTTGGATCCACACCCCTTGTGTGGGCATGTTGCCTACATACCAATACTCTGAAGAGGGATCAAGCCATATGTAGTTTTCCCACTTATTATGCTTTGTATAATTGTATGTATGAAGATGAAAAATTTTAAATTAGATGTTCTTGAGATGGCTAAGGACTAGTGTAGGGATTTGAATAAGCTTATAAGTGTGTTGGTGGGTTGTATGTAGAGAATAGGGAATATTGCTTGAGTGGTCTTGCTTTTATTCTTGCTTGTTTAGTGATAATTCCCAACCCTTTCTAAATGATCTTTGAATAGGCTTTTATATGGATATATTGGTCATGGGTTGAATGTGCTCTCATTAGGATAAAAAAAAAGGATGGGGAACTAGAAGGAACTAACCATTGGGCCCAAAATTACATTTGGAAAAGAGTGCCAAAAGTAGATAGTAGTGGAACTGATGTTATAATCCTAGTGTGGCACTATTGTCTTGAGTAGATAAGACCTAGGGGATGGATATATCATGGAAAGAGGGGTCTAGCTCAGTTGGGATCAAGTCTAGAAGGCTAAATATGACTAGAAATCAATGAAAAGATTCCTATGAAGGTCATGAGAGCAACCAAGAGGGACCTAAGGTTTGGGTGTCATTAGCTATGCTCAAGTTACCAATTTTTACATTGTATATGACTACATTTGCATTACCTTTATTCTAGTGATGAAACAAAGTGAAATACTAGGATAAAGGACAAATAAAAAGCATACCTAAACTTACTTGCAAGGGTGAGTCTTATGAATCTATGTGATGTTGGGTTTGCATAGAGAGAACATGTTGTGAAGTGTGAAATCTATAAAATAACACAAAGAGTAAATTAGTTCTTACTAGATGTGCTATATATAAAACAAGAATGTACAAAACTAGGTAAGAGAGAGAGAGGAAGAGAAAAGAATGAATACACCTCATTAGGTATGTGAAACAATAAAAAACATATTGTGATGTTGAGTGATGTTGAGTAATGCTAGATGATGTTGTACCAAGAGTAATATTGTGAACAAAGCTGAGTGCTCAATTCCCTAAGAGTGGCTCAAGAATGGAAAGGTTAGTCCTTTAGATCTATCATCACTCACTAAGTGAAGCTAGGTGATCATGTGTGTGTTGATGAATGTTTTGAATATGTGTCTAATCCCTCTAAATAGGTGGATAAATAATACAAAGGCTAGCTATCCCTTTGGTTCCATCATTGCCCCATGAAGTGAAGCTATGAACTGATACCATTATAAAATGTATGATGTATGAAATGTCTCATAAAGAATACAAATGCATTGTTATCTAACAATGTTGGCATGGATATCTGAATGTATTCTAGAAACTAGGCCACTCTTGGCCACTCCAAAATATGGATATTACGCTTGTATGAAATCCACTCCAAAACTAGTGCACTAGGCTTGTATGAAATCCACTTAGGAACTTAGAAACTCAAGAATATGGAAATCAAGCTTGTATGAAAGACATTCTAAAATGATTCCAACCACATATAGATATAATAAGGCATGCAACTAATAATAATGCCTAGGTAATACTAAACTCAAAAAGGAAAAATAAAATAAATGTGTCACACAGATTTCCCCCCAATCATTTGTCTCTAGAACATGGATTCTGATCTAGAAGTTATATCAAATGCCATATGTAAAATTGAAAGTGAGATCCATCATGCCATGCATGATTACCCTATATCTAGATTATTTAAGTGAAAGTTAATTAAAAATTGCTTATTCTAAACTATTTTGGCTATGAAAAACTATAGATGAACCTACTTTTTTGCTTGCTTTTAGAAAGTCTAGTTTTCTTGTTGTTTGGATAGGAGTACCAAAAGTGGACACTAGTGGCATCGGTGTTATATTATATGTTAGGAATTATTGTCTTAAGCTAAATTTGGTAACTATTCTAATATTATCACTAGCTACATGTTTTATTCTAATTGTTTTGATGTCTAGTTGTTATTCTAGGTGTGCTAAATGTTACATTTTTAACCATTAGGAGATCTAATCTCTATAACAAAACCCCTATTTTTTACCCCCTCTTCTGGGGGTAGGAATGAAGACCCTAAAATGACTACCCTTAGAATAAAGAGCCTTGAAAGTGTGTTATGTTGTAAAGATACATGGTATAGCAATGATAATCAATAAGATATCTCAAAATATAACATGGTTTGTATTGAGAGATTGTTAGATCAACATGGGTATGACTAGATGGATATAACAATGTAATAACATGTGAAATGTACTGAAATAGAATTATAAGTCTGGTTAGTTTTTAGTTAGATGGATGGAGCATGATATCCATCATGACATCTAAGATAGCAGGATAATGCATGATGTAGATCATGGCATTTTAAATAAATGAAATCAAATCAATAATAAGCACATAAATTAAGAATAAAAAAGCATACAAGGGTGACCAAGGGGCCACAAAAACAAGGGACATGGTTACTTGTCATTCATATTATAAGGAAAACATACAAGGCATGTTTAAATGCTACATAAACATACAATTGAAATAAGTAAGGTTGGCATGAAAGCCAAATCACATAAAAGAGTATAGGCATAGGACATTGGAAAATTTAATAAGGTATGCACAATACATATAAGCAAAGGACATTGGAAAATGTCTTAAGGCACATGCAAGAGACAATCAAGAACTAAGAAATGTAATCATGTCTAGTTATGCAAAGTAAGAAAGGAAAGCATGTAATAATTAGAAATACAATCTCATCTAACTAATCAAAACAAAAAAGAAAGTATGCAAGACATGTTAATAAAATAATAGGTATATGATAATAAATACACAAGTGCTATATACTAGTGAGTATCAATAGATTAATCTATGTAATCTAGTAAGTAATATACATCAACATGATAAATAGAGTGTGTGGTGTAGTAATGACATAACTTGGATGGTGTAGTCATGTAGAAGATGCCCCCATTGGGTATATATATTGATATACATCTCAATGGATAAGTAGGATTCCCCCTCAATGGATAGAGTGAAGTAATTAAAGAGCTGGATGTCAGTACACACACTCAAAGAAGATCAAGTGAAGCTTAGTAATGTAGATAAATTGACAAACAATAACATAGAACATCAAATGTAAGTTTAACATTGTAGTAGAAATGTAAAGCATTTATGATGCATACAATTGAATTTTTTTTGTGTTTTTGAGTTATTGCAATGTTTTTATATTTTGAAATATATGAATGTTTTTAGATTTTTGAATGTTGTATTGTTTTTCAAATTTTGATATAATCTATGTACAATAAAGCATAAAAAAATATGTACAGTTAAACTAAGAAGAAATGATACTAACCAATGAGTCTCATGGGAGAATCTTTATCATGGTGTCCTATAACAAGGAAAGGAATCATGCATGATCATGAAGTATTATGGAAGTGTTGAGACTATGGCTCTAAAATTTGCATATGTTGTAAATGCTATAAAATATCTAAAGTAAAAACCAACTTGGGGTCCCCTTGTAACTCTGAGAAGTGGATGAAACTATAGGGCTCTTAGGGACCCATTTGGTTGTAAGAGAAGCTCTATGAACATGTGCTCTATGAGTAGATGTATGAGATATTAATGATACTACCTTGGGTGTGAACACTATATCTAAAATCTATGTAGAATATTAAATTTGTATAGGTGTATGAACTCTCTATGCTAGTGATGGATGCCTCAATTATGTCTAAATTAGAACTAGAGGAAGAACTATAACTGGTGGAAAAACCAAAACTAGTGGAAAAATTAAAAATCGTGACTATGGAATAGTAGATGGATCTAAATTAGAGAGTGGTAGCTCATATGGAACTCCACTAACTATAAAAACCTAATTAGCATGAATGAATTCAATGCATCTATGAACTATAAAAGGTACTACTCAAAGTTTTTAGATCCATGGTCAACCAAATAACATATAATAAAATCCTCACTGGGAACTATAGTGAATGGTGTGGCCATGTGTGTTGGACCAACCTATAAGGGAGGTATAATCTCACCTAATGAACTCTGTATGTGCCTACTAAATCCATTGATAGTTATTTCTATTGAGGTAATATCTTTCTTTGAATATCCCAAATGCGATAATAATTTCATAGTGCACATGTTCACACTGGATCCATTATCTATGAGAACACTATGAATAGGCTGATTATGAATGTACGATCTAGTAAAGAATACATGATAATCTGAATCAGCCTCAATGATCTCTTACTCTAAGAAGGAGATGGAAGGTATAGCTAGAACTCTAGAATTGTATACACCAATCATGTTTCTCAAAGGATATATCTCAATTGAAAGTTCCCTATATGTATCTAGTGGAAGATGTGCATGATATGCATGGTGAACCCCTGATGTGTCCCCTATCTCATATTTAGAATGATGTGGATGAAGATCTAAAAATATTTTCAAACTTTGTCATGTGTTTGCTTTGCTTAAGGAGGCTCAACTAAAGTGCCAAGGTTAATATGATTTCCATCTATCAAATATTGTATCTTGTGTCTCAAACTGATGCATATATTTGTTGTATGGTATGGTGCCTTATGAAACTCATAAAATGCATGCTAATCATATCCCTATGGAAGAGGCTTTGTTGGGTCAACTTCATAAATTGGAGTTAGAGATATGATGTTACATTCTAATAGTTGTTGTAAGACTCTGGCTAGAGAAACTGGTGGATTAGTGAAGGTTCATCAAGGAGGTGTTGATAAAACCACTCACTGAAGGGGATCAAAAGTTGCATTAACTATCAGTTGATTCTGAATGTTGATATCATTGACCTTGACTTTGTATGGGACTTTGTTGTTACTCTTGTTTATTATTTCTAAGCTACTTGTGTACTTGAGTTTGCCTATTAAAATTATTTTGACTTCTCATTCCTTTAGTGTGTGATAAAATTTTGTGAAGGAAGAGAATCTTTTGAACATGATTGATTCATACAAAGTTGGTATAAGACTCTATTTGAAGATATCTTATAACTCTTTATCGACCATGGGGATAGTCATCTTAGCCAAAATAGTTTTATATCGAAGAACATAATCTACGAGATACTCATTTAACCTCTATTTAGATTGTAAAATTTGGGCATATGAAACCTTATCACCAATGTTAATTCTAAAATGAGCTAGGAACATGTTGGCTAAAGGATTGAATGCATTGACCAAATTATTATGTAGAATATAGAACCATTATAAAGCATAATCATTTAGGCTTCATGGAAATATCTTGGTAAGTATCTAGTCATGGGGTGCATAGTCCAAACATTCTACATGAAAGGCTCTCAAATGTGTCTCTAGATCACCCTTGCCATCATATAGAGTAAGCTTGGGTGGAACAAAACCTTATGGAAAGGGTGTAAAATGAATGTGACATGCCTATAGTGTATGCAGTAGATCAAAAGAATTCAAAGTATACATAGGTCTAGAGGCACCTTGATCAATATGTAGTACCTTGGATTGAATAAATTTTATCTCTTGCACAAGGCTACCACATCAAGAGACAAAGATGTACTATCTGTAGTTGGTGGCATAGAGGTAGGTTGGGATACTATAGGGGGTTGTTAAGACATGGTTTCCCCTATAGTGTCATTTTTAACTATTTTCTCTAAAGGAATGGAAGATTCAACTTGATTAGCCTTTTTAGTTTCGATGATAGATTGCAAGATAAGAGTATGATCTTAGGGCTAGTCCTGAAGTCTTTCTCAAAAACTTTGTAGGTTAAAATATTTATTTAGGACAATTTTACTATCAATAATTGGTGGAAGTGGATTAGTAGTCCAATGTGGTGGGGAATGAGCATTAGTTTGTACATCATCATTTTTATTTTCATACTTCTCATTATTGGAGTTATCTTTATTAACATTAGTGTAATTTGGATGCGTAGAATCTATAATAGGAACTTGAGTTAGTTGTCTATCAATGGTATATGGTCAAGTTATCAAAATTTGGGAGAATCCAAAAGGATTATCACTAAGTCTTGCACTTCATATTGAAGGAAGATATGCAAGAAAATTAGGTGGCATAAGGAAAACAACTTGGATAATAGTAGAAAATATTAAATAAATATAATCTAAACAAGTAACTATAATATGCATAAAAAAGATACAAAGTTCACACATATGTAAGGTGATACATCAAGAAGCAAAATAGGAACTAGTACATGCAACTAGGGCTTGAAAGATAATTATTTGAACAATTTCTATGAAATTTTGTAATTAAAAGTGAATTTCTAAGTTAGATATGCAAGTAAAAAATTAGAAATTTATTACAAAATTAGTGATTTAATCGGACCTAAGATATGCAACTAATGTTTAGAAAAATAAATGTTTTTGAAAATCACTATTGAATTTTGAATGGATTTTCTATTTTAAATATGATAGTAAAAAATCAAAAAATATTGGAAAATTACTGGAAAAATACTGGGACTTAGTATGGGCAACTAGGGTTTGAAAGAAAATTATTTTAAAATTACTATGAAATTTTAAAATTTAATGCTAATTTTTTATTTTATTATGTAGGTAAAAAATAAAAAAAAAGAAAAATGGTAGAAAATTTACCCTAGGGTTTCTAGAGTTTTTATGTGCAAACAAAGTAAGTCAAGTTCAACAAATGATTTAACAATTTTGGGAATATTGGTGTATTATTCCTAATTTAGTTAAAAGGTTTGAGTAGTAAAATCAATAAATAAATATGTAATTATTAAGCTACTAATTTGTGAAAATTAATTATAATTTAGACTTTTATAAAAATAGTAATGAGAGGGAGAAAATTAAACTTAACTAGAAATTGACTGATACAATTGAGACAAGGCCTAATACTTGTGATGTATGACTAGGACACTATCACAAATTGAGATCTAAACTTTGTTTTTGGATTGGATAGGAGTGCCAGAACTAGATAGGACTACCATCAACATTGTAGTCCACCTCTATCACTATTATTTTAAGGATCTAAGTTTTTTGAGTTTTGTTTACCAGGTCTGTGTGACCCTGTCCATGAAGTTTCAAAAGTTGGAAGTCTATAGATCTCCTTGTAGAGTAGATTTTTTCTTCAAACCAAATGTTAAATTATGATTTAATAAATTTTGAGAAAGAGGGGGGGTTAGTGTGTGTAAGATTTATTGGGTGTGGATCCACACCCCTTATGTGGTCATGCTGCCTACATACCAATACTTTGGTGAAGGATCAAGACATATGTAGTTATCCCACTTGATGTGCTTTATGCAATTATGTGTATGAAGATGCATAATGTTAAACTAGATGTATTTGAGATGGCTAGGGATTGGTGTAAGGATTTAAATAAGCTTATAAGTGTGGTGGTTAGCTTTATATAGAGAATAGGGAATATTTCATAAGTGGTCTTACTTGTATTCTTGCTTTCTTAGTGATAATTTCCAATCCTTTCCAAATGATCTTTGAATAAGCTTTTATAGAGATCTATTGGTCATGGTTTGAATGTGATCACATTAGGATGACAAGGAAAAGGGTGGGGAACTGAAATTAACTAACCATTGGGGCCAAAATTTCACTTAGATGAGAGCACCAAAAGTGGATAAGAGTGGTACTGGTCCTATAGTCCTAATGTGGTGCTATTATCCTAAGTAGATGGGACCTAGGGGTATGGATTTTTCATGGAAAGAGGGGTTTGGCTCAGCTAGGATCAAGTTTGGAAGGCTACAGATGAATGAGAACCATTAAAAATATTTATATGAGGGTCATGAGAGAAAACAAGAGGGACCTAAGGGTTGGGTGTCATTAACCATGCTCAAGTTACCAATTTTGACATTTTATATGACTACACTAAGTATTACAATTATATCACAAAATATTCTCACATTTTTTTCTTACGCTATACTAGCATATTTTTAATTTTATCTATTTTCATTATAATTCAATAGTCAATAGACATGATTAGCCTAAAATATTGTCTAAGAAGTGTAGACCTATCAATAAACAATTTCATATTCTATTACTAATCAGACAAAGCCAAAATATTATTTTTTTACTGGTTCATACTATCAAATATCATAAATAATCAACATAAATTTAGATTTAAACTAAGTACATTTATTATTAATGTTTTCCAAAAAGGCAATTTTATATATTTAACAATTTTCAAAGTAGAATTTTTTATATTTATATTTAGCATTCTAATTCTCTACCTAGTTTTACACCTATTAGACAAATACATTATTTAAATAAAAATAGGGTAAAATAGAGTTGTGAACCCATTGATTTTTTGATATTGCTTTTCTATTTTTTTTCAGGGGGTCACATTCATTTCTTATTTATATACACAAAAATCTTCTTTTCTGATTTAGTTGTCAATTTTTTTTTTCTTTTCTTATTTTCCTATAAACTATGTTTTTGTAGTTTTAAAACTCAAAAGAAATTTAATTTTGGGAAAAATATTCCTCATTTTTTCTTGAGCCATGGTGTGATTGGCACTACCCCAATACCCAAACCATTAGATACTATATACATATTTTAGTTTCCATGTACCCATAGTATGTTAGAAATTCCCATGGTTTTTATTTTCAAGTAGAGGAAACATTCTACCATTTGTTCTCATAGTGTATAGGTAAGTAGTTATCCACAAGAATATACTCTCATGGTACCTTAGAGATAGGATAGTGAGGGTATGAGAGAGTGGTATCCTCAGTAGTTAGTACCCTTTGGTTGTATTTCACTATTTTATGATTGGGATTATTATATCTAAGAGATTACAAAGGAAATGCTATCACCCAAAATTTCACCCTTGGAAGGTTATTAAATCCTTTAAAAGTTAGGGTAACATGGAGATAATCCTAGACTGTGGGTGGCCCAATAGGTGGATTGAATCTCTAGATTATAGGGCTAACTCACCTTGATGTATAAATTAGGCTTACAACTCTACACTAATAGCTTTTAAGGAAAAGGGAGAAGGATAACATGAAATAAAAATAACTATGGAGGTGATACACCAAAATAATTTACCACTACCAACTAGCTATATGTGCACATCAACTATGAGAGTAGTTTGAACATACACTACTCCTAATCTGAATCTCCTACATCAATATTTCAATGTGAAGGTTATGGTGGATACTTAGGCTAGGAGGGATAATCAATAGGTCTAAAATGACACTAATGAATAGGAAAACTCACTCAACCATTGCACCTCAATTAAACACTTCACATGACCTACAAGAGAAGCTTTTTAATTGCATATAGGTGTTAGAATATGATAACATGTCAAAGAAGACTAGGAAAATCACTCAACAAGATAAACTATCCATATATATACACTAAGTATAGTCATGTAAAGAGGTAAAACAAATATTATTCATTGATAAAAGGCATATAAATGAGTATGGATTCACTATACTCATTTGGAGGATCCTTACAAATTATAAAAAATAGTCATAATTATAGAGAAAGTGAGAAAGGAGAGAGAGATAGAGAGAGAGGCTTAGATAAGGTACTAGACATGTGTAAAACATGATGAAATAAGTTATAAACAAGAAATAGGTTATAAATATTAATAAATAGTCTCTAAACATGTGTGCACTTGGATTAATGATGAGTTTCATGAAGTTGGCATAGGAGTGGCATATAACCCCTCTCTCCTGAAAATGCCATTCTTCTTGATTGAAGATTGAAAAGTCACCTTGTTGGTTTATAATTATTTATCACTATATTTGAAACTTATTCATATATGGGAGTTTTCTATGCTGATTTTTTGAAGTGAGCCAATCATTTTAGGACCTGTAACATCTCTCCCAACTGTCATTAATTCCGTAGGTGCCTTGAGACTCTTCAAGTTCTCTTTTCTACTTTTCTACAATTGGTATGAAATCCATAAATTTGATTTGATATCTATCATGAGGGATTGGATGGCATATTAAAATTTATTATAAAGGTCATATATGGTCTCAGTAAACTCCATTAGGCCTCACTTAGTTAAATTTCATGAAGATCCCCCCAAACATACATTTTCAAGCCTGTCATAGTCATTTCTAAGCCTATTTTCATATAAAAGTATCTTGAACGTGATATTAATCTACATGGTCAGCTACATAGAGGGATAATAAACATCAATTATGTCATTAAAATGCATTTTTAATCCATTTTAATTAATTAAAGGCTTTGTTTCTTACATACGGTCAGAGTAGGGGTTTAAGCAGGGTTCAGAGGAGCTAGTTTTCTTAACAATGTTTCAAAAAGTTGAGGGCCTCAACTTATGAATTTTTTTTTTTTTTTTTTTAAATGATGGTAAAACCATGAAAATACCTAAATATCACCTATTTCAATGCATAACCTCCTTCAATTTATGATCAAAAGACTATGTCACCTCGAGCTTCTAAGGATGTTTTTGAGGCAGTTTTAGAGTGGCTAGTTTTCTTAAAGATTATTTATAATGCATAAAAAAATTATCCATGAAATAATTAAATAAAATTGGATATAATAGTCTCCTTCACTCTTAAAATATCCATTCCCTCTAATTAATTTGTTTAATGACATTTTTGAGCTTCAAAATAGCCTCTAGGGCATTGTAGACCTGCTTGAGAGCTTGAGGAGGGTGATTTGGTTAAGAAGGCATGAAATTAATTTGTTTTATACTTAGACACCTATTTTATGTATTTTTAACCTTGAATGAAATATTAAAGTTTTCTTATACTCTATTACACTCTTCAAACCCACTACAACTTAGATGAGCCCATCGCTAGTATTTAAGGGCAATCTTCTTGAATTGATCCTAACAATGCTATCTTGGTACCTTTTTCGTATTTATAGTGCATTAAAATTCATATAAAATTTTATCCCACATATTCCTCATCTGTTTTAACTTTAAAATTTCCCATATCATCTCAAAATTGTAATTTTCTTCCTTCCTACACTCACAGACCTATAGGTGCTCATATATGTCCTAGATTACAACTTTGAGATGGAATCCTCTTCAAAAGGGTTTAAAAATTTGGGTGATCTTGAGAATAATTATAAGGTTAACTCACTCTCTTATTAACCTCCCAAATTATTATTCAACTTCATTCAACATAACCAAATACTCTTTCACTCATATTTTGCATAAGGCAGGTATGTAGGTGGTTGCTTAAAATTCTTGACTTTGTCAACCTAAGATTGAGAATTATTTTATTGGATATGACCTTATAAATTATTATAATAGGTAAATAAACCTTACATAATATCTCCTTAACCTCTTCCATCCTCTTTTCACCTATTATCACATTACAAGAATGTCTCCCCTCTCCTCTACTTGTAATAGGCATAGAGGTAGCCATTAGGCCAAAAACCTTCATCTTCATGATGTTTTTACCTTATTTAGATAATTTAATCCATTAGTGGAATTTTAGACCATGTATTAATTTTTTTTAAATATCCTCATCCCTCCAATGGGATTAGATCACTTTAAATATCCACCTAACACCCTCACAAGCTTCATGGTTTACCTAGTCCATTTCTTGGGGTCATAAAGTCCATCTCTTAAGATCTACCAAATAACTCTCCTTATTCAATGTAAAATCAATGATTATGTGAGAATAATATTAATTTTATGCACATTTTGAGTTTATTTTATGATTGGGAAACCAATTCCATATTGGTTTCTATAGGATGACACTTAGGTTCCTTAGGATTCTTCGTACTACTTCAATATGCTTAGATGTTCCATCAATTAGGAAAACTAATATGTTATGGTATATTGTTAATAAATAATCCTTAAATATCCCTCTCACCCATTTCATACACTCTATAACTTTCTTGAAACTTCACAAGTTAGGTCTCTAACTCAACCTTGATCTTCTAGCCCACTCTCTCACACTAGATTATAGGTGTGCATTTAGTTCTTTTGATTGTTAAGTGTTCCATTGATCCCCATAGCAATCCAATCTTGTCAACTTATCTCATAAAGTTTAAACAACTTATGATACAACTTAAAACTCATCTTCACCTAAAAATTTGAGATTTAGATCTCATCAACACATAAGTAAACCTATAGGTGTTGGTTTTGACACTTCAAGTTTTTTACCTCCTGACTGATCTCTTCCCCTAGGATGGTGAATAAAAATTGAATGAGGATAGAGATATAAGTGAGAAACTAGAGAAGACCATGTTATAGAATCATTTAAAACCCTTATTTCATCTCTCTATGACTTCAAGGAGACCTCCCCTTGAGTATCATTTGTAATCATTCCCTCAGGGAGATCTCTTGATCTTTGATTGTTCATATGTGCCAAAATTGTTGGAGAAAGGTGTGATAAGGTTGAGAAAATGTTTTATGGGCATCTATAATCTTTAATTTTTCACATTTATTTTATTTTTGTACTCAAAATAACTAAAACCAAGCCTTGAGGGTTTTGTTAGGGTTTAAGAGCACCTTATATTCTTAGAGATTATTAATAAAGGAGGGGAATGGATCAAAGAAATAATGCCACCAAATGTAAGGATACTATGGGTCCCTTGTATGACCAAGATATTAGGTCACCTATCTATTTCTTCTATATGAAACGAACATATGAAATTGGCCATTGTGAATTTACCAAGGGCTCGATGGATATTCTAATGCATTTGTTACCTACTTTCAATATATGCAAGCTTTTTTTTCCTAAAATTTATCTGAGGTAGGTGAAAAGACACCTCTACATTCATTTACACCTAAATATGGACCCTTCATTCCCATAAAATTGACTAAAATTGACAACTTTAGAGTAAATCATTTTCTTTTATTCATTAAACTATAAGAATTCATGGTTCTAACACTTATATGACCAAATCCTAACATTTATCACATTATAAACCCTCTTGATATTCTTGAAATTTGAAATGGTATGTACATTACCTTGTACTTATCCCAAGAAGTGACTTGATAGACATTGAAATGCATTGCCAAGTATAAAGGAAACTAATGCGTGTTTGATAGCTTTATGAGGTGAACATAAAGATTTATAAGACCACCTTTGACTTTAATTGAAAATTTCACCATTTTATTTAACAAACCATATAAGAAGGTGGCTTTGGGAAGACTTAAATGACCATAATGAAATGTTGACTTCTCCAAAAACCTAAAGAAATTATAAGTTACCTTAACTCCCTCAATCAAGGCTAAGATGATTCAAATGATGAAACTAATTAATGGAAAGACTTGAGGGACAAAAAATAATCTTGAAACATCATGAAATAGACCTATGACCCTATAAGCTAACCTTTATGGCTTTGGAAACATATGAGGAAGTTAATACCTTAAACAATGCTAAACAAGGTTTTAAGTGACCATTGGAATAATATTATAGGACCATGTGGCTATCAATTTGTAATTAAGAATCCCTATGATGGAAGTTTTTAATTATAGGTGTCTAAATTTTTATCTTAGAGGCAAAAAATGGTAAAAAATTTATCAATTCATAGGGGTAGCATACCCGCAACACAAATGGACTAATAGCTTTGTCCTTCCATTGGGTAATAGAGTCACTTGTACTCAAATACTAACTTATATGGGATGTTGACCTTGGATGGAAGACCCTCAGAAAATCAAATATAATTTATTTACCCTCCCAAACACAAAAATACAAATAAAAACACACAAAACAAGGCTGAAACAAGATAAAACACCACATTTGTGAAAACAAGCACTTAGGGGGAAACAAAACATGCAACTACAAAACATAACTAATCCTGGTGAAAGAGTGATCCACCTAGATCAAAAGGGAATTTCATGAAATTACTTCCTCCATGAGATGTAAAATGTTTCAAATTAGTATACTTATTTAAAGTGATGTTTGATGAGTCATACCTCTTGAATTTAAACCTCCTTGTCATATTATCAAGTGAGTCAATAATAGTAAGCATGTATCCAATGAAGATGTAAACATATTGGGATCCAATATTTACCTTATGTAGCTCTTTAGTTTTGAAAATATCCTTTAAAGTGATCACATATTTACTTTTAGGGCATGAAAAACTTTAATTCCTAATGTCTCCTTGACAAGGTATGTTTGGCATTGAAAGGTCTCTTGAGAACTTTCACATTTCCTTTTAGGAAAGGAAAAACCTCACCAACATCTTCATTTCATATTATAGGAGAGGTATGTCCTTTAATGGCTTAAAAATCATTGAAAATGTCCAAATGATGTTGCCATAGGTACTTATCATATTCATGAATTTTTTTAAGGTGGGACTAATTAAGCTACACTTTCATCATCTCCCTTAGGAGTCATAAGACTACCAAGAATATTGAGCCCCTCTATATAGTCATGATGTAGTTGGGAATCGCTTTATTCAAGGTCAAACTCTTTCCTTCTAAAAACCAATACTATATGGTTATCCTAAACCTAATCATCAACATAAAACCCTTCCCAATGTGATTGATCCATTTGGTTATTGATGGCACTTTGAAAACCTACACATGATTCTAACATTTCTAACTCATCAAGTCTTGCTTTTTCCTCATCTCTAAAGATTTATTTTCATACTTCACCAATTTATTTTGAAATTATAACATATTCATCATACACACTTAGTATCCTCTTCATATCCTTATTGGAAGTGATCTATAAATACAACTTGACTTTCTTCCTCAAGGAGTGGATGATTAACGTCACAAACCAATTTTGATCTCTCATGATCAATGAGATTATCTCTTTCTTCCTTCCATTCACCAATGAATCCTTCAAACCTTAAACTTATTTTGTTTTAAAATTTATCCACAAGGGATTCCTTATTCATTTGAATTTATTTCCAAGATGGGAAATTCTTAGGCTCTTTAGGAGGGATGGGTGGGGATTAAATAGGTTCATGTTTTTCTTTATCAATTTCCCAATATAAAATTATTCCACTTTGTTTATAACTTTAATTCATCACTTGATTCCAAATTGGAATCTTAATGGGATTATTGGGGGATCCTTGAAGAAAGGGAATTGAGATTTGTGCCAATTTAGCTTCATTATTTTCCCTCCAAGTAGCAATCAAACACTCTAATTCTAATTTGTATTGATCCTCAACCCTCTTTAAAATAACCTCTTTCTTCTTTTAGATGTTCTCTTGCATTTAATTCCATTATGGGAAGGAATTATGTTCTTGAGTATGGATGGGTTGGGATTGAATAGGTTTAGGTTCTTCTTTGTCAATTCCCCAATATAAAATTATTCAAATTTGTTTATCCCATGAATTCATCACTTGATTCCAACTTGGAATATTAAGGGGATTCTTGGGCAGTTCTTGAATAAGGGGAATGGAATTTTATGCTGACATATCTTCATTATTTTACATCCAAGTAAACATCAAACACTCCAATTATAATTTATCTTGATCCTCAACCCTCTTAATAATAACCTCTTTCCTCTTTTGAATGTTCTCTCGGATTGAATTCCATGATGGGAAGGATTGATGTGCATGTGAAGGACTTGGGATGATTTGAAAGTCACTTGAATCAATATTTAGAGGAAGAATGGATGGCATAAAAGAGGGATGAGGTGGTACATGAGAAGGCACATGATTTATATAGAATTAAAATTCTTACTCTTCATGAACTATTAGCTTGTACTCTATGAATTAAATTAGGACACCTATCTCCATCATGTCACTAGAGAGTCTTTTCCATTTTTATCTCTCAATAGGTAACCACTCCATTTTCATTAGATGAAATTATTATCTCACATTCTAAAAGAGATTACTAGGAATAATTAGACCATACTCCCTTTGTTTATCAAGCCCTATCATATACCTTTCATAGCATAAGACAACTTGTTTGAATCTTGAGATAGATTGATAATAAATGTAACTATGTTGAATAGGAGCATCATGGTCTTGAAAATATGATTAGAATGGTGAAAAGGATGCCAAAGAGGATGAATATCTTGGTAAGACTATTAAGGAAAAGAAGGGTAATAATATTGATAACAAGGCTAATAATAATCAACATATTGTTGGCAAGGATTAACAAACTATTGACAAAGATCAATATGAGTTTGATATGGCTCACCAACTTGTGTAAAACATAAATCAACAACAAAATCAGCCATGAAACCTCATTAAAAAGTCATAAATGAAAGGTAACTTTCTTAAACTGATATCTAGTCTACTACAAATAGCTGAGTACATTTGGATTTACCATTGGTTCTTGTGTTCATGCCTCTAAAGGTTGGTGAATTGAAAATCACACCAATCACTCTTCAATGGATGAAGTCTCTTGTCCTATCACGCATTATAAAATTGTTATCACCCAAAATTTAACCCCTATAATGTTTTTTAAGCCTTCATAATTTGGGGTAACATGGAGACAATCCTGGGTTATGGGTGGCCTAATAGGTGGATTAAATATCTAGATTATAAGGCTATCTCCCCTTCATGTATCAATTAGCTTTACAACTCTACACTACTATATTTTAAGGAAAATGGAGAAGGATAACATGAAATAAACCTAACTAGGGAGTGATACACTAAACTAATTGACCACTAACAACCAACTACATATGCACATCAACCATGAGACTAGTTTGAACATACACTACTCTTAATCTAAATCACCTACATCAATATTTCAATGTGAAGCTTGTGATGGATGTTTAGTCTAGGAGGGATAATAAAGAGGTATAAAATTACAATAATTAATATTCAAACTCACTAAACCCTTGAACCTCAATTGAACACTTCAAATGATAGGCAAGATAATATTTTTAATTGCATATTGGTGTTAAAATATGATAATATTTCAAGGAAGACTAAGAAAATCACTTACCAAGATCAAATATCCATACATACACACTAAGTATAGTCATATAAGGAGGTAAAAATAATAGTATTAATTGATCAAAGATATATAAATGAGTAGGGATTTGCCATACTTATGTGGGAGATCCTTACAAATGCCAACAATAAGCATACTTATAGTGAAAGTGAGAAAGGAGAAAGTGAGAGAGATAGGTATAAATAAGGTTGTAGAAAAGTGTCACCCATGATGAAGCAAGTAAAAAACAAGAAAGAGGTTATAAAGAGTCCTACAGACTCTCTCAACATGTGTTCACTTAGAGCAATGATGAGTTTCATGAAGTTGGCATAGGAGTGGCACATAACCCTTCTCTCCTAATATTGGTGCTCTTCTTAATTGAAGATTGACAAATCACTTTATTAATTTCTAACTTTTCATCCCTATCTTGGACACTTGTTCATATGTGGTAATATTATATGATGATTTTTGTAAGTTTTCCAATCATTTTAGGACCTACAACATCTTTCCCAACTGTCACCAATTCTATAGGTGCCTTGAGACTCTTTAAGTTCTATTCTTTACTTATCTACAATTGGTTTGAAAGCCATAAATTTGATTTTATATCTCTCATGAAGGCTTAGATAGTATCTTAAAATTTCTTCTCAAGATCACATATGGTCTCAAAAAACTCCATTAGGCCTCACTTAGTTAAATTTCATGAAGAGCCACCAAAACCTACATTTCCAAGCTTATCAATCATTTCTAAGCCTATTTACATTTAATAGTATCTTGAATGTGCTATTAGTTTACATGGTTAGGTGAATATAATGATCATAAACATCATTTAGGTCATTAAAAGTCATTTTTAATCCATTTTAATCACTTGAAGGGTTTTTTTTTAATATTAGGTTAGATTACGGGTTTAGAGGAGGTAGTTTTCTTAATAATGGTTCATAAATTTGAGGGCCTCAACTTATGAAACTTTTATACATTTTGAAAGTAAGGGAACCCTGTGAACATCCATGAAGATAACCTAGTCCTATGCATAACCTAATTCATGTTTTGATCAAAAGACCATGCTACCTCGAGCTCCTAAGAATGTTTTGAAGTAGTTTTGGAGTGTTTAGTCTTCTTAAAGATTATTTATACTAAATATGACTTTGATCCATGATGTAAAGGAATATAATTTGAGTATAAGAGTATCATTCACTCCTAAAATATCCATTACCTCCCATGCATTTGTTCAATGATGCTTCTGAGCTTTAAAATAGCCTCTTAGGTAGTGTAGACCTATTTGAGAGCTTGAGGAGGGTGATTTAGCCTAATAAGGAATGAATTTTATTTTTTTAGCATTAAGACATCATTTACGTCTTTTAAACCTTTCATAAGACATTAAAGTGTTCTTAAACACTATTCCACTCTTCAAGCTCACTATAACTCAGATGAGCCCATACTTAGGGTTTAAGGATAATCTTCTTGAAGTGACCCTAACAATGATAGCTTGGAACCTTATTCATCTTCAAAATGTATTAAAATTCATATAATTTTTTATCCCACATATTCCTAATCCCATGAAAATTTCTAATTCCCTAGATCACCTCAAAATTGCAAGTTTTCTTCTTTCTTACACCCATAGACCTATAGGTGCTCATTTAGGTCCAAGACTGTAACTTTGAGATGGAATCCTCCTAAAAGGGTTTGAAAATTTGGGTGATATTGATAAGTATTATAATTTTCATTTAAAATATTTTTATCTTCACACATTCTCCCCCAAATTCATTCAACATAATCAAATGCAATTTTCCTCATATTTTTCATAAGGTAGTTCTATATGTGGTTGCTTGGAATTCTTGATTGTGTCAACTTGAGATTAAGCATTATTTTGTTGTATTTGACATTATTAATGATTATATATGGAAATAAACCTTACATAATCTCTCACTAACCTATAATAACCTATTTTCACCTCTTATCACATTATAATAATGTCTTCCATCTCCTCTACTTATAATATGCCTATAGGTAGCCATTAGGCCAAACACCTTCATATTCATGATGTTTCTACCTTATTAAGCTTGTTTAATCCATTATTTTCATCTTGGACCATGTTTATAATTGTTTTTAAATATAATCATCCATACAATGGGCTTATATCACCTTGAATATCCACTTGGCACCCTCACAACCTTCTTGGTTTACCCAGTCCACTTCTTGGGTTCACACAGTCCATCTCTTAGGTTCTTCCAAATACCTCTCCTTATTAAATGAAAAAAAATGAGTATGTGAGCCTAATATCTATATGATGAACATTTTTATTCATATTTTAGTTTGGAAACCAAATCTATATTAGTTTTTATAGGATGACACTTAGGATCCTTGAGATTCTTTGTACTACTTCAAAGTGCTTAGATCATCCATAAATTAGGAAAACTAATATGTTATGGTATATTGTTAAGAAATAATCCTTAAATATTCCTTGCACCCATTTCATACACTCTATACCTTTCTTGAAACTTCACAAGTTAGGTCTCTAACTCAACCTTGATCTTCTAGCCCACTCTCTCACACTAGATTATAGGTGTGCATTTAGTTCTTTTGATTGTTAAGTGTTCCATCGATCCCCATAGCACTCCAATCTTGTCAACTTATATCATAAGGTTTAAACAACTTATGATACAACTTAAACCTCATCTTCACCTAAAAATTTGAGATTTAGATCTCATCAACACATAAGTAAACCTATAGGTGTTGGTTTTGACACTTCAAGTTTTTTACCTCCGGACTGATCTCTTCCCTTAGGATGGTGAATAAAAATTGAATGAGGATAGAGATATAAGTGATAAACTAGAGAAGACCATGTTATATCATCATTTAAAACCCTTATTTCATCTCTCTATGACTTCAAGGAGACCTCACCTTGAGTATCATTTGTAATCATTCCCTCAGGGAGATCTCTTGATCTTTGATTATTCATATGTGCCAAAATTGTTGGAGAAAGGTGTGATAAGGTTGAGCAGATGTTTTAGGGGCATTTATATGTTATGGTATATTTTTAAGAAATAATACTTTAGTATTAATCTAAACCATTTCATACCATTTGAAACTTTCTTTAAAATTCACAAGTTAGGTCTCCATCTTACCCTTGGACTAACCCACTCTCTCACACTACCTATAGGTGTACATTTAGGTCTATTGACTGTTTAGTGTTCCATGTGATCCCCATATCACTTAAATATTGTAAAATTATATCATGAGGTTTATAAAACTTATTATACCCATTAAAATTCATCTTCACCTACAAATTTAATATTTAGATCTTATTAACACATTAGAAAACCTATAGGTGTCTATGTTAGGCTTGAAACTTTAAATTTTTTACCTCCTGACTAAACCCTTACCTTAGCATGGTAAATAAAAATTGAATGAGGATATAGAGATACTAATTTTTTTTATAATACCATATTATATCCTCATTATAAACCCTTATTTCATCTCTCCATAACCTTAAGGAGACCTACCTTGGAGTATCACCTGTAACCATTCACTCATGGAGATATCTTGATCTTTGATTATTCATACATGCCAAAATTTTTGGAGAAAGGTGTGATAAGTTTATGCATATATTTTAGGTTACTCTAAAATATTTAATTTTTCACATTTAGTTTTCAATTTCACTCAAAATGCCTAAAATTAAGTTATGAATATATTTTAGGTTACTCTAAAATCTTTAATTTTGCACATTTAGTTTTCAATTTCACTCAAAATGCCTGAAATTAAGCCTTGACGATTTTAATAAGGTTTAAGAGCACCCTAGATTCTTAGAAATTGTTCATATAGGAGGCAAAATTGATTAAAGAAATAATGACACCAAATGGAAGGATATTAGGGTCCCCTTCTCTACCTAATATATTAGGTCACCTATCTCTCTCTTATATGTAAAATGAGCATATGAAACTAGCCATTGTGAGTATGCCAAGGGCTCGATGGAGATTCTAATGCATTTATTACCTTCTTTGGATCTGTGAAAGCTTTTTATTCATGAAATTGATTTTGAGGGAAGTGAAGAGATACCTATACATGAATTTACACCTAAAGAATGACCCTTCATGCCTGTACAAGTGACCAAAACTTCCTTATTTGGAGTGATTCATTTTATTTTATACATCAAACTACAAGAATTCATGGTTCTAACCTTTATTTGACAACTCTTGACATATATCATGTTAGAAACCTTATTAATATTCTTAAAATTTGAAAATGTATGTATATTACCTCATATTTGGCTGAATAAGTGATTTTGGAGGCCTTGGAATACATTGGCAAGTGTAGATGAAACTAATGCATGTTTAATGACTTTATAGAACTTGGAATGCATTCATAAGTGTAGAGGAAACTAATGTATGTTTGATAGATTGATGAAGTGAACAAAAATATTTATAAGACCACCTTTTAATTTAATTAAAAATTTCACTATTATATTTAAAAACCCATGAAATAAGGAGGCTTTAGGAAGGCTTAAATTGACCACAATGAAACCTTGACCTCTTCAAAAAGCTTAAAAAATGCTATGTTAGCTTAACTCCCTTAATCAAGGCTAATATGATTAAAAAAAGGAAATCAAAGATTGGAAACACTTGAGGGAAAGTACATCATCTTGACACATCATGACACAGACCTATGACCCTCTAAATCGACCTTCATGGCTCTAGAAACACATGAGAAACTCAATACCTTAAATTATTATAAACAAGGTTTTAAGTGATCATTAGAAGAACATTAAAATACTATGATGGCTATCAATTTATAGTTAAAAATCCCTATGAAGTAATTTTTAATTATAGGTGTCGACATTTTTAGGTTGGGGGTAAAAAATGGTCGATAGTAAACACACCCTATTTAGTTACACCCATTTAAATTTTCCTTTTACACATTTTTATGCCATCTAAGAAGGTTAAATCCTTTATTCCTCTAAGCTGCAGTACTATATTTAGCTTAATTCTTATAGATCATATTCAAATTCCTTTGGTATCTTATAAAATGGATACTATAGACACTTTTGATCAATATGATAATGTAAATCTATAAATTTATGTACACATTGAATATTGTGTTATTTATGAATATGATAGTCAATATAATGAGACCATGCAAGATAATATTGAGAGTTTTGATAGAATTTATCCCAATTCACTTAATTTTCTATATATTGAGAAAGTTATATAATTTTCCAATCTTCATCAAGGACTCTTTCAATGTCCCAAATATGTGGATAAAGTTGTCTAATTACTCTTAGAATCTAATTTTACACATTGAGATAACATTTATTCATCTCAATAAAAAATAATAACAGGTTACTTTAATATTTGTTAATGCTCCCACTTTAACTAATCCAATTTATACTATTTATTCTATTCATATATCAAACATCTTCAGCTACACATGTGTCATCATCTCTAAGTATGAGATCACCACATGGTTTATAATATATTCAAATGACTATTTCTACACAAGCATAATTAACACATCATTTGGTTAATATGAATGATCCACCAACAAACTCACCTAATGCATAATTTATTAATAAAATTTTATAGTGTTACATGATAAGGTGTTGTAATTAGACCAAGGTGTTTGTAGAACTAGTCATTCAATAGACTCTCATACATTACTTAATAATCCTTTAGCACCTAAGATATCATCTTACCCGTTACCAATAGGATTTATAGCTCCAAATCCACCACCCTATAAAGGTAAAGGTGATTTATAAAAACATATTTTATCATTCCATTCAACATGCTTGGATTATGCTTACAATTAAAAATTACTAAGCAAACTCTTTCTAAAAATCATCAAAGGATGTTCTACAATGGTTCTAGGATCTCCCACTATAATTATTTAAAGCATTCAACACTTTGGAGATTAATTTTTTAGAACACTTATCTAATAACATTTTTGGAAATTTATCTTATGCATAAATTATAAAACTAAAAATGAGGGCCAAAAGAGCCAATCATTGAATATGGTCTTTAGTACAAAACTATGCTAGCTAAGATGTGAAATTATAAGGTAGATAATGAATTAAAAAATATATTCACACAAAGCTTGCTAGTACCACTCCATAATTATATCATGTTTGAAAGTTTTAAATATATATTTTAGTTATACAATATAATAAAACAAATAAAACTCAATCCCATAGCTTTTAACAAGCTAAAATATGCACCAAAAGCTTCATATATCTCAAATATAAAGTTTCAAAGAAAACCAAACTACAAAGTCACATATAATGAAATAAATCATGAAGCAAAAGTAAAATTCAATGCAGTATCATAACAAAATCATAATATTCAATCAAATGTTCCACCAAGGAGGAAATTTTTAAGGTTGACACAAACACCTAAATTCTTTTTATAAAAATGAATTGATTGTAATCTCATATATCTCCCTCCACCATTATTGGTTGACATGACCAAGCTTCAACACAATAACTTTGACTATAACACATATTGTGACTACTACATATGTATCAAACATTCTATGGACAAGTTTTTTAGTCTAAACCATAAGATATAAGATATTATTGATGATAATACTATTGAGATTATAACACACAAAAAGGAAGTTACACCTTAAAAAATGACAATACAAATATAATAATATTGAGTAATCTATTTCCAATCCATGGTACATTATAAATTATAGATAATTTTGAGTTAATCATGCATAAAATTCACATATTCCTCCTTAAACATATATACATCCAATAAAAGGTAATGTTGGTACATTTATAGGCATATCAACATCACATCCTATGATCACATTTGATGACAATGATATTGTTAATGATTATTTAAATAAATGTGCACTCTTTATTAAATATTATATCAATAAATAACCCATACACAATGTAATTATTAATTATAGGTTGAGTAAGGATGTATGTACAATTTACTTCTTCATATTCTTAGATACATATAGGTGATAGTTATAAGATACATATAGAATAGTCAAAGTATTCGATAAACATGCACACAATACTAGTAGGCATATAGTTCTACCTATCTAAGTCAATTCAACATTAATGGATACTCTATTTATATTCATATTGAGCATAGGGAATTTGATATGTTATTAGAGTATGTAAAAAAAATTATCCCCTTTATCTCAATATACTTGTACTCAAATAAGGTCAATAAAATATATTGTGTATAATTGGAAAGGTAGGTAAGGACCAATGATATCCATAGACCTAGTAGAGAGTAACCTAAAAATAAAATTCTAATAGGAAAGGGTTATAAATTATAATCCTATGAAATAAGGATATAAATATCACTAAACCTAAAAAAAGGTAAATGATTGTAAAGATGAAATTAAATTGAATGATAAAATAGGGGTATAAGTAAATTAAATTATGGGTAAGTGATTGTAAATAAGGTAAGGTGAAATGGTGAACCAAATGGGGCTTTATGAAAACTAAAATCATAAATGGAAAGACTAATAAACCCTATATCTATACCATTTTATTCAATATAAGGAATTTCCTAAGAAAGGATACCCACATACACCCACAAAGCAATAAAAAATATCTAATCTACTATATAAAGGAAAAAACTATAAGGATATAAATACTTACACTGGATTTAACCCATCAACATTTAAATATCTCTTTGTGACACAAGTGGGTTTTTTAAGAGGTATTATAATTTGAAGACTTCAAATATAAGAATAATACCTAAATATCCTTATTTGGGACCCTAAAGATAATGAAAACTCATCAATTCAAACTTTCTATTGAGATTCAATGAACATAAACAAGATAAAACCTAAAAGTTGAGAATTGGACCTCTAACTCTCCCAAATACTACTTAGAATCATAAATTCAAGAATAAGAATATAATATGAGTGTGATATATTTTAGGAATGAAATATTACCCCTATATATGGATTAAAACCATAAAGGCACCAATGAAATTAGGAAAACTAAAATATATGAAGGTTTCATAAAGTAACACATCTCTCATAAAGTACCATGAGCTGATCCAACCCCATTCCATACACACCCTGTAAGGCATGCACTTAGGGAGATTGATGTACCAATAAGCCCCTAAAATAAAAATTATTAATAAATTGATAAATATGAAAATATTAGGTGAATATAATTAATATTCATATGGATATATAATCTCACATAATAACATTACATTACATCGATGTCTCAAATATATACATTGCAATAAAGTGGTGAAAGTTATAGGAATTTGATATGAGTACCCTCAACAATTAGTGGAAGCTCCTCCTCCTCCCCCAAAACCACTAAATTTGGTTGTGACACATATTAATGATAAAAATAAAAATATATTTATGGAACCTATTATAATATGTTATATCTACTATACATGTGGAAAACAAAATGCTAACATTCATGGACTTAAATTTTTGAGGTATGGCCAAGACATATGATGAAAAGGATGATGTGATGAGTGGTCTAGTGATTTGGCTTAATGGGTTATTTTAGTTGTGGTATTTGAATAGGAAGAGTTGGAAGGGATGGTTTGTTAGGATGAGTTACTGGCAAGGGGTTTTGAATAGAAAGTGTTAGATAATGTTTGTGTCAATACCAAAATGATTCACATATAATAAATTACTCATTAAGAGTAGTGAATTGAGATGTGTTAGTGTTCTAATAACTTTCATAATTGATAAAGATAAGGTATCAAGGATCTTGGTCTACATTAGGTTAGGGGAATTGATATAAGTTATGTTTAATAACTTTATGGATTTGGATTTACATATTTGGGTTGGGCTTACCCAAAAAATATCACTCATGAATAAAATGCAATATGATGAGGCTATACCCAAGGATAAAAAAGAGAATAATTTTTAAAAGATATTTGCTCATTGGGATAAAATATGGATATTTTTGCTAATTGGGATTATGTTAATTGAGTTTGCTTTTTGAGAACATATAATTGACTAATGATAAGGTTAGGAAGAGGAGTAGAGAAAAATATTTATAACCCAAGATTAGAGTCTATAACACTTTAGATTTTTCTCTCTGGTACAGGTTTTGACACTCTAAAAAACATTGCTACTCTATGTAAATGATCTTGTTTAGGAAGCATATTTCAAGAGTGACCTAAATGTTTGTTTATAAGTTTAAATATTTTTTCCCTTGCTTAGGATTATTATTTTGAAGCATGTAGATGATTTTATTTGATTTTTTAAATTATTAATTTATGATTTTAGAGTTAAATGTTGTGCTTAGGAAGGTTTTATTGGTTTTGTTTGTGTTTTAGAAAGGTTTTGGTTGGACTTATTTATGCTTGCAACAAATATTTTTTAAATGAAAATGAAACTATAATACTACTAAAAATAATAATTTTAAAATCAAATAAATTATTATTTTTTCTTATTTTTATTGGAGTATTTATGCATGAAATTTTAATCAAAATTGAATTTAAACTAATAATGCACTTACTGATTTTTGTCCTTTTCCTTGATTTTAAGAGTGTAAAAAATTGTTTGTTTGTTAAACTAACATTTTTGGGGAATTTTTAATATGAATTAATATAAAATATGATATTTTATTTAAAATTAGACATGAAAATGTAAAACTAAACCTAAAATTAATATTTTTATATGTATAAGATAACTTTTGAATTTCAAGATGTAGTTTATAGATGCAAAGCGAAATGCACATTTTTATCTTTTGGTTATTATGAATATTTTATTAAAATAAATTGATGTTAAATTGAATGAATGTTAATTTTTTTATTTTTATCTATTATATTGAATAGCTTTACCTAATATTCAAAGAGATAAAAAAATAATTCTAAATATGAGTTCTCTTTTTGAGTTGTTTTAGTTTTATTTGTAAGTTACTCTTTCATGTTGTGTGTGAGATTTGTATGTGATACGAATTAAAATTTGAATGTTATTTATGAAATTTTTATCTATATACATTTTATCTACTATGAAAACTACTATTATTTTAAATCTACTATGTATGGATGCATCTAGAATGACTTAACAACTTTCTAATGTAAAGAGAAAAGGGAGAGATTAATTATTTTTGGAATTTTTTTATTTAATTTGTTTAATGAAATATAATATAATAAAACAATAAATATAATATAATAAATTAAACTAATTAAAAAAAATAAATCTAACCTAACCAAATTAAAGATCAAAGGGAAAATAAGATTTTGATGGAATCAGTTGATCTTTAGGTTGATGGCTCTATGTATTACTCAATAAGTTATCCAAGAACTCTAGAACAAGAGGAAACATAAAAGGGATTAAATACCAATAAAAAATTGAAAATAAAGATGAATCTAAATAGTGGTTTGTTACTCATGAAAAAGAGAGTACTATGTTTTATGCTCGTGGGTTTCTTCTTCCAATTCATGTGGATTACTTCAAGATTACTATTAGACTTACAATGAGTTATTCAAACACAATTAAAAGGTAGATTGTGGCTGTATAAAAATTATATACTCTTATATGTAATGTAATTTATGAATCTCAAATTCAAGGAAAATTTAGTTTATTATAAATAAGGATAAGAGTGTGTATGTAAGAATTAACTAAAGCTTGAATAAATCTTGTTGGAGTTAACTTAAAGGTAGAAATAATTGAATTGAACATGAATAAGATTGTATTTGTGGATTATGCATGTGAATGAAAGAGAAAATGATAAATAAAACCAACCATAATAATACAAAACATGTCAAAATGTCCATCTCAAAACTTAGTTCAAAATATATGCAATAGTGGAAAAACCATCACTTTATGTAGCTGGATGTTCGCAAAACTATTAGGGAAGATTTGTGATTGTTGGGGTCATTTAAAAAATTGCTAGAGTGGTGGTGTGAAATGTTGGGGAAGTTTGATAAAATTCCATTATGGTTTTTCCATGCCATAGGAAGCCTTATAAATATGGGAAATTTTTTTGAAAAAGGGAAATTTTATTAATAATCAAGGAAACATAAGAATTAAAAAGGTATAAAACTGGGAGATGACTAGGTCTGAGAATGATTTTATTAGAGATACTTGCATCATTATCAAATTTCATGAAATGTTGCCCTATGTAAAATTTTGGTGCATAGCTATTTCCCCTTTTGGGATACATGTCATCATTCATTCACAAGGGTTTTTTCCTAATTAATGGTACATTATAACAAAAGGAGGGTTATAAAACTTAATTTACTTACCTATGTGGAAAAATGAAGTTATATGATACACCTTTGTGACCTTTAAGTGAGAAATGGGAATCAATTGCAATTTTATGATAAAATAAAAAAATATACAAATTGATCACAACATGGACAAGCATTTCTTATAATTTATATGAGAGTGAACATACTACCTAAATAGTATCGTCATGGGACTGAGCTCAACTCTATGTGAATAGATGTCAACCTACAAGACTAAAATGTGAAAACTGACATGTTTTGAAATAAAATTATTAAAAATAAACATTATAATTCTTAGGATTTGGGATGTTCAATGTTAGTTCTAGTTTTAATAGCTTATAAATTCATTATAGTATGTGTAGAAATCAGTTTTTTATGAAAAATTAATAAAATGGAAACTTATTGAAATACAATAGCTAGAAAATTGAACTACAAATTGGAAAACATATTAAATCATGAAGTAATTTTTGCATTATGATTTTGATAATTTAGAGCTCTGATATCATTTTGGTAGAATAAAAAAAGAGAGTAGCTAAAATGAAGAGTGTGATTAAGGGATGGAAGGGATAGTGATGGTAGTGGGTGGCATACAAGCATGGGTACATTATCTTGATTTTCATGATGTAGACCTAGGTTTAGATTTTGTTTTAAAAATCATCTTAGGGTCAATAGTTTTTAAAATTTTTCACAAGGGTGGGAGGGTTTGCATAAGTTCATAGGCTAGGTAAATTATTTAGTCTCATTGATTTTCATAAAATTTTGATGAATTTGGGGAGTTTTTGGGTAGAAGGGCACAATAAGAAAAATTATTAGTTTTGGGGTGAAATTTTTAGTCCTTCAAGACTAGACATTACACTTACATTGTTACAATTGCATGACTATTATAGTGATTGCATAACTATCATGGTGATTACATAACCACTAGTTTACAAATACCAATGGTTTCATAATCTATCATGATGGTTACATAATCATTGATTGCATGCCATGGTAATATTTCCATAATCTTGTTTAGAATTTTTTGGATGCTTTTAATAATTAAGGTAATAAATTGAGTTGTTTCTTTTTGTGTTTGTAGGGTGTTTACATCCAATGGAGTAGGGATAAGGAAAATAAGTGGCTTTCAAAGGTTTTGATATATTTTATAATTGATGAGTTGGACATTATGGATAGATAAAACATACTCAAAATTTCATAGGTGGTGATTGTTTCCCTAGTGAGAAGGCTACTATGTGACATGTTCACCTTTTAGGATGTTGATCAGAAAACATTTCAATTCCATAATTCTCTTGGGGAGTGGATGATTAATGTCATATACATGTAAAATATTATCATTTTTGCATCTGTAGAAAGTGAAACTGAGGTAGGAAACCAATAGAGTTAAGGCCCAAAGTTGGGAAGAGTACTCCAAAGACTAAAATTCCCCTGATGTGGGTACTAATCAGGGTGTGAACATAGTGAGGATTAAATGGGTAGTGATATTAAAACTTTTTAATATGATTATTGAGATATTTTACTCTTAATTTTTGGGAGAGAATATAATGGACCATATCTTAAATAATTGGGCTCATATAGTGAAAATTATTAAGAAGAGGAGACAAACATTTTATTAGAAGCATGACATATTATCCTAAACATACAGGGACATCTACATGATTTATTGGTTAGGTGCCCTATAAATTAACCACCCAATACTCATCATGTGTTGGGGTGTATGATCATAATACACCTCACTATATGGGTGTAGCCATTTTGGTAGTAAGGGCCATGAAGGCCTCTTGGTGGATAGGTATGACACCTATTATGGATGCACCATGGGTAGTGGGCACATTGAAAATAGGGAGATTGATATAAATACCATACCATGGGATGGTAAGGTAGTGGGATGATTAGGAAATTATTATAGTGGCTTATGAGATCATGGGATAGGTGCATGACTAACATGGCCCAACTTAGATTCACCCTATTAACATGCTTCCCTATAAATTTGAGATACAATAAGTAGCCAACCTACTCATTCCATCGGTATTATATAGAGATGAGTGGAAGGCTAGGGATTCATGTCTTAGGAGACTAGAGTAGAAGTTACAAATAATAAAGACCCCTATCACATTAGTGGCTAAAGGTTGATAAAGAGGAATATAAAATTATATTTAGTATATTATAGTAGGAGGAGGGGGTTTTATATAGGTTTTATCACTATCAAGAGAAGGAGGGAGTACAATTATAGTTTTATAATGAATGACCTAGGTGCATTAAGTAGTACCTCGAGGTGGCAAGTAATAAACACCATATGTACCACCAAAGGTAGATATATAGAGGTTGAAACAAAAACTAGTGGTGGGTACATGAAGAGAAAATGGATGAAAAATATAGGGAATAA
The DNA here is from genome assembly GCA_037957365.1 of Torreya grandis. Lineage (NCBI taxonomy): Eukaryota > Viridiplantae > Streptophyta > Pinopsida > Cupressales > Taxaceae > Torreya > Torreya grandis. The sequence goes on along the minus strand of JARHVA010001163.1, from coordinate 536,239 downwards.
TTCCCCATATTATATATTATCATGTGTTTGAGGAGGAAGAGGATGAAGTGAATTTTGACAATGACACATTCTAACTAGCAAGAAGGGGAACCAGGTAAGACAAGGATTAGTTTTTCTAATCTATTTACCACTTTTCAATTTTTTTTATAATTCATTTAGTTTTTTTATCTATTCCAATGGATATATAATTATTCTATATGTGTGCATGTGTCTATAAATTTATCTATAGAGTGGAGGTAGCTAATCAAAGATAAGTTGGTGAGCTTGTTTCATGTGCTACTAAAATCACCAAGGAATAACTTTTGATTGATAAAAGTCTTTTTATGGGTGTATGAAACAATACCAATGTATTTTACATATAATATAATATATCTCATATAACATAAGGTGGATAACATTGACCTATAGGCCAAGGTGGTCAACTTAGAATATCATGTGAAAACTCTTAGTGATTTTTTTGGGGAAAGAGGAAGGCGAGATTCATCTAGCAGACAAACATTGGGAGGGGAGGCTTCATAGGTATTCATGACTCAAACATGATTTTTTAAGGATAAAAAACCCTCACCATTCTCCATCTAGACATTTTCAGATGAGAAAGAGTAATCTTCCTAGGCACTTAACCATTAGAGGAGATTATTGACAAGTTTGATCTTATTCTAGTCTAGGGTTAGCCTATTTTTTTAATAATTTATGATATTCGATACGTATTTTTCATATACATAGGTGTTTTTATTAAGAATAAATGTATATATATATATATATATATATATATTTGGTCAGTTTTGTTTTAATAAATTTATAGCATCTTGCTTTAAACTAGTAATTTATGATTTTTAATCTATGCACGTTAGATGAATAGGAATGTAATGAAGTATTATGGATCTATTTTTGGCTAAAATTATATGGATATGATTATATTTTCAAATGAGAAAACATAATATATGAAAATTTAATATTGTAAATGGTTTACAAAATATGAATGCTTTAACGATTATTTTGTGGGTAATGATCAAGCTATTGTTTTTCTATGACAAACTATTATTCATATTGTAGAAAGGAATGAAAGGGAGTTGGGATATATATGATAATTAAAAAGGAAATATACACATTAAATTTTTATAAGGAGTAAGAGTTTTTCCTAATCCTTGCAATTAGTGAGAATAATTATACTTATTAGTAGAGTGGGGCCGCCATACAGAGTGGAGACTTAGAAAACATTAGTTTCATTGGCTTCATTTAGGATTAGATATAAATTTGGACAGCCATGATATAATTTATAATAGGGTTGATATTATCCATTTATGATAGGCATGTAGTCAATATTTTTGGAAATTTTAGTTCTTCTTATGAACTTTTTATATTGCTTTTCCTCTTGCTTTGATTTTATGACCTCCTACACTTAATCTAATGTGACTAAGAAGAAACATGGGATCATCACCAAAGGTTAAATGTAGGAAATTAATGACATGTCCCAAAAATTTTAATCTCACATAACCAATAATATGTGATGGATCAAATTCAATGATTAGTGAATGGAAATAATTATAGGATTGATTTTTGACTTAAATAAGCTTGAGTTTTTGAAGTATATTTTTTATTCAAGAGGATCTTATCCCCAGATATTGTCCCCAAGAAACTAATAATATGTAAGGGATCATCATCAATTACCAAGATAGGTTTATAAAGTTACATGGTTTGAGCATGCTAGTGTGGTTTTTGTCATGGATAAACTTCTAGACTAAGTTATATCTTAGAGTTTCTAAGTTTGTAATAAAATGTATGTGAATGAGGTACATAATGCCCATAAAAACTAAACCAAGATTCCTATTTTATTATTATTTTGAGAGTGTTTTTAAAAGGTAAATAAATGAATATGAAAATGTGTAATGAGAGGATATGATGCATTTGAAATCTTTTATTATGGAAACTCATAGGTAAAAGTTTACCTAACAAAATGATCAAAATGTAAGAATGGAAAAACAATAATAAAAGTTTTATTACTGTAAAAAGGTAAATTTGAAAATGAAATATCTATATGAATTAATATTTAAGGTTTCACTAATTCATCTAACTCCTTTACCCACAAGGTGAATAATTGAAAAGATCCATTGTTAAAGTTTTATGTTACCAAATATGAGACAAACCAATTAGGTCTAAATTTATAAACCTTTTCATTTATTCTTATAAATTTTGTTATCAATTATTATAATAATGTATCCTACCTTGATAAATTTTTCATGAATATTTTTATTATAATTTAGACACATATGATCCATGTATGCAACATGTTTTTTTACATCTATAAGCCAATGTTCATCTCAACTTTATAACTGAGTCAAGCATGTATTTATATACTCTCATGGTTTAATAGGCCCTAAATGGAAGTGTGAAGGCTATGAATTAAACCTTGAGGTGATGAATTGATTTAGTAATAAAATAAATATAATATGGGGTTTTGATCATGGGTGCATGAATGCTTTTGTGATAATCCCATAATGCAGGATAGAGTTTAAGTCACTCATGTTTTTTATTTTTTTTCATGATCTTGAATAAATTTGATTTTATAATCTTGTTTGTGGCCTCAAATTTAATGTTGGATTATTTGTAATAAAAGGAGGTCAAAGGATGATAAATATAAAATTTATTACATAGATCATGCACCTAAGGGTTATTAAAGGGGGATATATTATTTGTGATAATGATTTATGGAACCCAAAACCTAAAAATGATATGGTTTAAGATAAATTTGGAAATTACTACTATGGTGACAATATTCAAGGGATTTTCTTCTATCCAATTGTTAAAATACTCCATGGCCAATGAAGTGGCTGTCATTATAAGAAGTTCGAGAAATATTTTGAACTAAGCCTATTCCCCAAGTAGAGAAGGGCCATGGTGTGAAAATTGGTTGAAGTGTCTCAGTAGGAATTAGAATATCATGGGAAAAATGTTGACACTTTTCACACTTTATCACATATTTTAAGACATCATGCTCAAGGGTATACCCAAAATAACCCATCTTATGGATCTTGTGATTGATTTCATGGTCATTGAAGTATCCACTAAAAAATTCATTATGATAATTTAAAATGACTTTCTTAAACTACTCTAGATCATTATATATAAATAACATTCCATAAAAATCATTTCAGTACAAAACTTTGTTAATAATAACATAATTAGAAGTAATGATTTGAATGCATCACCTCTATTATGATTTTTCACCTTCAATATATATACAATCAAATAAGCAGTTTGTAATGTCAGTGTAATATGGGGAAGAAATAACTTTGGGTTTATCTATGTAGCATACTACTTCTCATGATAATTCAGTGTCAATAACATCACAAACTTTCAATGGGGATCCTAAAAACTAATTAGTGATGACTAGTTCCTTGATCAAAATTTAATTGATGTATGCCAACTTGAACTTGCTCAAAAGTGTGATGAAATGGCCAACCTTCTATGAGAGAGTTGGTTGAGTCGATAATGTATGTATATATTAGGATCGCATAATGACCCTTTTTTTTATTAAGAGCATAATTACCCATTTTCTTAGTCACAAAGACTATATCTAATCACTCCTTTTGTGTTTGTGTGTAGTATGTCTCATAATAGATAATAATGCAACTAATAAAGTCTATGGATCATTCCTTTAAATAGTCATCCTATTGGGATGTCATGTATAAAAGAGATACCTTAATTACCCTAAAATAAAGTATGAGAGGCATATCATATTTAGGTTCCATAATAATAGGTGGAGCCATAAGGATGCATTTTAACACCTAAAATATGTCTAGGCATTCTTGATCCAATTTATACCACTCTCATTTTTTGAATAAAATAGTTGATAAGATGAAAACATATGTTAGGTTAGGTATAAATATATGAATTTCCCCTAACTTACCTAAAAATGGCTTGGTTTCTAACACATCAGGAGGGGTCATGTATAGAATTGTGTAATTTTTAATAGGGTTGATATTAATTAAATGCCTTGAGATAATGAAACATATGATATTTCCACCTATAACTCTAAACACACATTTTTAATGGTTAAGCACAACACCAATTTAATTAGGTGTGTAAGATTAATATGTAGAACCCCAAGATGGTTATCTATCATCTTGGCCTTTTCAATAAGGTCATCAACATAGACTTCCACTATCCTATGAATGAGATCATGGAAAATATGGGTCAATCCATCTTATAGGTTTCTATACCATTTTGAAGGTTAAAGGGTATAACTGTATAGAATAAGGTTCCCCATGGTATGGTAAAAGAGGTCATGATTTGGTCTTCTTTAAAAATGTGAATCTAGTTATATCTTGAGAAGCTATCCATGAGGAATATAAACTTGTAACATATTATATCATCTAAAGTGATGTCAATGTAAGGTAGATATACATTTTCCTTTGGACATTATTTATTGATATATTTAAATTATATGCATGTCATATTCTTTTTATTCTTGTTAAGAATGGGGTGATGTTAGACAACCAATTGATGTAATCTATGGGTTTAATGAACAATAATTTTAAGATATTTATGACCTATTACTTGACCATAAACATAAATTTGGATTTAACTAGATTGATATTTTGTGTGATGGGTTTTGCATCAAGCGTAGTGACTAGATTATGATGAACCACTTCAGGTTTTATTATTGTCATGTCTACAAAGGAAAATGAAAAAGCCTTGGATAATTTATTAATAAATTTTTTATGGTATTCCACCTATTGAGGTAAGATTGAAGATCAAGGCCTGAGTATTATAGGATGTTATTCAGTTATAATGTTTATGTTGATGGCATCCTCAATAAGGGAAACATTCCCTTCTCTAAATTATATATGGGTAAGAGGAAGATCAAGATATTCATCATCTACCTTGATAATTTTATGTTACTTTTAAAAATATTAATAATCATTATTCCTATAGTATGATTAATAATAATCCATTATGAGAGAAAATAATAGGTATAATGTGAGGTGAAGACTCATATTATAGTGCAATGATGGGTGGTTATTATAATCTCAAAGGAGATCTAAGATTACCTCATCATTTTATGAAAATTATGGGATGAGAGGACCAATTTACTATTAAACATGGGCACAAGTTTGATCATTTATCATATTTATAACAAGGGACTCAAGTACTATAGACTCTATGAATTCAAACTTTTATATCACTCAATAAATGAGAGGAAAAAGTAGCCATATAATCAAAAAGTTGATTACTCTCTAGTGTCATAACCCCTTGGTTGATACACTTATTATCACTATTTATAACCGAATGATGATATATGAGACATTATTATTAACATATTACTTGATTATGAATGATTGTTCACTACAGATGTGATTCTATTTAGATATTGTGATTCATTTGCTATGATTTACTTGTATGATTCTAGTAATTATTATTAAAAAAGATAATTATAATTAGTTTATTTAATCATGTTTATGCTATTATAGTTCATATTTAATTAATATTTATTATAGATATATTATCTACATACTATTGATGCCATATTTTGTGGCTATAGGTATAGGGTATTATGAGCTAGGATCGATGTGGACTTTGGTAGGTAGAATAATAATGAGAGGTTGATGGGCATTGAGTACAACCTCAATAGGTATTAAGTGATATGATTGATATTTAAAATACATCATTCAATCCTTTCATTTTTTATTTTTTTAATTTTTACCTTGTGCAAACTTTATTCTAACTTGTGGCTCTACCTATAGGTTTTTTTGATGTTTGCTTAATTATTTTTGTCTACATATTATTTTAGTCATGGTTATCATATTGTGCATGAATTTTTTTATTGATCCTTGATCTTTTTTATTGTTTTTATCCTTGTGTGATCCTTGTGTTGGTTTTATTATCTTATCCTACCTTGTTATCTCAATGTTTTTTTATGCGGGGTTGTAAACTTAATTTAGGAATTTTATGGACTTAGCCACTCATTCATGTTGTGGATCATGTGGTGAATTAATTTATATATGTAGGTCCACCTCTCATTCCCCTCTCTATGGCTATATTATTTCTTTCCCTTCTCCCATTTATATATAGATGGATATGTTTAGATGATTCTTCAACCCCTCTATATAATGGTATATGGCCAGATGATTTTGAGAGGGGGGGAATATCTAGATATCCCTTGATAGATCATGTTGGAGACTATCAAACACAAGTATCTATACTCAAGATCAATGTTATACTATCAATCTCATGATTGGGAATGCCCCTCAAGATAATATATATATGGAAAGCTAATGACCCCCTGATGGGTGTGCTAGAGTCATATCTGTCTATATAGAATGTAAGGGTGAGGAAAGGGAAGGGAGACCAATATAGATGGATTTTTTATCATCCTAATCCCATTCATGGTCATTTTCTAAGACCTTAGCATAATGAGGTGGATATTTGTTAAACCTATCCATTTTATGTGATTCTAGTTAAAGGGTTGATGATGATGATGATGATGATTATTATTATTATTATTATTATTATTTATGTCATGATATCAAACCCTTCAAATCCCTCCAATGCATGCTTTTTTAGAGGCAAGTGTTTATTTTGGGTTTTTGAGAAGCTTGATGGACACTGAAGGGGATGATTTTATTTTAGTTTTTGGCCTCTTTCTAATTTAAAAAAATGAAACTATTCTAAAATGTTTGGGGATATTTCTGGTATTTGGCATTACATTAATGGTTCTGGTATGATGCTTGGTGGTTATATGAGGGGAGAGAAAGGAATTAAAGGAAGGTTTTAGTTATTCAATTGGGTTTGGGTATTGATAGCTTGGTAGTCCATAAAGGTGGATAAAGAAAAAGAAAGAGGTAAAAATTATACTTTATCCTAATGATGACCTATATATCTAGTAAGTGGATTTTATTTGTTTTTTGAGTTAATAATTATTGAGTGTTTCTCTATTTTGATTTGGTTTTCTCTATGTCAATTTATATTTCATGGGTTATTATATAATCTTGTAAATATAAATAGACCTACAATAATTAAAAAATCATTATTACTCTTTGTGGGTAGAGGGTCTCATTTTGTACCCATAATGTGAGGTCTTTCAAGTTGGGAATTTGTGTTTCTAGTTAAATGAAAATTTGAGTACATTATTATTAAGCATAGAAAAAACTAATAATCTCTTTTTGTTTGGAAAAAAATAGTGAATTATACCTAAAAAATAGGGGATGTCAAAAGAATGGTTTTCCTTAATTTTAAAACCCTAAAAGGGTGATGCCTTACAAATTGAATCCCTCTTAATTTGAACCCTAAGTATGGCATACCTTGTATGATGAGGTTATTCTTGCTTAATCTCAATTTGATCCTTACTAGTGTTATTTTATTATAACCTACTATGTCATTTTTCCTTTAGTGTTTGTTATCAACCCATCTAGAACCCAATTAAAGTTAGATTGCTTAGATATTATTCATTTCTAGACTAACATTGGAATGGTCTTAGGTTGTGGGATACCTATATCTAGACTAGACCTCTAGTTTTGAGGTTATCTCCCCTTAATATTTAAATTTAGGATCAAGTAATAAACCTATTTAATTTTGGGATGAAAAGAGTGAGGAAGAAACTGAAAAGTAAATCTATAATATGATGTTGATGTACCTGAATTGTGATTGATCCTCTATAAACTTTGAAACTTAGGCACACATATGAATCAAAATGGAACAATTTATCAATATTATTTTCTTATATCAGTCCTAAACATTAATATTTAAAATTAAGGTTTTAAAGAAGGTTTTCAAATTGAAATATGAGGAATGGAGGTCTCTAAAGACACTACATACTAACATTATTCAACACAATTTCTATTCTTAACTCTTTAAGTGACATGTAAAGGATGAAATAATAGTAGTAGGTGAGGAAAGGACTTAAAAAAGGGGATAATTATTACACTTATATAAAAATAAACAATAAAAATTACAAACTATAACCATAAATTGATCTGTAATAAACTCTCTTTATTGACTTCTAGTACAAGTTACAATTTTTGTATAGTTTCTCTATCCTAGCCTAAGGGATCAAAAAAAATGGCCTAAAGGCCTAAATATGTAGCAACAATGAGAATATATATACAATTTTACATATAGGAGATAAGGATAAGTTAATTATAATTAACTCAAATTCAATTTCATTTATAAGTTATAAATAATAGTCTTTCTGGACATCTCCTTGTGTTTAGTGTCTTGCATGAACTTTGCAAAATGTTTTGGCTTTGAAAACAAGGAAATGGGACCCTTTTTTTTTAATCCAACATCATTAACCAACATTATACACCAGTTTTTATTTAGAAAAATGATATGGAAGTGAGTTGGCTTATGATTTGGAACTCAAGATGAGTTGTGCATGCAATTGGACCAATTAAAGACTAGTTAACTCATCCCAAGGACTAGTTTATCTTGAACATGAAATAAAATTCCAAATTTAAATGGTGTGGACCAGTTTAAGAGGCATGAAAAATACACCTTATCTCTTATCAACAATAATTTGTGCCATTATCTTCACTTGATTGATTAGATAGGCTTACTAGGCTGAAATAGATCTATTAGCCTAACCTTTTAATGCTTGGTTACCATTAAAACCTTCAAAAAAACTTAAAAAATTGAAAAAATAATTAATTAAAGACATGAAAAAATTATTCATATCATTAAAATGGTCCTTTTTGACTTGAAACATTTGTAAATTAGTCAAATAAATTAACTAGGCTAGCTTTTTCCTTGAATTCCTATAGAGTGGCTATTTTGGATGAGCTCCCAAAGGCAATTTCAGGTAGATTTATGATTAAATGATGAATTTAGGATGAATAAAAAGTTCCAAAATTTGATCTCCATGGTTTTTATTTCTTTTAAATTGCCTTGTACCTTATCATTTATGCCTTTTTCTTTCAAAAACCTATTTTCTACCAAATCCATTCAACATCCATACAACTAATGGCCATGGACATGAAAATATGAGATTATAATTAATTATAAAAGTGATATTAAATTTTTTTAAATGATTTTGGATGCATAATTATTAAAATATCTATAAATAGGTTTGTTAGTGGGGTTTTACAAGGGTTTAAGAGTGCTCTAAACTCTTAACGATTATTCATAAAGCATGGGCCCTGAAACTCTAAACCAATGCCACAAAATTTTAGTGTATTATTTCATTTAAATCCATTAAATTCATAAAATTCCTATTCAAAATGTGTGTACTAGGGTGAGAATGTGAAATCTCATCTCAAAGTGGAAAATAGGGTCTTTAGGCATTATCTGGTACTCCTTGGCCAAGATGATCAATTACAATACTTACCTATGGCTAAATATTATCATACATGTCTCTTAGTACATTATGATTATTTTCATGATTTTTTAGAGATCCCTAATTACCTTTATTTATCTCTTTCTACCCCCTTTTGATGTCCTTATCTTGAGATGTCAAGAACAAACATAGGTGTCTACATGGTTTGTTGAATATCTTGACTTAATGATGATTTTAGAGGCTTATATGTACTATATTCAACATTAATTACCTATATATGATGATTTAGAGTGATGATATAGGCTTAAAAAAGCCATTCCTCTTCACCCTATAGAGAAATGGCTCCTTGTATTTACCTATAGAAGACCTATTTGCTCATGCAAATGGCCCAAATTACCTTTGATGCTGGATTTATAAGTGTTCTTGATATTTTTTAGTATCCCATGTTGCTTCTCAAATCCTTTAAATGTGAAATTACCCTCTCTTCCCTAGATTTATAGCTTAAAATTGACTTATTTGGCCTAGTCCATATAATAAAGATACAACACATGCCAATTAACTAGTCACATAAGTGATTGGGGGAGTTGAGAAAGCCTTAAGGTTGATTTTATATCTCAAAATCATCAATTGGATGTAAAATCTATCTCCTTTTCCCCATCAAGTGGTTGTGAGGGTTTTACAAGGGTTTTAGAGGTCTAGACCTTCTTGAGGATTATTCATAGTGTGTGGACCTCTAATTGGAAAATACTTGTCATGAAAATTAAGTAATCTAACCCCCTCATATACCATGAAAAGTATGAGCTCCCATGAAAAATGCCCTTCAATATCTCTATGTGGTGAAGTTTGGCTTTGAGAGGTTATCACAACTAAGTGTGCAAAGAAAGAGCCTAAGAAATGGTGTCAAAAAAATATTTATGAAAATTTATTCAATCCACCAGATTATACAAGGTTGAAAAGGTCCTCCACCATGTCTCAAAGTCCATCAAAATGAATAAATATCTCATGAAAGAATAAAAAAAGAGGGTTTGGTGCCTATCAGCTAGTTTTAGACCTCAAGGGAATTGTTTTCATAAATTATGGAGTTTAATCACTTATAAAAGGTGTTTTTAAAATTTAAAAACACCCTCCCATTCTTATATAACTCACTAATGAACTTGTAACCCTCTATTTCACCTTGAAACACTTTAAGAACATTACCTACTTACATTTGATTATGATTAGATAGGCTGATGACTATGTAAAACTAATGAGTATATCCCCTAATAAAATGACATATATAATATTTTTTATAGGTATATAAAGTCTCAAGGATATACTCCACCAAATTTCATGATTAGAGGATGTATATTTTGGACTATAGGCTCCTTCTACCAAAAAGTAGTTTGAGTTGCCTATTTGGTCTAGTCTCACTAGGCCTATGACTATGCTTTTTCTCTTTTCCACATTTACTTGAGATATAAAATGATTAATATTATTAAAATGTCTCATTATTCTCATCCTATCATTTATTTCATCTTCTTTGGTCAACTTTTCATATCCATGTCACCTAAGTATAACCTTAGCTCCTCAAGAAGATTCATTGTGACTGTAGGCCAATCACTGTTGTAGGTGATATTATAAGGTTTGAAGTTTTTTTTAGACATATAATTAGGAATTTATGTATTTAATATGAGTAAATCCATTTAAAATGTCTTCTCATTCTCTTTCATAACCTATTGACTCTCAAATTATGTCTTTAGGCCTCTAGACAGTCAAGATCCATACAACTATTGTACCTTCATCTTCAAGAGCATGGCAGTGCTTTAGTGGATTTATAAATGTTTTTAAGGTGTAATTTTTATCACTTTAAATTATTTAATCCACTTCATATGTCACTCTTATCATTAAAGTATCATGGGTTTGTACTTTGCTAAAAATTGGTTGTGTGAGATAAGCCTATACTTTGTATGGCTATAGGTACCCTTTGAGGTGAAATGAATGAGATCAATGTCATATGAATTTCATCACATCCTATTAAATTTATTTCATCATTATCCCTTTAAAATTTTATTTCATTGGATACTTCCTATATATACTATTTACCCTCAACTTGTACACTAGCTTGTAGGTAGGCCTTTAACCTCAGATGGTTGTAGGAGTACATTTTTTGAGATTGAGATTTAATGAGTCATAAAATTGAGCATTACCTTCATCTTCCTAATGAGAATAAATCATAATTTTTCCATTTACACATTTTATTTAACATCATCTAAACATGAAACCTCTTTTATAACATTGCATTATCATATTGCATAGACTAGCTAGGCCTACCCTTAAGTAAGGCTATAGGTGTGGATTTTGAGAAAATGGATGTTCAAATGAGTTTATATATTCTTGAGGTATGTTATTGATAAAAAAATTATATACATTACTTTTGGACTAAAATATTCTTCACATGTTCACCATCATGACATCACTATGAAGACAAACCTCTCCTTTTATGCTTAACTTAACTTTGTTGCTTGGAGGTCCTTGTACAGACTATGACTACACTAATGATGATTTAAGAGTTATTTGGAAATACAAAAGGTGTATTTGAGTTTATATATGATATATTATCTCTTAAAAACTTCAAAAACCTCCTTAGAGATCTATAACTTCAAAATATTTATAAATCACTATTCACCCACTTGGGTGTAGGTTAGAATTTGGGTAGTTATGGGTGTCCTTCTAAGCTTCTTGAGCCATTAAAGGATTTTAATGTATTGTATTTTATCTATCCTCTTTAGTTTATAAAATTCATGTTAATTATTAATTGATGAGAATGAAACAACTAACCTCCACAAGCCTAGAAAAGTCCAAAGACTTATCAAGTCATCTGCCTATTGTAGGTGGGTATCCTCATTCAAGACTGTAGGTGCACTAAAATACCATTCATTGTAGGCATATGAGTTTATATTAATGGTTTGTGAAATGAATTTAGATATCATTTGGAATAATAATCTTACATTGACTATTCATCTTCACCACACACTCATGTTATGAACAGACCCTCACAAAGATCATGCTCTTTCTCAAACTATAAGATGATTTTACTATGATCCATTGTATAGATAAAAATTGGAATTGACCTTGAAAAGGTCATGAATCATGGATATGATCACTATTATTATATCTTTTTCAGTTTGAGGAGGTTATCTAATCATAGACCTTTAATAAAAACATCCTCCCTATCTGCCTTGGCTTATGATTTCATGACAAAACTTGACTATTGGTACCATTATATTAGGTTGCCTTATTATATGTAGCATGATTCCTTGGTATACATATCTCATATTTTATGACCATGAAACATCTCCCCTTTTGACTCCTCTTGACAATGAAAACATGAAATGGATATGAGGGGAAGGAGAGAAATCATGAGTAGAGGATGGAAAACCTTAATGAAGGTGAAAATGATGTCTTACATAGTGAGGATGGTAGTGAAAAATAGTGACCATGGAGAAGAATAAAAATTAGGTGAAAATATTATGAAAGATAAACCTTAGATCCACCTTTAATCATCCTATGCAATAATTATCCTATCCTCTACTTGATATATCAATTTAGAAGCCATTGGAGGAAGATAATAGGCTAAATTTGAAAGCTAAGACTATGCTAAGTACCTTAACAAATGTTAAACAACCTTAACATTTGATAAAAAAGTATTTTTAAATTATTTAAAACACAATAATGATTTTTTATATGAATCTTTGGAGAATATCTTGAGAAACTTACATGGGGAATATATGAGAACATGAAGGAGATCCCTACCAAGAAGAAAACAAGAAATTTGAAACCCTTTCTCTCTCATAGACTATAAAATTATCCTTTATAAGCATGATAAAATATATATTTACACTCTATTGTCTTCTTGAGATTAATTTATCCATCACACATGTGTAAAAATATTTATGGATTCCATAGAAGGGTAAGTCATGTCCCTGAGAAGCCTTGTAAACTTGAATTTTCTTGATATGATGCCCTAATGAGGATAAATTGTAGAAAACTGACTGCCTTCCTAGATGAAAGACTAGTTATGTATTCCTTGATTTCAAATGGATGATTCATGAATGATGTATTACTAATTTTAGATCCAATTTCTTTAACGTGAATATCTCTAAGTCTATTTTTTTGGCCAAAATTGTAGACCTAGATTTTCTCTCTCTTTGTAGTACCACCTGCAAACCTGAAGAGCTCTACTTATGTGAAAACTATCAAGGTGAAACGAAGAGAATAATTTTTATCTTGTATAAAATTATTTTTCCATCAAATTCTTATGGAACATATGATATTCCTTGATGCTCCTGCTCATGGCCTTAGTTGTATGGATAGTCATAAAATTTTATACTTCTTGTAAATATGCATGAAAATGGATTTTTTTTGCCTTTTATTTCTAAATTAAGACCTAAACCACAAAAAATAGAATATTAGAGAATGAAAATTAGTCAAATCACATGTTAATACATTTTTTAAATCCTTTTACATGCTTTTGGGTCCAAAATTGGCATGTGGGAGCCTAAAAAAGACCTTTTTTGCACTTAAAATTGCCTTAAGTGTCTCTTTACAAATATGAAACTTTATGACTAATATAGAGTCATATAAATGAATGTTTTAAAGGTTATTTTACTAATTTAATGGTTTTATATGACCATATTTTACATTTTAAGACTAAAATTTGACATTTTTTGGCAAAATAATCATAGTTTTACATAGGAAAAGTACCACTAAAAATCATATAAGCATTTCATAGCCCTCTAAAAGGCTTGAAAATTTTGATGCATTTTTATCACATTTTTAGGTTTATATCTCATTTCATACCTTCAATGTACCTAAATATGCTTGAAAACTTCATGAAAAGTCATGAATTGTCCTCTTTTCACCATCTTCTTTAGAGCACTTTCAGATCACAGAACCACTTGAAACTCTATCAAAACTCTACAATGACACTTGAAACTATGAACATGACACTAAATATCTCACTCTTTACTTTATAGATAAGACATTATTATGACCATGAATTTTTTTTGACTATAGGGGTTGACCAGCCTGCTAGTAAAGAAAATTCAAAATCTCTATACTATATTAGACCTTGGAATATAATTTTAAACTAATAAAATTTTCATATTCAGACACAACACAATTAAAAATATAATAATTGGAAACAAAAATCGACTACTGAATCAAAATAACAACTAACAAAGTATGTACAACTTTTGCACTTAGAGGAATGAAATTACAACTATGTACAAAGTAGTGATTTTCCTAATAGCATTAATTGAAGAAAATCCCATTAATAGGAATAGGAATTTCCTCTCCACTTAATTTTTATAATTGTAAAGAATTAATTTCCTTAAAATAATTAATAACATATGGGCCACTCTAAAGGCTATCAAATTTGGAGTATTTACCTAGTTTAGCACATTCTTCATCCCACTTAAGTACTATGCCACCTTATTGAATTATCTTGGATGAATCTCTTTTGTAAAAGGATTTATTGACTTGATTATATTTTTATCACATGATATATATGGAATTTTCTCTTTTTTCCTCTAATTCTCTCAATTCATTCATCCTTACCTCCATTGCATCATTTTCCACAAGCTGTAGTTGATGTGCAAGCTCCAAATCTAGAAGTTCCAATGAAATAAGAGGTATTTATTCTCTTCCATAAAATAAAATATAAGGTAAATGACCAATGTCTTTCTTAGGAGTAATTTTATCTTCCCATAAGGTATTCTTCAACTTTGTATGACATGATCTCTGATTGTCTTCCATTGTTCTCTTGATGATCTTAATCAGGTTCTTGTTAGTAGACTTTGATAGTCTATTACCTTGTGGATAATAATTTGATGAATATTTTAGATAAATAACATAATAAAGATCCCATTCACATACCTTTGCACTATTTAATGCTAAATCATTATCTGATATGATAGTTGAAGGGACTCCAAAATGAGTGACTAGGCTATTATAGAACTCCAGAACTAAGTTCTCATTGCCACCTTCAGTGGAACTTCCTCCACCCTGCTAGTAAAGTAATATATGTATATCAAAACCCATTTATGACCAGTAATTTATAAAGGATGAATCATTCCAATAAATTTTAAACCCCATTACATAAAAGATTGTTCAACCTGAATAGGTTTCAAAGGCATAACAATTAGTCTCTATTTTCCTATAAACATTACACACATGGCACATTTCCTAACCCATGTATATGCATATTTAAAAAAATTAGGACAAAATAACCACCTCTTATGAATTTTTATTCTATGTTCTTGGCTTTAAATTAGCCTCCTAAAGGACTATCATGAAATTTCTCTAAAAGCTTATTAATTTGAATAGTTTTAATACATCTCAAAAACATACCTCTAGTATCCTTACTAAAGATAAATCCATCAATTAGGATGTATGGTATTTATTTAAACTTAAATTTTCTCATATTTTATTAATTTAAGCTCATAGGACACTCTCTTGTTTGAAGGAATCTATCAATGTCCTATGTCCAGTTGGAAGGAGAGATAGATGTAGTTGCATGTTGGGTGTCTTGAACTGTCAAAATTAACTCTTTTTCTTCTTTCAATTTTTTTGAAATATTTTCACAAATTCCTATACCTCTATAAAAAAACCTAAACTTAACTTAATGTAATATTCCATGAAAATGGTGACCCATCCAACCCTCTTTTCACTTAAGTCTCTATTAAGGATAAAATCCTTCACACTAGGATGAGATACCATAAGAAAAATCTTGTTATTGGAAACCAAATGTCTAATTTTTTTCAAACCTCTTATAACATCAATCACATTATTTAAAAAAAAAAACAATACCTCTCTTCATATCTCTCCAATGCTTGACTCAAAAAAGCAATGGGTTACTCCAAACCTTCACTATTTTGTTGCATAATCATGGCAAAAATTATACTACATGTAGAGAAAGCATACATAAATAAATCCTTAGTGAAATTAGGATTGAGAAAAGTAGGATCTTGGTTAGTGGCCTATTTTATGGCCTCAAAACCTCTCTTACCATCTTTTCTCTATGTGAAATCTTGATGTTTATTAAGCATATGAGTGATTGGACTTACCAATTTTTGAAAATATAAGAATGAACCTTCTAATGAAATTTATCTTCCCTAAGAATCTTTGAAATCATTTTTTGTGTTTAGGAAAAAAAGAGCTAGGATTTATTTTATTATTTCTGGATCGATAGAAAGTACATCTTTGAACACAACATGCCCAAGAAGTCTTCCCTCATACACTATAAAGATGCACTTTTTTGGATTCAAGGAAACTCCAAATTGTCTAAATCTATAAAAAACCAATCTCAAATGTGTTAGATGATCATTAAGTTATTTTTAAAATATAATAATATCATCAAGATAAACAAGAACCATTTCACTCAAAAGTCCATGAAAAGCAACATCCATTGCCCTTTGGAAAGTAGCTCGATCATTGGAGAGTCCAAAGGGCATCTTATTATATGAATAAGTACCCTATTTAGTGGTGAAGTCTATTTTGTATTGGTCTTACTCCTTCACTAACATTTTTTTGTAACTTGAGTACCCATCTAGTAAAGATAACATTTATGAACTTGAAACTCTTTGTAAAATTTGATCCATGGAGGCAAGAGGATAGTGATCTCTTAATGATACTCTATTTAGATCTCTAAAATATACACATAAATTTATCTCTTTATTATTATTTCTCATAGGTACAAGGTTTGAAACTAAATTAGAATGCTTGATAGGAAATATTATAATAGATTCAATCATATTCGTAAGTTCTTTTATAATGAGGATTTCAACCTTAGGGTTGATTGGCCTTTACTTCTATCTTACTGGTTTTGCATCTTCTTCAAGTTCAATTGTATGTTTTTATACCATGGGATCAAAACCTTTTAGATTATTAAATTTCCATGAAAAAACATCCATGATCTCCTTACACAATTATATGAAAGCTTCTCTCTCAATATTAGTGTTCATTTTTCCCAACTTGAATTACTTACCTTCATCTATGGCAATTTGCTCATAATGTTATTTTCTGGTAAAGATGCTTACCTTGTATTTTATTAGATGAAAATGTTTATAAAAAATTATTTATAAAGTCTCAAAACCTTTAGGTAAATTATTTTATCTTAATTTAACAATTTGATCTTCATATTGGCTTTGTAATTTATCATGATTATTTGGGCAAAATTTTGCCTCATTCTATAAGAAATAAGCTATCTATTTATCACTGTCAAAAACTTGCCAACTTTAATCATTATTTGTAACTAAAGGAATATTTACAAACTTTATTTGGGACTGATATTTATTGTCCTTGAGCTGATCCATAATGTCATATTATGCTCCTATGGTAGCTAGCCTATGTGCATGTTGATTGACTCCTCTAAGAAAGGAACGAATATCAAATGCCTAGAAATATTCCGTAAGGTCCAAAATTATTTATTTTTAGGCCTTTGAAAGAGAATTATTTGTTGTAATCAGACCTATAAATTTCTTCACTACTAATTCACTATCACCTTTTACCTGTAAAATCTTAATACCCCTCTTTCTAACCCACTATAGGCCATGAATAAGAGATTCATAGTTTGCAGTGTTTGATGTGCAACTGAGCTAAAATATAAAAAAAGACTAATACATTTGATTTTGATAGTAAACCAACATTAAACCATCCCCACATCCATTATTTTATATATATCCATTAAAGTACCAATTCCACACTCCTTGATCCTGTAGTGAGCTAGTGAGACTAAGCATTAAGTCACCTTATTCATACATACAATAAACATCAAAAATTGATTCTTCAATAAAATTTTATGGGTCATATCCATAATTATCATTATAAAAATCATCAAGGAGTATATTTTTTATGCCTTTAAGTGACTTAGAATGTTCTTTATTAATGATATTTTCATCTTCTTCTAAGATACTACAATTCACATTTGACATGTTTGGCATAGAAGGTTCTAGATGAAATACAAAAATAGGTTCAAAAATTATTGTGAATTTAATTCCATAAATATTTATAAAAACCATGTAGGACTAATTATAAGAAATGTATCCTCCTATTTTAGCAATAATCTCTAGATAAATATAGTGCAAAGTAAGGAGGTAGATCAACAACAACCAAATTCTATGTAATGGTAAAATTTAGACAAGCAACAAGTATGACCTTAATATATCTCAAAACACCTAAAATTTTATTATGAGACCCATTTTATTGCATAAATAATTTCTCATGAGGCTCATACTAAAATCCTAGTTTGTTAGTTATTAACTTGGGCATGATAGAGGTACTATCCCCATTGTCAATCATATAATTATGAACTAGACAATCTCTTATGACAACTGAAAGATAAAAGAGAGGTGGAATAATAACCTTTGAATATTGAGGATTAATAACTTGATTTGAATTTGTTATAACATAACTTACTCTTTATTTTTTGGTTATTTATCTGAGACATTGAGCTTTGAAATATTTTCTTTTAGGAGGTCCTTTTGACCTAGAATCAGTAGTGGATCCCACATAGAAATTGACACAGAAGCCTTATTCATTTAATCCATAATAATAAGTAGATAAGTGGCTATCCTATGCATTAATTTAGGATTAGAAGTGATACCTAAATGTTGTGTGAATTTTGGAATGAAAGGACCCTTCAAAATTTCCCCCTTACCATCTTGTACTTGATGATTTGATGTCTTTTAAGGCACATCTTGAGTGGTGGTATTCTAAGGTGGATGAGAAGGAAGAGGAGATATATTTTTAGGACCTAAAGCTTCACCAATTTCCATTTTCTTAGATATAATATGGGATACAATAGAATTTTCCACATTGACATATTTTGGCCTTGATTGGTTACCATGTGATAAAATGAATTATCACCTTCCTAGAAGTTAACAAATGTAGTTTTAGTAGGTGATTTGCTACTACCTTCTCCTTGCTAATTTGACACCTCAAATTGAGTAAAATAAGGAATGTATCCATGTGGTATAGAATTTTCCTTATGTTTAGAAGGTGGTTGATTGTCATGAGGAGGATGAGCTAAACTTTGTTGCATATAAAATTGTTGAGAACTCTCACCAATTGGAGCCATTGCCATGTTATTTGTTTGATCCCACTGATTATTACATTGGCCTTATTGAGCATAGTTTATTTGCGTTGGTAATATGACTCTATAATTTCTTAGAGAATTGGGATTATATTGCCTCATTTGAGGATTATGCCCTTATCCTTGATAGTTTGGTTGATAGGGAGGACTATTATATTGGTAATTTAGTTTAGGATTATGGTAAGTCATGTAAATTAGAGATTTTTACCTTTCCATTTCAACCAACTCATTGTTCCAATCCTTGAGTAAACTCTCTATCTTTCACAATCTATTAATATGACAACCCTCTATTTGATAAAGACTTATTCAATCTGGTATTGGAGTAACAATAGGAGCATGAGGATGAATCTCTAGAAATAGAGGTATACGTGGTCTTGGAGATAATTTACTTGCTTATATTAAGTAGTTTTTAGCACTTATATCTACCTCATAATCCTTTGTTAAATTATTTCCTCCCATGGATTGGATCATGATAGCCATATCTTAATTGAGAGCTTTTAGATAGTAAAAAAATGCATAGTTTGGAATAGGCTTGATAACTATAGGAATTATATTTTAGAATTTTATAAAACCTATAGTTTAAAAACACCATAAACCCATGATGAAACCTATTTATTCTAGTAATCTACTCTACCAATGAAAGATGATCACTTTTGTCCTTAAATTGTTTACACAAAACTTCTCCAAATTCATCCTAGCTGTTAATGGATGCATGTGTCAATACTCTATACCATTAAAGTGCCTTGGATTTGAATGAAGTTGATAACAACCTCATAACTACTTTTTCCTGAGTGACATTGTACACTGAACAAAGGTTAGCTATATCTATAATATGATCAATAGGAGTATCTAGATTTTCTTCTATAAAATAAGGAAGAGACTTTAGGGCAATAGTTATAGTAACATGCCATTGATTGATGTTTGTGGGGATTCCATCATTGAAAGGAAAAAATGATTTTTTATAGGAATAACCATTTAGGGTATGACATTTACAACAATGTTTGGCTAAACAATATTTGTCTAAATAGGAGGAGATTTTTGAACAATAATAGGGGAAACTGGTGGTGTAGGATTTATATTGGATTGAGAAGCTCTCTTTTTATTTATTGATTAGAAAGATAACTTAGTGAAATTTGTCTCTTTCCCTTTGGAAGAGGATCTTGTGAACACTCTTGGTGGCATGCAATATATGTAAATCTAAATCTGACACCTTGAAACTTGCTACTATATTCAAATATGAATATATATGATTAAATTCTTATGAATAAGTAGTCCTATCAAGCATGAAAAAACTATTATCAACCTAGATAGCACCCAGTTAAAGTTAGATTACTTGAATCTTATTCATATCTGGACTAACATTAGAATGGTCTAAAGGTGTGGGATACCTATATCTAGACCAAACCTCTAGTTATGAGGCTAGATCCTCTAAATATGTGAATTTAGGATTAATTAATAAACCTATTTAATGTTGCTATGAATAGAGTAAGGAAGAAACTAAAAATTAAATCTATGATATGATGGTGATGCACCTAAATAGTGATTGATCCTCTATAAAATTTGAAATTGAGGCACACATATGAGTCAAATTGGAATAATTTTTCAACATTGCTTTCTTAGATTAGTCCTAAACATCAATGTTTCAAATGAAGGTTTGAATAAGGTTTGTAATTTTAAAGATGAGTAATGAATGTCTTTAAAGACACTGCATACTAACATTCTTCAACATAATTTATATTCCCAACTCTTCAAGTGACCTATAAAGGATGAAATTATAGTATTAGATGAGGAAAGGACCTAAAAAAGGGGATAATCATCACACTTATATGCAAATAAAAAATCAAAATTACACACTAAAACCATAAATTGATCTGTAACAAACTCTCTTTATTAACTTCTCAAGTTACCATTTCTATATAGTTTCTCTATCCCAACTGGAGGGATCCTTAAAAATGGCCTAGTGGCCTAAATATATAAAAAAATTATAATATATAGTCAATGTGACATACAGGGGAGAAGGATAAGTCAACTATAATTAACTCAAAGTTAATTTCATTTACAATTTATAAACAATAATCTTTCTAGACATCTCCTTGTGTTTAGTGTCTTGCATGATTATTCATGAACTTTGCATGATGTTTTATAATTAAAAATAAGGTGTTAGGACCCTTTTATTTTATCAAATATCCTTCTCCAATATTATATGTAATTATTTATTTATCAAATTGATGTGGAAGTGAGTTGGCTCATGAGTTGGAACTCAAGATGAGTTGTGCATGCAATGGACCAATTAAATACTAGTTAACTCATCCCAAGGACTAGTTAAGCTTGAAGATGACATAAAATACTATATTTTAATGATGTGTACCACCTTAAGAGTTGTGATAACTCCACCTTATCTCCCATAAACAAAATTATATGCCATTATCTTCTCATGATTGATTAGATAGGCATACTAGGCCAAAATAGTTCTGATAGCCTAACCTTTTAATGCTTGGTGGCCATTAAAACATAAAAAAACCTTGAAAACCTGAAAAAAGGATGAATTAAAGACATGAAAAAATGCCTCATATCATTAAAATAGTCATTATTGACTTGAAACATCTACAAAATAGTCAAACAAGTTGACAATGCTAGCTTTTTCCTTGATTTCCTAAAGAGTGGGTGTTTTGGATGAGTTCCTAAGGTAAATTTTAAGAATATTTATGATCAAATAATTATTTTAGGATGAATAAAAATTTCCAAAATTTTATCTCCATGAATTTTATTTCCTATAAACTACCTTTTACCTCATGTTTTATTCCTTTTTTCTCTCAAAAACCTATTTTTTCCAAATCCATACAACATCCATACAACTAAAGGAAATGAAAATGAATATCTAAGATTATAATTCTTGATACAAGTGATATTTAATAGGTTTAAAGTATTTTTTATGCATAATTATTCAAATCTCTATAAACAGGTCTGCTAGTGGGGGTTTTCAAGGGTTTAAGAGTGTTCTGGGCTCTTAACTATTGTTCACAAATATTAGGCCCTAAAAATATGAAAAAACTCCCCAAAATGTTATTTAATTAGGCCCTTTAACTCCCCCAAAGTCCACATCTTCCAATGTAAAAGGTGTGTAATAGGGTGGGCATGTGAAATCTCATCTTCGAGTAGAAAATAGGCTCTTTAAGCATTATTAGGTACTCCCAATTATACTTCTCCCTATGGCCTAAACTTAGTATACATGTTTATTATGACCTGATGATTATTTTAATGATGTTTTCGAGTGCCCTCTGAACCTTGATTTAGCTCCTTCTACACCCTTCTAATGGCCTTATCTTGAGATGCCAAGAACAAACATAGGTGTTTGCATAGTTTGTTTAATATATTTACCTCATGATGAGTTCAAAGGCTCATATGTACTATATTAAAAATTAATGACCTATATATGATGATTTGGACTCATGATATATGCTTAAACTAGCCATTCCTTTTCACCCTACATAAAAACATCTCCTTATATTGACTTACAGACCTATTTGATAATGGAAATGGCCCAAATGGCCTCTGATGATGGTTGTATAAGTGTTATTGAAATATTTTAAGGAGAATATATTTCTTCAAAAATCCTTTGAATGTGAAATTACCCTATCTTCACTTGATTTTTACCTCAAAATTAACTTATCTGGCCTAGTTTTTAAAATGAAGGTACAATACATGCCAACCAACTAGTCATGGAGATGATTAGGGGAGCTGATAAGGTATTAGAGTTCATTTTATATCTCAAACTCATAAAATACATGTAAAATCTATCTCCTTTTCCCCACAACTAGGTTATGAGGGTTTTGTAAGGGCTTTAAAAGGCCAAACGTTCTTAAGGATTGTTTATATCATACATACCTATAATTTAAAACCACTTGAAATTAAAATTAAGTACACTTACCCCCTCATATACCATTAAAATAAATATCTCCCATGCAAAAGGCTCTCCAAGATCACTATGTGGTGAAGTTTAGCTTTGAAAGGCTCTCAAGACTGCACATGAAAGGAAAGAGCCTGAGAAATGATGTCAAAATAATATTTATATAAATTTATTTAATACATAATATTATAAAAGGTTTAAATTTTCCTTTACCATGTCTTAAAGTCCATCAAATGAAGAACTAGCTCATGAAAGAGTCAAAAGGGAGGACTATGTGTCTTGAGGGTTTGTTGTCTATTTACTAGTTTTAGGCCTCAAGGGAATGGTTTGAATATATTAGGGAGCTTAATCATCTCTAAAATATATTTTTAAAATTTAAAAACATCCTCCCATGATTATATAACTTTGTAATGAACTTGTAACCCTCTATTGTACCTTAAAACATCTCAAGAACACTGCCTACTTGCATTTGACTGTGATTAGACAAGCTGATGATTATGTAAAAATAATGAGTATCTCCCCTCATTAAATTAACTCATAAATATTTTTTATGGGTATATAAATTAAAAATTACCAACTCCAAAAAAAATCATTATTGGAGGATGTATATTTTTTCCTATAGGTTCCTTTTACCAAAAGCTAGTTTGACCTACCTGTTTGGTCTAGTCTCACTAGGCCTATGACTATGTTTTTTCTCTTTTCCACATTGAATTAATATATAACATGATGAATATGGTTTAAATGTTTCATTAAACTACTTTAATTTATTTCATCTTCTTCTGTCATCTCTTCATATTTATGTCACCTAAGTATGACCTTAGCTCCTCAAGAAAATTCACTGTAAATTTAGGCCAATCACTATTGTAGGTGATATTCTAAGGTTTAAATTTTTTGGTATCCATATAATTAATATTTTTTCCCTTGAATATGAATAAAACCATTTAAAACCTATTATTATTCTCTTTCATATTGTATTGACTCTTGAATTATGTCTTTAGGCCTCTACACAGTTAATATATGTACAACCGCTATACCTTCATCTTAAAGAGCATGTTAGTGATTTAGTGGCTTGATAAATATTTTTGATGTGTAATTTAAATAACTTAAACATTTTAAATACAATTAATAGGTCTCTCTTTTCATTAAAGTATCATGGTTTTGTACTTTGCTAAAAATTGGTTGTGTGAGAGAAACCTATAATTTGAATGGTTGTAGGTGCCCTTTGAGGTGAAATGATTGAGCTCAATGTCATGTGAGGTTCAACACATACTCTTGAATCAATTTCATCATTTTAAATTTAACATTTCCTTTCATTATATACATTTTATAAATACCATTGGCCCTCAATCTTGTATACTAGCTTGTAAGTAGGCCTTTAAACTCATATGGCTATAAGAGTACATTTTTTGAGGTTGAGATTGAATGAGTCCTGACCTTGAGAATTACCTTCATCTTAATAATGATATTAAATCATAAAATTTCCATTGATACCTTATATTAAACATCATCTAAACATGAAACCTCATTCATAATATTGTATCACCAACTTACATAGACTAGCTAGGCTTGCCCTTAAGTAAGGTTATAGGTGTAGATTTTGAGAAAATGGATGTTCAAATTAGTTTAGATCTTATTAAGGTATATTATTTATCAAAAAATTATATAAATTCCTTTTCTACTACTATATTCTTCACATGTTCACCATCATGACACCACTATGAAGACAAACCTCTCTTTTTATGCTTGATTGAACCTTATTGCTTGTAGGTCCTTATACAGACTATGACTGCACTAATGATGCTTTGGGTTTTTTTTGACAATACACAAGCTGTCCTTGTTTTTATCTCTTAAAAACTTCAGAAACCTATTTGAAGGTTTATACCTTTGAAGTATCCTTAAATCACTATTCACCCACTTGGCTGTAGGTTGTAATTTAGGTTGGTTGTAGGTCTCTTTCTAAGCTTCTTGAGCCATTCAAGGCTTTGAATTTATTGTATTTTATCTCTCCTCTTGAGGTGATCAACTTCATGTTGATTATTCATGCATTAGAATGAAACAACTAACCTATACAAGACTAAAAAAGTCAAAATACTTGTCAAGTCATATGCTTTTTATAGGTGGGTGTCCTCATTCAAGACTATAGGTGCACTAAAAGTCCCTTGATTATAGGCATATGAGTGTATCTTAAGGTTTTACGACATGAATGGAGGCATAATTAAAATTAATAATCTTACATTGACTAATTATCTTCACCACACACTCATGTTATGAATAAAACTTGAAAAAGATCATGTTCTTTCTCAAACTGTAAGATGATTATACTATACTCCATTGTATGGATAAAGATTGGAATTGACCTTGAGAAGGTCACCACTCATGGATATGATGATTGTTATTCTATCTTTTTTATTTTGAGGAGCTTATCTAAGGATATACCTTGAATAAAGAATCCTCCCTATCTACTTTGGATTATGATTTCATGACAAAACTTGATTATTGGTACCATTATTATAGGTTGCTTTATTGGATGTAGCATGCTTCCTAGTCTGCATATCTCATCTTGTATGACCATGTAAACCTCTCCCATTTTGACTCCTCTTGACAATGAAAACATGAAATGGAAATGAGTGGAAGGTGATAAACCATGAATAGAGAATGAGAAACCTAAATGAATGTGAAAATGATGTCTTACACAGTGAGGATGGTAGTGAAAAATAGTGACCATAGAGAAGAATCAAAATGAGGTGAAAATAGGATGAAAGGGAAACCTTAGATCCACCTTGAAGCATCCTATGAAATAATTATCCTATCCTCTGCTTTATATATCAATTTGGAAGCCGTTTGAGGAAGATAATAGGCTGAATTTGAAAGTTAGGACTATGCTAAGTACCTTAATGAATGTTAAACAGCCCTAACATTTTCTAAACAAGGATTTTGAAATTTTGGAGAAAAAAATAATGGATTTTACTATGAATATTTTGAGAATATATTGAGAAAATTACATGAGGGACATATTAAAACATGAAGGATATCCCTACCAAGAAGAAAACAAGAGATTTTGAAACCCTTTCTCTCTCATAGACCATATAATTCTCCTTTAGAAGGATGCTAAACTACAAATTTTCACTCTCTTGTATTATTGACCTCAATTTGGCCCTCAAACATGTAAACATATTTATGTCTATAATGGAAGGATAATTCATGCCCTTAAGAAGCCTTATAAACTTGAATTTTCTTGATATGATGCCTTGATGAGGAGAAATTGTAAAAAATCAACTACCTTCCTGGATGCAAGACTATTGATGTATGCCTTGACTTCAAATGGATGATTCATGAATGAGAGATGACCAATTTGAGAACCAATTTCTCCATAGGAAGCTCTTTGAGTCTAATTTCTTTGGCCAAAATTATAGACCCAAATTTTCTCTCTCCTAACTGTACCACCTACAAACCTGAAGAACTCTCCTAGTGTGAAAACTAGTAAGGTGAAGGGAAGAGAGTGGTTTTGAGCTTGTATCATGTTATTTTGTGATTAAATTCTTATGGAACATTTGATATGCCTTTTTACTCCTTCTCATAGCCTTAATTGTACGGATGGCCCTATAATTCAATACTTCTCGTTGTAAATATGCATGAAAATGGATTTTTTCCTTTTATCTCTAACTTAAGACCTCCACCACAAAAAATAGAATGTGAGAGAAGGAAAACAAGTCAAATCACATATTAATACAATTTGTTATCCTTTTACATGCTTTTCGGGCAAAAATTGGCATGTGGAGACTAAAAAAGACTTTTTCACACTTAAAATTACCTTAAATGACTTTTTACAAATATGAAACTTCAATAATAATAAAAATTCATATACATTAATGTTTTAAAAGGTTATTTTACTAATTTAATGGGTTTTTATAACCATATTTTACATTTTAAGACCAAAGTTTGTCCTTTTTTGGTAAATAATCATAATTTACACAAGAAAACTACCACTAAAAGTTATAAAGCATTTCATAGCCCTTTGAAAGGATTGCAATAGAATTTTGATCCATTTTGATCACATTTTTTGGTTTATATCTCTTTTCATACCTTCATTATACCAAAATATGCTAGAAAACTTCATGACAAGTAATGAAATATCATATTTTTTCCATCTTCTTCAAAGCACTTTCAGATCACAGAACTACTTGAAACTTTGTATAAACTCCAGAATGACACTTGAGACTATGAACATGACACTAAAAAACTCACTCTTTACTTGAAAAATAAGATATTACGATGACCATGTAAAGTTTTTGACTATAGGGGTTGGAATTTGGCCTTGACAGGATAAATTGCCAACAATGTTATAATGGTGTTCTAGTTTTATTGTTGGTTTTTTGACCTTGCTCGGTATGGTGGGTTTTAAGGGTTGTTATTAATATGTTAAGATCAATTAACTCAACTATGTAAATTAAAATACATATCCTATTATAATAATCCATTTATTATTTAACTAGTTTTTTGCATTTATTGGAGTTTTAAGTCTTGGTGTTAATTGGTGTTAGTATATTTTTCTGATTTTGGTGATTAGTTATGTTTACACTTGAGTTTAATTTTTGGAAATTTGGCCAGATAGGGTACAATAGTAATTACATATGCATTGATTTTTTATTAAGATGTAAATTTTTATTGATCAACTATGTTGTCTTTATTTATGAGTTGTGTTGGTTATACTTAACTCCTTTTATGTTTGTTATACACTATGCTTGTTGAAATAGGTAACAATAATGATGGAACTAGTAAATCATTATCTATTGATTTAATTATGTGCATTATTTTATCATAATTTTTTTCTTGAATGCATAGGAATTCACTTTACTTAATCACAACACATGATATGGATTAGGTGTTAATAATAAGATTTCATAAACTTAAATTTATGAGTAATTTGATTCCCATGAGTTTGAGGTATATGTCAAGGAATTATCAATTTTTTTTGTACTTCTTTTTTAATTATTATTATTTGCATTGTTTATAATTTTTGAGTATGGATTTCCTAGTGTTTTTTTGGTGTATGTTTTGTGTTTTGAACTTATTGTTGTTTTTATTACCTGATTTGGTTTGTGGGCTATTATGCATTAACTAATGGCTCAGATCTCTTTTGCACACTCAATAAATCTTAACTAAAAATCTTCCTACCTAACTCCACAATCCAACCAATGGTTGCAGTGGTTAGAGCCAAAGATGGTTGGGATCATTTAAATAGGTGCGAGTGGTATCCTTTGATTGTTCATGTTATTCATCTTCTTGTATCTATGTGTGGAAACATGACTATTGTTGTGATAGTCATTGAAGTATATTTTGCTTCCTTGGATTTTTTTGTTTCAATAGTATTAAATGTGTAATTTTAACTCTTTGTATGAAAAATATACTATCTATTGTTGGTTTAAATTATAAAACTAAAATAATAGATTTTGGTTGTTTAACAACATGTTCAGTGGCAAGCTAAACTTGATTAATAAAAAACAAGAGTTATAATTATAATTCAACATCCTGTTATGTGTTTTGATTTCATATGTTGATGTGTCTGATATAAATTAAACGAATCACTCAACATTAACATTTATAATATGAAGGAAAGAACTAAATATGGATCTTGTGATTTAATCTATTTGGATCATGAGGGCATTAGGCGAATTCAAGTGTATTTTTATTTCAATCCCTTATGTGCACCTTTATTCTTGACTAAAATTTGGTTTTATACTCCATTTCAACCTCTAACAGTGATATTCTATTGCTTTCATTAAATTTTGTTTCTAAAGAGTCATATTCTACAATTTTTATGTTTTATTTCTCTTATCATAAAGAAGTGATGAAAATCTAATTTTAGATATGAGTTTATTGAAAACTACTTTAAGGTCTATCCTTTTGTTGATGGCATTTTTGTTATGATATTTGGCATTGGGTGTTTAACTATATTGCATAAGTTAATTGATGAACTTATATTTACTTATAGCATTTAGATTTTGATGATCAATGAATATGGTTTATTATAATTGACCTTGGAGTTGAGTTAATTTATGACATGAAGTAATGGATTGAATGGATGTTAAGGTATATATGTTGGTTGTTTGAGAGTGTTATAACATGAGCTAGGTAGAATTATAAAACTTGTTTTATTATGCTTGATTGAATAAGGTTATAAATTTATTTGAGATCCTAGTGTTTTATTATTGAAGGACTTGTATGTAAGTAATATTATAATTGTACATGGATTGAATTAGAATTATCTTATTAAGGAAAAATTGTTAAATTGTTGGACAGGTGTATGTAATCTAGAAGAAACTTTAAGGAAATATTAAAGTATATTAAAATATAAATACATTCATATAAGTTGATAAATATTTATCAAGTAAACCTAGAAGGCTTAAAGCTCTAATCAACTAGTATGGATAGTAGGATTTGGGTATATGAAGCATTGTAATAAATTGGATGCTAAAATTATATATGGGTTGAATAAGTAGATATTGGAGGATACAAGTGTGTAACTATTATTGTTACTAACCCTCTTTCCATTCCATTAGGTGATGCATTTAGATTACATGCCTAGTTTACTGATTTAATTAAGACATGCTAACAATTGCAAGATTAATTATGATTAAGTTTCTTAGGTTTATTATTTATAAAATTAGGTATTAAATGATATAGTAGGACTTGTGGTTGAAGTTTAAATGCTTATTTTGTTGAATAAATTACTATTTCAGATGCATGGCTAGCCATTTTGAGACCCTGTACAATCAACATGTGATGTGGTAGCTGGATATAAATGAGAATAAGCCCATAGTAGACCAAGTTCATGAAGATTACTAATGGTAAAGTCATAGAATTTATTATCTAATAAGTTATTATTTATGTGATGGGTTAAATTACTACCCATTCTTAAGTAAAGGAATTAAAAGAAACATATAGTGCAATGAACCTAAAGTTAGGGATTCATTCATATAATCCTAACCTAGTAGCACTAATTTTTTTGGTTCATACTATTGTTGGTATTCATTTTATATCAAGTGATAGTTCCTAATGGATTAGTTCTTATTATTATAATGGATTATTATGGATTTTATTTTCATTAATAATTATAATCAATATTACATGATGAATGTTGACAAAGTGGTAATGTTGAGTAATGATGTTACCACTATGAATGGGTTTATTTATAATTGATCTCTAATATGCATGTCTATTTATATTCTCAATTATATACACTAATATTGTCATGAATTTTTGTTGTCATTTTATCTTAGTTATACTAAGGGTTAGTATTGTTCCAAATTATTGGGTTATTTACTCTCATAGAATTAACTACCTTGTGAGATGTTCTCTTATAACTATGTCAAGAAGTAACTATTTTCCACCTGATTAGTCAGCTAAAACCTATTAGGTGGAATGGGATACTTTGGTATGGTTAAGTAACCTTGAGAGGTCTTATTGGTAAGATGAGTTTTATTTATAAAGTTCAAAGTTTATCAAGGTGCACATGCACATTAATATACCCTGAATTATATACTTCCTATATTAGTAACAATATTCCCCATGGAATATTTTTAAGGTGTTAACCTTATATAAGTGTTTTCAAAAATGTCATATAGCTAAAAACGGTTTGTATAAAAGTGTGTAGATGAGAGAAAAGTCTTTCTCACATATTTAAATTCTGTTATGGGCCCTGTATGTAGTTTTGCTCACACTCTATAAAGTAATTCCATAATTTTTTTCTCAGGATTACTTCATCTAGGAACAACCTCTATGGAAATTAAATCAAACTCTTTAGCAACCTAATTAAGACATTTTATAAAGATGAATATGTTTAGCCTTGGCCTGATAAAACTTTGAAACTTAGTTAATTACTAATTGTTAGTCACCTTGAATTATTAGGTTTTAGACACCTAGAATTTTGAAAATGAGCATTCTTAATAATAAATCCTTATACTCTACCAATTTTTTATATATATTTAAAATTGAATTTAAACCAAAATGGTATGATCCTTCCTCTATGTTATATCATTTTAAATCCTTCCCCTATAACCATATGAAATTTTTACTCATTATAATGGAGATTTCATTGATTTATCATAGAGGAATAATCATGGTGTTACTTAGGGACTGTCTCTTGGTTTTAAAAAATATCAATGATACAAATGTTAGGTATATTGGCTAAGACTTCTTGAATTTATAGGTTTTGAGATTTGAAAATGTTATAGGTCTATAGTCCTCATGGATCAAAAGAGAGTGTAATGGGTTTATAATTTTTGAGGATACTAATGATCTCAATAATAGACTTGTTTGAGATGGTTGGTATTGCTACAAGTTTTTCCTCACCCATTTTATATAGTATTATTATATACAAATAAATAGTCTCACTCTTTTTTCACGTCTAACATCATCTAATATCATGCTATTTTTTTTTATGAATCATACTTATTAATTAATAATTCATCATAATATTGCTAACCAATCTTAGTCAGTAAGATAACATTTCATACACTCTACATCCATTCATTAAACTTACCACTTCCTACATGTTAATTAATCCCCTTATTACACCCTTATTAGCTCACTGATACTCCATTTCATCATTTTGGAATTTTAAATTCCAAATCCACCTACCTCCACCAAATCTTCCTAAAAATCCCATTACTAAGCCCTCACCTAACCTTCTATAACTAGCCTAAACACATATATAATCCTCTAATACTCTCTTAGATCCCCAAACCACTTCTAAGATTTTCCAAAGAATTTTAAATTCATTGAATATTAAATGCATTTCACCTCCCTTGAAAATTTTAATTCCTCTAAATATTGCCCACCCTTTATTTGAATCCTCATTGGATCAAATATGACCTTTCATTCCATACACAAGCCTCTTTATAACCACCCCTCTTCCAACCACAAACTATGAACTAATAATTTATGAAATTACATGTTGCCAAATTATCTTAAAACATCCATTATCAACCACTATTTTTGAAAGACTTGAGCTACCCAATAAATCCAACCTTATAGCTATCTAGTGTAAGGGCACCCAATTTCCATTTGGAGTTAAATTAATTGCAGTACTTGAGGTACATTTTTATCATTTACATTTTTATTTATATTCAACTTACTTACCTTGCTCAATTAGGTGTTTAACATGAGTCTAGAATTTTATTTTCATCGATTTGGCATGCTAGAATTATCATTTATCATTCGAGTTTCTAATTAAATTTTTTAGATAATACATAATGGCAACCATAATGAGATTCATCATTTTATTTTATGTCCATGAGCTATTAGTGTGATTTAATAAGCTTTCAAGATTGATTAGAAGAATAATTTGAGGCCAAGGCTCCAAAAAAAAATTGATTAACACTTTAAAAAATTGATGTGGCATCACTTTATGGATCATACATGAAGTTTATCTCTAAAAATATGAGTTCACTGATAACAACCATGACATCATTATTGACCACAAAGTTTGACGATTAGAATTTAGGATAATAGTTTGAATTAACTTTAATACCTATGCAAACTTGTATTTTGCAATTTAAGATTTTGATTTTATAAAATGTGATTTCATTAATATTTTTTGTAATTTTGTGTATGTCTATGTTTTGTTACGGCAAGAAAAAATTTGTGGGTGTGGATACATGACATCAAACCATATAAATGTGATAATAAGTAAGAAATATGTGACATTGATCAATTTGTGTTTCTTGATATACTCTAAAAAACTTGAATCTATTATCTCATCTTATATATAATAAATTTTTAAATTTTAATTTATGGATAACATCTTAGATTAATATGGTTAAATATTTAGAAAATTAAAATTCATATAATGCCCATGATTTTATGTTTTATGCTAATAATCAAAAAGTTTAGTTCTTTCTAGCCATATCCTATGTATAAATCCTAATGAGGCCATTTATAATTAGTTTTATCTAAATAGACCTCTTTATCCTTATGTTATATTTAAGAAAAGAAACATTTTTTAACCCACCTATTTATTAAGTAAAAGCATGGTTTTTATGTTATATTACATGATTTTTTTTTTTCTATGATGTTTTTGTTATGCACATATTAACTCCCATTTTGAAAAATGTGATTTTCAATTATAAAAGTGCAGCTTTGCTCACTCATCTACGAATTTGTTTAGGTCTATTTTTATATTTTGGTGCTTCAATTCCATGAATTTGATTCATCATGACATTGACTCTTGGGTTTGAAAATTTGATTTTAGTTTATGTTTTTCTTAGGCCTCTATTGCAAATCCACATATATATAGATGTGAATTTAGACTTGGAAAATGAAGCATTGACACTTGGGTCTATGGATATAAATTGTATAAATTTGTTCTTACTAACACTTTTTGTAGGTTTACTCTTGAAGAGACCAGTCTAAAACTACTAACAATATATATTGAAATCCACTTGTCAAAAAATTGGAAATTTTAAAACCATTTTGATATATTTTTTATCACATATAATCATGATAAGTTAACTTGCTTATGTATCTAAATTGTAAATAATTTATCATACTTTTTAAACTATTTATTTATCACTTGATGATACAATGACATATGCTCTCACCTTGCACCCATATGGTGATTTATGGGGATAAAAAACCATCAATAAACCCTAATTTTTTATTTTCTACTTTGAAACATGACATGGAATTGACATCCACACACTTATCATAGTCTTAGGGGATAATGGCATGGATGTCATCACCATGCACATGACTAAACTCCATGATTTGATAGAGTATACATATCAATGATAGTTATCTCTAAAAAAAGTTGAACTCCCCATATAGTATTCCATGAGGTGAGGAGGTAACACTCCAATACTTAGGAACTAAAAAACAACCTATATATAATTTGGCCCTACATACTAAAATGTGTTTAGGGGACTCCATTAAAGAGAATTTTAACCTATATTAAGACCCCTCAATGACAAAAATCATCTAGGATAGGGAAAAGAAAATTATTAGAGATCAATCACTAGGTACATATGGTATGTGAGGGTTGGGTGACACTAATCTAGGTACCTCTCATTGTGATTCACTTAGTGAGTTAGGTGTCATGTTGCACTCCTGTGTCCATTAGTAATTATAGTTTTTTTGGTTTCCTATTATTTTTTTCTATTTTTGAGACTATTATTATTTTCAAACCTTAAATATCTACACACTAACCAATTTCCAAATTAAAACTCAAAAAATATGTCAATTTTATATTCCATATTCAATCATCACAAGATAATCATCCTCTTACCCTATATCAAAATTGCATCACCCATCATCATACCTAAATATTTAATTAATAATCATCATATTATACCTTATCTCTCATCTTACTCATATCTTTCCTAAACATCAAGTCATTCCCATCTTGACCTAGTCAAACCCATCTAAGACTTAGTCATCCCTCTTAAAATAGTCTAAAACTATATATATCATAGTCACTTTTAAAATAAATTTAAATCAAACTTATAACCCATCCATATATACCTTAAGATATTTTTTCATTAACTTGATCTAATCCTTTATTTACTAATAAAATCTTGTCATCATGTCACTCTACTAATTTAAATTTGTCACCCATCATCATCTTGCTAACAACCATCATCTACTTGTTTGAATTCAAGATTTTTTATTATCCTATCACTCTAATGATTTGAACCTAGTAATCATATTAATCTTGTTAACAACCTATCATTCTACCAGTTTGAATCTATCACCTGTCAATAACATATCCCATCATTATCCCAACTCAATCATACTAGTTCAAATATTATAAAACTATTTATTCTAAGGCATACCCCATTTAATCATTATCATCTTTCACATAATATTAATCAACCTATATATAATATTAATATATCATCCACATATTCAAAACATCCATCCACATGGCACATTTCACCCATGCATAAAAATTAATATTAGACAAGCATTAAGATGATATCATGAGGAATTTAGGTGATCAAACTTTGGATCATGAAGACAACCTAAGGAACATGCATACCCTAAGAGGAGACAAAGACACTTAAAATTATTTATTAAATAATTATGAAATAAAATACCAATTCAAACAATATATCTATGATAATCAATAAGCACTATTAACACACCTTCTTGGGATGGGGACAAAGGTAACACCTAAATTTAATAAATTCATCTTGTATAACCTTGTCTAAATTCCTAAAAATCATGATAAAACTTATAATAATAATGATAAAGTCAATAAACAAGAATTATATGACCAAGATACTGATGATGAGTAAGAAGAGGATGATGAACATTTACCTAAGACTATCAGTGCTAACCAAGTTGATATCAATAAGGGGAAATTAATTTTTAAGATCTAATCTAAGGAAAAATAGAAATGATCCATGTCAAACCAATTAAATCAAATTACATAACAAGTCAATTCTATTACCTCTAAAATAATTTTTGAATAACATAAACCTCCCTCACCTAGGAAGTCTATAAAAACTTCCTTGTCACATACCCATTATGACCAACAAAAGACTAAAGTTAAGCCATCATCAATATCTAATCCATTTTATGATAATTAATTCTTTGATGAGTTTTAATATTTGAAGGAGGCTCTCAAAAAAATAATATAATAGCACATTCCAAAAATACAAATTCAAATAATTTTTCTTTTACCTTCTAGATATGGGCATCCTTCATTTTCATTTCCCTCCTGATTTCAAACCTCATAAGTTTAACAAGTATAAAATAAAGGGGGATATAATGGAACACATAAATAAATTATTTATGTCATTCCATGAAGTCATTTATAGTAATTTCTAAATTCTTCTATGTTCTCTATAAGTTTTGGTGGACTATCTCTAGAATGGTTCATGTAAATACTGAAAGGGTCCATAACATCATTCAAAGATTTGGCAGATACATTTGTAAAAAAAATTCCTAATATTTAAAGCATGAGATAACTATGTTATAAATATATAATGTTAATAAAAATTATGGATAAATCATGGAAACATTCCTTCAATCGTGGTGAATCCTTGCTAGTTAATTCTCTTACTTGATCCTTAAGAACAAGTAGTGAGTATCTTAATTAACAATATCAACCTAGAATTGGATTATCAACTTAAATTACATCGTGATACCAAATTTTATGATATTTTCAAATACTAAATCCATATTGAAAAGGCCCTAATTTTGAAAGGGGTAATCAAAATCTATGTTAAAAATGTTCACAGTCAAAATAGTAACCCTTTTGAAAGACCAAAATTATTCAATAAGAATAAAATGTTATTGGAGATGGAGTAAATAAAACTAAGAATGTATAAAAATACATGGTAATACTTCCTCTTATAAATAATATAATAAATCAAACATTACTATACATATAGGTAGGCTAAAAACTACTATAGGGAAGCAACATTATACAAATCTATGCGAGTCTATTAAAAACATCTTGAAGAAACTCAAAACTAAAAATATCCAATTTACAATCATAAGATCCCACAGTTAATTGTATATGGATAATCAAATATGAATATTTGTAACATTAATTCAATAAAAACATTGGGGTATTCTGAATCAACATTTAGGCCTAAAATTATTATAATTAAAGCTTATGAAGATAATGAATGACATTTAACTAAAACCTTCTACCTTCCTATCATAGTGGGATATATTGTACATAAAATACTCATACATGTAGTCAAATTTACTTACCTTATAACATCCTCTTTGGTATTCCTTGGATCTAAAAGATATAGGTTGTCCCTTCCACTATCCACCACTATTTAAAATTTCCACACTTTGGGATGGAAATCACTATTCCAAGTGATTTGTAATTCTTCCATAGTTTCCAAGAAATGTAAGGAATTAATAAAAATATATATTTTTCCTAGCACTATAAGTTCCCCTATGATCTCAATTATAATAATTAGACCCATCTTGATCAATTTACATCCATGTATTCCAACCCACCTACTTCCACTCATATCAAAATCTCTTTAAATGATTTAGATAATATGAATACCAAATATTCAACATTGGTAGTCTCCCCTTATCACCCCATAACTATGGGTACCCTACCATGAAGGAGAATAAGCTAATTATCTATAAGTTTTTACCAATGTTATTTTTTAGATTAGGGTTATTATCATAAGATAAACTAGAAAGATCAAATGATTCTTGGTTGATAGAAGATGTTTTTTTGAATTAATTCAAAAATATAGGATATCCCAAGGAGAATTATGTGTATAAATATGAATTATAAAGTTAAATTTTATGAAAATGGAATCCTATAACCAATAGTAGTCAAATGTCATAGGATATATCATAATTTGGGATTCAAACCACCTAGTGGTGATCCCTACAATGTCATTTTAGATCCTTCTTTAGTTTTTGAGGATTCTTTGTTTGACAAGGATGTCAAAATAGTTTCCATTTATGATCTCTATGAATACCTTGCCATGAAAAAATGTTTTACCAACACCTTCATCTACACCATCAGGATTGAACCTTACCATCTAACTTTAATTGATTAGGATCAGTAAAATTAACCTCTTTTTGATATCTTCATAAATGATGAATCAATTATAGTGAATATGGGAATAATAGATCATAAACCATTAGGAGAACATAGAAAATGGTTTAGAATAGATCTATAACTTGGTGAATATTTAATGGAATAGGTTGAATCCCTTAAAAAAATATAATAATAAAAATCACAAGCAAGTATGAATAATTTTCCTCTTGAAAATAACACTAATAAATTAAAACAAACCTTGATTCTATCCTCTATAAATGATCTTAGTACAAAAGAACATATGTCATATGATAATTGTTTTGAAGAATTTTAAGACATATTTAAATCAATGGAAGAATACAAATTGCCTTCTCCTTTGGCTTATATATAGGATTGGTCTCCATCCCTAGTTGAAGAAACTATTAACATCAACATTGTCACTGAAGATAAACCTAGGATTGTGAAACTTGGATCCAATTTAACCTTTAAATAAAGATAGCTATTTATTTATATTATAAATGAATTATTGGATATATTCACATAATGTTATGCTGACATGCATGGTCTCAATCTATATTTGGTTGATCACCATTTAGTGGTTCATCTTAATGCCAAACGAATTAAATAAAAACATCATAAAATGCATCCAAAATTATCACTCCTAATAAACTAATATCTAAATAAGTTTTTGGATGCAAGATTTATCCATATAATGGACTATTTTGATTAGATCCATAACATTGTGCATATTGGAAAACCCCAAGGAGGAATCTATGTTTACATGAAATTCAAGGATATTAATAAGCCTTTCCTCAAGGACAATTTTCTATTGCCTAATATTGATATGATCATGGATTACACTAATATATATGAGATGTTATCACTCATGCATGGATTTTCTAGATATAATCATATGTTCATCACATCAAAATATCAACATAAGACTACCTTCACCCCTATATGGGGAAAATTTTTCTATGAAGTCATGCATTTTGGACTCAAGAATGATGCAACACATGTCATAGAACCATGATATTTATATTCCATGATATGATGCATGACATAGTTGAATACTATGTTGATGACATTTTGGAAATTCAAAAACATGGTTTGAGAATCCAATAGATCTCTAGAGAATATTTGAAAGGCTAAGAGAATAAAAATTTAGACTTAACCCTAATAAGTTTTTTAAAATCAAAAATTAGGTAAATTCTTGGGTTTTATTATATCTCATCAAAGAATTGAGGTTAAACTAAAAAAATTAATATATACTATAGTAATCAATACTCCTAATAATCTCAAATAACTTTGTAGTCTAAAAGGGACATTATAGGTCATCCAGTGATTCATTTCATAACTAGCTGAAAAATGTCAACTATTAAATCATATCCTAAATAAAGGGACACAATTATAATGGATCCCATAGTACCAAAATGATTTTGAATATATCAAACAATATTTTCTTAAATATTTATTTTTGACACTACCAACACTTGTAAAAACATTACATTTATAGCAAAGTTAATGTATTTTGGGAGCCCACCTAGATCAATATGGTGAGCATGGACAAGAAAGGGATATCTAATATATTAAAAAGGCATTGGTTTCATATGAATTGAATTATACTACACTACATAAGTCTTATCTAAAAATCATCTTTACATCATAGATGCTTAGGCACTACATGCTAAATAATCAAGTCAAGTTCATCACTAAAATTGGTCCTCTCAAATACTTGATATAAAATACAACCAT
Source organism: Torreya grandis (assembly GCA_037957365.1). Taxonomy (NCBI): domain Eukaryota; kingdom Viridiplantae; phylum Streptophyta; class Pinopsida; order Cupressales; family Taxaceae; genus Torreya; species Torreya grandis. The sequence goes on along the minus strand of JARHVA010001163.1, from coordinate 496,647 downwards.
TATAAGAGTAATAGATAAATGGATCATTATTATTTATGAATTTACATTTATTATGTTAATTAAAATGAAATTAAAGGATAGGTATTATTGGATCAATTATAAAAATATCCCTTATCTGATACAACACCATTGGAAATAGTATTTCTAGATGAATCCATATTGACAACTGAAGAATCATCATCTTGGAAGACTTATTTTTATTGATATTTAACTACCCATGCCTTAGGAGATGAAATTATCCTCATCACTTCTCAAGGTGACCTCAATTACAAATCTTCCAAGATTATTTTTTCATACACTAATAATATTTCAAGATACAAAACTCTAATATCTAAGCTTTAGTTAGCTTGTCAATGGAATATTCAACATCTATAAGTTTATAGTGATTCTCAATTGATAATAAATAATTCAACAATGAGTTTCAGACAAAGGATGACAAATTACTCTATTTCAAGAAAATGGTTGACAAGTTAAAGACTCAATTTTAGTAGATCTCTTTTAAGCAAGTACCACAAGGTAGTAATAAATTTACAGATGCAATGTCTACTAGTGGTTATTTTCTTGAGATGATCCAAAATATGATTGAAAACTACTTCTTCATAGAAAATATCTTATTACTAGCCCATCATACATTCGTATCCAAATATCTATGTGAAATAATTGATCATAGTCGACCATGGTACCAAGAAATTTATGACTATCTCCACTACAATATCTTTCCCCTAAATGATAACTATCACTACCATCAATAACTTATCTAAAAATCCTCCAATTATACCATCCTTGGTAACATGATATATAAAAAAGGGTATGATGGAAACTTGTTAAGATGTCTAAACTTAGATGAGACTCTTTTAACAATCAAGGAGGTCCACAATGGCACTTTTGGGGCCCATACCAGTGGGTTAGTTCTAGCCAAGAAACTCCTGTAGGTTAGATATTATTATCCCACCATGGACCATGACACCTATAAATATGTCAAAGAATGTGTATCCTGACATAAGCATGGGGATCTAATTCATTCTCTACCTCAAGATCTACAACCAATAACTAGTCCTTATCCATTTTCCACTAGGGAATTAGACCTAACTATCGATATTAACTGTTCTTTATTTGATGGCCATAATCATATAATCATTGATTTAAAGTATTTCATCAAGTGTGTGACTCCATGCCACTCACTTATGGTGTTGGTACACAAATATCACATATCTTTCTCAACCACATAATTTACCATTATGTAAAACCTCTATTATCATATCATACAACATGAAATACTTTAATAATAGATATGTTAAGGTCCTTTCCAAATAATTACATATCTAACACAAATGGTCATACCCTCTTACCCATAAGGTAATGGCCAAGCTAAAGTGACTAATAAAGAATTTATAAATATAATCAATAAAATCATTAATGATGATAGCTTTAATTAGCATATTTAATTATATAATACACTATGGGCTTACCATACCGGTATCCATAATCTAACTTGCATAATTCTATATTCATTAGTCTTTGGTATTGAGTCTATATTTCCAATTTAGGTCAAAATCCCATTTTTATTTCACTACAAGGATTAATCAATGAATAATCCTATAAGGCTATACAATTACAAGAGATTTAATATTTTTATGAGAATAATATACATGTCCTTGATCATTTGAAATATTATTAGAATAGGCTAAAAAAATTAATACAATAAAAAGGTTTGATATCATGATTTTGAGATTTGAGACTTAGTTCTTAATGAAAACTAGAGGAAAATGAAGGCATAATGAGATAAAAATGGTAATTTTGAGCCTAATTAGTATGGAACATATATAATTATTTCTGAATTCAATTCAATATCCTACAGACTAGCCACTCTAAGAGACCAAGAATTTGATGAGATAATGAATATCATACATCTAAATAAATTATATACTTGAATCAAGTCTCATCCTTGTAAATTATTATACATAGTATTGTTGTGACCAAAACATACCTTTTTCTATAAGAAAATGGGATCTATGTTTCACTATAAAATTGAAAAATCTTGGCCTTGTATCAAGCCTAGCCTGCTCCTTAATATTTTACATAACCCTAATAATAACATGTTCATTTATAATTAAGAATATTTTTTAGATATTTTCATATAAAGGATATGGTCCCATTATATTATTTAAGTATTTTAATATTTAACTTGTTTTTAGGGGATTTAATTATTTTATGTATAAAATCCATGCATAAACATCTCTTTGAATCTCAATTCTAGAGCCACAATCCCAAAGTCCAAGTTGGCAATCTCTAGGAGTCATTTTGGATGAAAGTTTATCATCCATTGTATTATGAGGATATTTTAAATGACTTTGATTTTTACACTTGTTTATAGATCTCAAAGATGTCAAAGTTGTTAGAGCCTTGGGAGGCTTGATCGAATGAGAAAAATCCATGTGTATCCATACACTTAGAGGTGTCAAAATTATTAGTGCCATGGGAATAATAATTGGATAAGAAAAAAAACACATATCTCCATACATTTGGAGGTGTCATATATATTATAAATTCAAGAGCCCTAATTAAATGAGAAAGATCCATGCATCTCTATACATTAGGAGGTGTTAGAGTTATCAATGTCCTAGGAGGCCCAATCAAATGAAAAAGAACCACATATCTTCTAATACATAGAGGTTTTATATCTATTAGATCCCCAATAGGCATGAAAAAATGAAAAAGATACATGTTTTTACTAACACTCAAATATGTTAAATAGGTCCCAGACAATCTCAATAAGTTATAAAATGGTATGTATAAGTAACCCTAATCAAGTAGCATGATGCCACATGTACTCCATAAACTCAAGTGATGAAATCATATAGGCAAAAATATTAAAACAAATAACCCCCACCACACTTTTTTCTATACTTAGTTATCTATCCACTCTCCAACTGACATGTGGCCAACCCTAAGAATGATCACAGTGCCACAAGAGACAAAATAGGCATGTGCCTATTATGCTCCTAGTTTTTATTATCTAGGTGGGGGATATAACTATATGAAATTTGGAATATTCCCATACCCACTAACTAACATAAATGAGACTTGTTTTTTAAATTTTAAATTAATGACAAATTGGGTAATAACTAATAAGGGTTCATTCCATCAATTTAGAGTTTATTTCATGCAACATGAGCTCACCAAATCCATTACTATAGAAAATATCATATAGATATATAAATACACATATAGATTGAGAACTATTATCTATCCTCTATGCATCCTAATTATTCTAATCTCTTTTACTTGATTTCTATATAGAACCCAAAATACACTTCTGATGAATTATGCACATGAAGAAGAAGCCATTCAATAATGACTTCCTCAAATTTGAACCACTTACTAATATTTATTGAATTTGGGGTCTAACTAAGCCACTTCAATGTATAAATGAATATAAAGGTGATAATATACAATAAACATGGATCTAAGGGTATCCTATAACTCACCACATATTCAACTAAAAGTATTAGCCAAGTTATTAAGGTAAAAGTATCATTAGAAGACACTCTCAAGATTCATGAAAAGTTACACTTATACATTTTAATAAGATATAACAAGAGGGAAAATTAGTTATGCATGCAATAATTAACATATAATATTTCTTCCTTGAATTAGTTAGGAAGTAGTCCCCCACTAAGCTCAAATTGAAGATCTCAGTGGTCCCCAAAGAGGAGTCTTCTATCAAACTATGGGTCCCTTTCTTTCATTTTTATCTTTTTTGGGACTAAAATTTTAATCATTAGTTTTATAAATATTTTGTGCCATGGTGTCTTTTAGTGGGATCATGTGATATTTTTGAGGTAGAACAATATTATTTCCTATATATGTTATTATGTAGTTCTTTGTTATGGTTGGAACTTTTGTAAATGAACAATCTAGAAATTAATAAAAGTCATTATTTTTCTTCTTACATGGTTTCATTTCATGAATCTATTATAAAATATTCTAGTTTGATTGATATTTCTAATGTCAAATAATTAAAAAATGTGTTTTTATTATGCATATGCATTAAATATAATGATATTTGAGATATTCTTGTTTGTTTCTTGATTTTTTCCACATTATTCAAACCCTTGTAGGTTTGTGTGTGATTAAAAATAGATATATTGTGTGTTTAAATAAAGTATTATATGAATTGAACATTCACTAATTTCCTTTAACTCCTTTCCCTATGTGGCTAAATTCCAAGCCTACATGAAACTTGACATATAATCGAAAAACCACAGTTGGGAATGTCTTCAATTCTCAAACACTGATGTTTTTATTTGATCCATATAGATTATTTTTATGCCTCACCCTCTTTCCATTTTTATGTTTATTTGTTTTCAAGTGTTATTTACCCTCTTTTATAAAATTTTAATTGGAGTTTCTTAAAGGATAAACTTGTTTAACTATATTAGCTAGTGTAAAGAGGTCTTGTATAAAGTGGGAAACATGAATTGAATCTCTGGTGGTAGAAATCATTTTTTGTAGATCTATTTCAAGCAAGTTATTTCATTTATCCCAATATTTACAAATCATGCCTTGGATTGTTTCAAAAACAATCCTAAAATGAGAGGACAAAATTACCTTATTGTCTCCCAAAATTTAGTTGGTAAACTTAACTCAATAGGTGTATTTTAGAGTGAAACCTTGGGTATACCAATAATTATTATACCAAAAAATACTAAAAATCATAAAATGTAAAAAAATCTCTACATCAAATGGCAAAAACTATGTTTTTGGTGCCTTAGATAAGCATAATGATGAAAGCTAGTTTCCCAGAGTCACTTGTTATAATCCTTCATCTAAATTTACCTTGTTTATCTTGATTAATTTGGGGAACCTCTTCCATTTCATTTTTTGACTCCATCATCCCATACCTCATCCAATTTCCTTTGACCTTGGTCCTATAGTCATATATAACATGTTTATGGGGAAGAATATGTAGAATATCAATATCTTCTTAACAAAAGATAATTCAATAAGTCAATAGGATTAACAAGAGAATACCCTTAGAGCTTAATCTAGAACTTCCCTTCCTTGCCCCATCACTTAACCCTTATAACCTATCCAATAATCACTAGTCAAGTCCTCATGTTTTAGTAACTCCATATGATTTAAGTTTTCACTTAAATGGTCCAAATTTGCATATACATCCCTAAGCATTGCCCTTGTGCTTCCACCAATTTAAGTCACCTAAATCATTACCCTATTCATCATCCTTACATCACCAAATATCTCATCATTATTAAATAAATTTTTATGGTATCTCCATTCTAAACCGAGGGAAATAAAAATAATGACATAAGTACATCAAAATTTTGGGTTGTTCACCCTCTTCCTATATTAAAAACACTCAGTACATAATATTTTTATGTTTTTATATTCTTGTGTGTTTTATGTGACTTGTGCATGTCTATGTGATTTTATATGCATGTATTTAATTTATATTTTATTTGTAATTATGTGTCTTATTTTTATTATATTTTTACATTTTTAGAGTAATGAATGTAACACCATGATAAGACAATGGCCATGTCAATGCCATTGGTTCATATTGAGAAATGTCACTTACCTATTTTATGTTCTATTTTGTGTGTGTCAAGTAATTTTATGGACTTTAGAAAAATGATCATCATGGTCACATACATATATCATGGTTTATTTTGCTTAGTGTTATATTAAAAAGGATTGCTAACTTATGCATGGATCAAGACTTTATCACAACACCATATTTATTTATTTTATTATACCATCTAACCATCCATATTTAACCATCATATAACCTAATATTCCTCAAACCATATCATCAGAATCTAACATCCCTACCTTATATACAACATATCACATCCATATCATCATAAAAATAGGGTGACTTGTAACACATGTAGGAGTATCAACATAAGCATCACCACATAAACATCAATATAATGACATGGCACATGGAAATAATCATCTAAGTCATATAATCCATCACATTAAAATACCCATTGAGCATCATAATTAAATCTATGATCCATAATAACATAATAAACCACATATCAAATAATCCATCCAAGTATAACATCATAATATTATATTTCTATCCATCACATGAAAAAATTAAATCAAATATATATATTCATACATCACATCTCAACAATAAATAGAAAACATCAAATTACATCTAAACTAATTACATGCTCATTTATAATACACATGAATCATGATAAACAATTCATAAAATCATCCCATCTCCTATCTATACATCGATGGCATATATCAACCCACATTTAAAATAAGAATATAACATCATAAGTTCACATAAATAACTACCACCTATCAAAATATTTACAAACCATATCCATATAACACATGTAATATAATCCATTAAATCATGATACATAAAAATATCTATCATAATACATATAAATCAAATACATTAAATCATCATTTACATAAAAATTCCATCATATACTCGAAAAAATCATCATATATATAAATCAAATGTGTCCATGAATACATAAAAATGGGTATGTAAAATATGCATCATGGACCTCCATGTGACAAAATATAATCATACATCAATTAATCACATGCCACTACAGATTTATAGTGGTGGAAGTCATGGTGGCCTCAGTGACAAATGCATAAACCTAGTTGATGTCTTTGAGTGTGTGAAATCCCATGATCAACTAATCTCTATAATATGGTGCTATCTAGCCTACCATAATAGTAGGATCATATAAAAACCTTCAACATTGTGCTTCTTGAGAAGTCCATGCTAAATATTTTTATACATCACCTATGATATATTCCCCTTGAAGTCTCTTAGAAACATCTCTCTCTACTTATATCACCTGATACTCAATATCCCTATGTTGAAACTATGCCTACAACTATGAGAATTAAACTTGAGTAGCTCATAGATGTGTAACCTGCCCCTGCATAGTGTTAATATATATGTCATGTTGTCCCACCTTCCATTATTAAGTGATAATTTGGGCATCAAACTACTTGATTTATGCTTGGATAGTGGTAAATTATGACACCTGAGTCCTCAAAGTGGCAAGCTATTTTAGGTGATCAGTATTTTAAGCCAAAAAAATAGCTACTTCACCTGACAGCTAGCCATATATAATTGTAAATCAAGTACCTATCTCTATAGACCAATAATATCACATGTCCTAAATAATATATCCACTCATAAATTGTTAATTAATCTTTGATCCTCAATATATATTAATAGTGTTGACAACCCTACTTGACTACCTCCCTTGGGTTGTCTAGTTAGTACAATAAGAACCTATGATACTGATGTCTAGGTACCTCCTCCATATCTATCTCCTCCCTATCCATCTCCACCTCCCTAAATATATCCAAATCCCTATCCATATCCTCCCTATCCATCCCCACCCTAATATCCATCTCCTCTCTACCCATTTTCGTCTTGGTTTATCCTCCTCCCCTACCTTGGTTGTGGGCCTACTAATGCATTTAGTCATTGCCTTTATCCAAACCCCTACATGACCTATTTAATAAAATCAACTAGTGATAAGGTACATCATACAAGCTAATTTAATCTAGGGGGAATATGATGTATCCACCATTCATCATTATTTTTTTAACCCTAATATTTGCTATCACCATTTAATAGTCCTAGGCCATTACACCTAATATGTCAAAATATATAGTAGCCAATACAATAGTAATGTCCCAAACCCACATTATTCTCTCCATTATAACCTATGTAAACACATGTGGGCCCTATGGAATTCCCTATCATTACCCAATCTAGCAAATAACCCTATCAGGTTGATATCTATATACCATGACATATTATCACCTTGTAATTTAACACTTTGTCATCATGAAATACATGTACACCATCCTCTATCCATCCTCACTATATCCCTCTATAGGGGATCCAAATCACCTATAATACTATTAAATCATCAATATCCCACCTATTGAAAGGTAAATATCTTGCATGGCCCTTATGGCCTTCACCACTATCTCTTATTCAAAAACCAAAAAATCATTTGGTGATCATTGTTGGCACATTTTCATCATCCTCTCGATGGCCATGTGATCCTAATTTAAATTTTTTAATAAATTGGTGACACCAATAATCACCCTAGACCTGTAAGTATCTAGGTGTATATCTATGTAATAACTGAGCCAATACTATTGACCCCCACAAAAAACACTCATTATCACTCCACTATGTCTCAAAACACATCCCCCATTATTATAGGTAAATATAGTCTTCTCTTATCAAGTAGTAGGGTGTTGTTGATAAGATCCATCAATGTCACTATCATTTGATCCATCATCTATCGATGACATAACTAATCAATGCCTAACCATCCTTGATATCTCCCAACTTGCATATGGCTTACCAACCACATGAAAGTTTTAATATGTGATTAAGACTACAAATATATCATATCGCCCCTTATTGGGATCTTATAAATACTCTAGAGATATTACAAGGTGATAATCATCTCCCTTGTCATAAAATGAAAAGTGTTTCTCTCATTATTCGAGTGCTCTACTAGGTTGTCATAAAATACCTATCTATACCAATGAATGGAATCTATTACATGTGATATAGAACCACTAGTTATACTACACCAACACCAACAAAATATAGAGTCTATATATCCATAAGATTGAAAAACATTGCCTACATGATCCAATGATAGGCAAAATCTCCTACATAGTGAAAACAAACATCAACATCAAACTATATATCTAAATCAACTAACTAACTCATCTATCTAACTCATGTCCACTTCTTATTTTACTAACTTTTAATTTTCTCCTAATCAGTCAAAATTACATCTTTCCTAATGAATTCTCATTTTTGATCTCAATATAACATTTCTTCAACCACAACATCACTTTCTAACCTAATAATGAACTCATGACTTGATACCTTTAATTCACATTATTATTCATGATTTTTTGTCTTTCTAAATATGGTTTCACTTTTATTAAACCTCATAATACCATGGTTCATTCACATTAACTCATGCTTCTTCCAATTTTGTATTTCTCAAACTATGAGATTGCATCACACTACCCTAACAAACCCATGTTTATTTTTCATGAACTTATGTTTCACCTTAGAAAAATCATGAATCTAACCATGATATTGAGTGTTTTACAATACCATGATTCCTACCCAAAATATTACCCATAGTGTGGCTTACCTGAGTGATCCTATTTTTTTTAAATATTAAATCACATTTTATAGTGGTAAAGTCAATATATATATATATATATAAATATATAACATAATTTCATGATTATTTAATAATAGACCTAATAAATACTCATAAATATGTCTTAAATGAAAAATATAAAAACCCAAGGTACCTGCTAGGTTTCTATTATTGTCTGATCATTGATACTTATGCAATCACTTCCTCTGGTGTCAATCATGAGGGATTCTATCCATATCTATCACATGGAATTGATCAAGAATTTCATTAGGGATAAGGTGAAAATGACTTGGTTTTATCCATCCCATACATATTTACCCCCTCCCAAACCCATCTAATTTATTTATCATTATTATTTGGTCCCATTTTCATTCTCTTTTTCACATTTTCATCCCAATTAATCTCTTAAATCCTTCATTAACCTCACTATCATTGTTACCTATAATAATTAACCTTGTATAAACATGCCCTTATCATATTTTCATAAAAAACATTTATCATAATATTTCTTGTCTTTGGATAAATACATTGGATTGAGGTCTCTCAAGACTATGCAGGTAGTGTTCGATCACTTGAAGTACATGAGGACAACTTGACTACTCTATTTGATTATTTCCATTCATCCCAAAGCCATTTTAATCCTTTATTTTTTCTCCCCATAATTTAATTAACCTAAGGTTTTAATCACAACCATCAAATCATTTATTTAATTCTCATTTATAGGGTTATGAATTTCCTAACATGAGTCCTTGACTTGATACATCTAAACCTAGTAGTCTCCCATCAACACTCATCAAACATCCCTTTTCACAAAAATATCCTTGGCATGTTTCCTTTCCTTAGATACATATAAATATTTCATCCCATTATGCCTCTTGCTTTAAACTCTCCTTGGCATGTATCCTTGATTTGGACACATCCAACATTTGTGTCTCATCATACATTTCACCCAAATCTTTGTTTTGTGTGTGTCATTGCATTTAACACATATAAATATTGTGAACCATCATCCATTTTTCCTATAACTCTCCATGACATGTATCCTTACTTGGGATATATCTAAATATTATGGACAACCATTCAATCCAAGCTTAAAACTCTCTTTCATGTGTCCATGCCTAGATATGTCTAAATATAGTAGCATTTTATCACCATGCCATCATGGTTACTTCTCATTTGTGGAATGTATGAAATCATGACACTATCATTTTCACCATTACTCATATTTAATTTATAGGGTTATTGTCTATTAGTGATTCATTTCTCAAGTCATTTTATCTATCATCTTGTCCATTTACACGACACACCATTCATTTCCTTTTGAGTGGTCATATTTCTCATTCTTATCTACATGACCCCTTGAGGGGAATTTTATATCCACAAAGTTACTAACCTCCATGATTGTCTTTCTTCTTTGAAATACTATTACTCTTCTTTTGATCACAATGCACATTCTAAGAGGGGGAAAATGTATACACCATAATATTATCTCTCCTTTGTCACATCCAAAACCATATATTATTATGATAACTTCATATATTAATCATTTTAATTAATTCATAATTCATCCTAATATCACATTTATAATCTACCTTAGTCATCAAGCTAACATTTCATACATTCTAAATCTATTCACTAACCTTACCCATTCCTACATGTTAATTAATCATCTTATGTCACACTTATTAACTCACTAACACTCCTTTTCATCATATTGGAATTTTAAATTCAAAATCCACATACCTCCACCAACTCCTCCTAGAAAATCCTCACCTAACCTTAATTAACTAGCCTAAACACATAAAATCCTCTAATACTCACTTAGAACCCCCCACCACCTCTTCTAGGATTTTCCCAAGAATTTTAAATTTTATAGATATTAAATGAGTTTCACCTCGCTTAGAATCTTTAATTCCTCTTAATATTCTCCACCCTTGATTTTCATCCTCCTTGGATCAATTCTGACCCTTCATTCCATCCACAACCCTCTGTATAACCACCATTCATTTATCCAAAAACCATGAAATAAGAATTTATGCAATTAAATGCTATCAACTTATATTAAAGCATCCATTACCAACCACCATTGTTGCGAGTATTGAGTTACCTAGGCAATCCAACATTCTATATCAAGTTTGATTATATTTTGTCAAATTAGGGCACATCATGTGAATTTATATGTAAATTACTTACAATATTTGCGGTATATTTGTCTCATTTCCATTTTTATTTCATGTCAACTTAATGTTTCCAATCAAGAGTTTAGTGTTAGTTCATAATTATATTTTTTATGATTTGGCATGTTGAAATTATCATTTAGCATTTTAATTTCTATTTAAAAATTTTAACCTAATATATTTCTCATGCCATTTTTCTTATTTTTTCACTTCTTAAGACTCTTTCTAAAACACGTCATGGTTATGATGGGCTCTATTTATTTGGTTGGTGGATGGGGTTTATATAAAAAAAATTAGACAAATTATAGTCAATGTGAAGCCCTATTTTTTTTATTAATGGTTTCTTGGTGAACATTAAATGACTTTAGATATCCTTAGACAATAAATACCTTTTATAATTTTAGAAACCTAATTTAATGAAATAACTTAGAATTTATTGCCATAATCCTATGGATCCATGGCCTTCCTATGATTTTTTTGTAGTTTGTGTCCTTGTATATGACATAAAATTTGGTTATCATAGTTTTGGAATCCAAATTATAAGGTATCACAATGGTCCAAATTGAATATGACTTGAGTATATCATATCCTCACAAGGTGTTTCTAGTTGTGGAGTAATTGTTTTATCCATAACCAAGATTTTGGTGAAAATAAAAGGGTACAATATTGAAAACATCCCTATTATTAATCATTGATCTCTTGACATAGTTATTGTAAATAAAAAATTACAAGTACAAGGTTGGATCTCCTCTCCTAGACATCTCAACATCTAGGGGGAGGCATATAAGAATAATTAAGTAGTTAACATATGTTGAATATTTCCAAAGTGGATATACATGTCTAAATCTATATGGTTTATTTGTGCTTTTGGAAGAGGTGAGACGTTTGGAAAATGGCACAATATATGTGTAGGTTAGAATTTTAAAGTTCTAAATGAATTTTTAGAGAGGGTTTTCTATTTTCATACACATTTCCCAAGAACATGTCCACAAAGGTTTGGAATTGGTCTTGATGAAGTCTTTGGATAAAAATTTTAAACTCCCTACATGCTCATGTATTATGACCATAACATTTATGAGAAAGTCAATACACATCTAGATTATAATCCCTAGGCCTTTGGTTTTGATTTTATTTACCAAACCTCTATAGGTTGTTATTTTGATAAAAACACTAGATTTGGAATTAAGGGTTTTAATTTTGGAAAATATTATGGTAATGGTTTTGGAATTGATTATTATACTAATTATCATGAGGTGGAGGGTGGTTTAAATCCATTGTATAAACTATATGTTGAGTTATTTTGGTTTCAAACACCCCCATTATTATTATTATTATTATTATTATTATTCATGGCTTGGTTTTGGTTTTGGTTTACAATATTTGTATTTTTATCTCAGTTTGTTATGTCATGTATGGTGGAATTGTAGTTTGAGTTCATAATATTAGAACTTTATTTGTTGGTGTTATTTTGATTAATGTTTTGATATCCCCCAATATTTTTATTAGGGGAAAATAATCACCCATTAGATTCATATGTCCTATAGCCACTATCTATAGTCATTTGATAAATCTTGAGTGCACTTTCAAGTATGATTCTTTGTAAGACATGTAGGGAAACTTTTGGTCATCTTCCATTATTTATTTATTGAGATATTTTAAGAAGAGATAAAATAACTCTATTTTCTCCATGTGAGGATTAAATTACTTGTCTCCACCTTGAAATTAGTATGTAGTAGACTCATTGGGTTCATGTTTGGTGTCTAATAACTTTTGTATACTAGTTCAAATCAATTTTTTCATGGCAAATTATTTCAAAACTTCATCCATGAGTTGGTAGAAAGAATTGATTAAAACCTCAATGAGGTGGTACTACCAATATATAATTATTCATTCTAGATTATTTTGAAATATATTAAGGATATACCCATCCCAAGGTAGAATATTTATAATGGTTGTGGCATATTATTTAAAATGTGCATTTTATTTTCCCTCTCATTTATATTTGGGGTGTTTAAGTAAGGCACATTTTAGGAATACTCCTTATATTTATGATCTAAATTTTACTTAAAGTATTATAAATAAGTCCCCATGGTTCCAAATACCACCAAATATTGGCTAGGATAGGCTTAAGGTAGAAGAGTTAGGTAATAGGTGAGCACAAAACTATTAGAGGGGCAAGCTGTGGGTTGAGAAGATTAAGAATATGATGCAATAAAGTAGTTATTTAGGTGATTTTATTAGATAACATGTGATATTAGGGATGTATGAGTAAATAATAGGGTTTAATAGGTGGGGTATACAAGGGTGGAACACACATAGGAGGTGTATTAGTTGACACATATTAATTAGGAGTGATGGTTGGTAGTGTGTTAGTCACAATAATGTTATGATGTAGTTAAGAGAAATAAAATTCAATAGGGATTTGGGTAGGAGGTTGATGACATGGGATTGAGAACAACATAAGTAAGGATATACCTAGGATTTTGGATTGGTATTTAGCTAGCATAAGGGGGATTAGGTTGATACTATAGTGGTTGATAAAATGTCATTGTAATGGGAATATAAGAGGAATGACCTTTATTTTTGATGATTGAGGTCAACCCTTGGTTGAAATAACCATTATGGAGATGCTTGGTTAATATATATATATATATATATATATATATATATAAATTTAAACACACCAATTTTGATATGAATTCATTTAGTGTATAATTAATTCTATATTTACAAGTCTCATAGAAGGATCTTACAAAAAGGATTGGTCCAATTATAAATTGATTGGTTAGCTCGACACATATTTATGACGAGTGATGAGTGGTAGTGTGCTAGTTACCATAATATTATGATGGGGTTAAGATAAATAAAATCCAATATGGACTCAGATAGGAGGCTGATAGGATGGGGGTGTGTTTGATTTCATAGGATTGGGCACAACATAAGTAAGGATATACCTAGGATTTTTGATTGGTATGTAGCTAGTGGAAGGGGGATTAGGTTGATACTATAGTGGTTGATAAAATGTAATTATAATGGGAATAAATGAGGAATGAACCTTATTTTTTATGATTGGGGTTAATCCTTGGTTGAAATAACCATTTTGGAGATACTTGGTTACTCTTTGTATCTCAATTGCAATACACCAAGGTGGAGATGAATTCATTTGGTGTAACATTAATTATATATTTATGAGTATATCTCATGGAAGAATATTGTATAAAGGATTGGTATCTAGTGATAAATTTATTTATTTTTGATTGATTGATACATGATAAAATTCCAATAAAATTTGGAGTAGATAAAGACAAGGTAGAAAAGCTCTTATGTACACTAGGTTTGGGGAAATTAGAAAAGTTAGGTTTAAGGACTCTATGGATTTAAATTTATCTATTGGGTTGGGATTAGCCAAAAAAAAATCTATAAATATAATTAAATATGATTAGGATATACCCAAGGATAAAAGAGATAAAATCTAATTTGTAATTTATTGGCTTAACGGGCTATAAGGTGGATATGTCTCATTAATTAACATTTTTTAAATTGATTTTGATCAAAAAGAGCATATAATTGACTAGTGATAATGTTGAGGAGAATATTAGAGTGAAATAATTATAATATAATCTTATATTATAAATAACTTTGGATGTTACTCACCAATACAGGGGCTAGAACTCTAGGAAATATTCCTACTCTCCATTAATGAGCTTGTTCAAAAAGTATCATTCAAGAGTGAGGTAAAAATTTATTTGGAAGTTTAAATGATTTATTTATTTATTTAGGTTTTATATTTTTATGTGTTTATTTTATTTTATTTGATATATAAATTAATAATTTATTATTTTAAATGTTGTGCGTAACAAGGTTTTATTTGGCTTGTTCGTGTTTGAGCAAGGCTTTGGTTGGAATTGTTTGTCCTTATAATCAGGGGTTTAAAAATGAGAATTAAAATATTAAACTTCTCAAAATAAATATACTAAAATGAAATAAATTAAGTTGTTTTATTTTTATTTTTATTTTATTGGAGTATTTATGCATGCAATGTTAATTTAAACTAACAATACAATTATTGATGTTTGTTTTTCTCTTATTTTAAGAGTGCAAAAAATTATCTATGTTTGCTAAAGTGACTTTTTTTGTTTTTCATTTTGATATGAATTAATTGATAATAAAATATGTGATTTTAACTTAAATATAAAAATAAACCTATAATTTAGATTTTGTATAGGTATAATGCAATTTATGAATTTCAAGATCTGATTTGTACATGCAAAGATAAGTGCAAGTTATTGGCTATTAGTGGTTGTGACTATTTTATGTAAATAAACTTTTATGTAATTTAATTTTTTTAACTTAAAATTCCTATGTATTATTATGGATGGATTTACATAATATGCAAAGAGATAAAATAATTCCAAATATGAGTTTTCCTTTTTTAGTTTTTCTAGTTTTGTGTGCAAATTGCTCTTTTGTGTTGTGTGTGATATTTATTGATGTTAGGAGATAAAATTTGAAATTTGTTGGATAAAAACAAATGTAAATTTTTCCTATATATCTCTATCCAATCTACCATGATTTCAAATCTATTTTATATGGATGCAACTAGAATGACTTACCGACTTCTCATTGTAAAGAGAGAAGAGAGAGATGAATTATCTTTTAAAATTTTATGAATAATTTTTTAAATTAAAAATAATATAATAAAACAATAAATATAATATAATAAATTAAAATAATTAATAAAATAAATAATAAAACAAAATCCTCCAACCTGACCGAAGTATATATCAAATGGAGAAGAAAAGTTTGGTGGAATTAGTTGATCCTCAAGTAGCTATCTCCATGTATATTTCTCAATAAGTGACCCAAGAACTCTCCAACAAGAGAAAATAAAATATGGATGAAATTAGATTAAAAAATTAATGAAAGAGGTGGTTGAAAAGTGGTTGGTTTCTCATGAATAATAAATTATTGTGTTGTTGGTTCGCTTCCTCCAATTCATGTGAGTGACCTGAAGATTAAAGTGAAGTTTGGATGAGTTATTCAAAAGAGAAAAAGGCACACTTTATATCTCTAAATAATGTATAATCCTATATATAATGATTATTTTTGGATCTAAAAGTAAAGTAAAAACTAGTTAATTTTAAGGAGGGAGAAGACCATACATGTAAGAATTAGTTAAAGCTTAATAGAGGGCCTATTGAAGTTAAATTGAAGGTAGACCAAATTTACTTGTAATTAAATAAGAGTGTACTAGAAAAATAGGAAGGTGATTGGAAGATATAAAAAGGTTAAAAACATGATTAAAATCATATAAATTTTAACAAAATATGAGTCCTAGAACTTAGTTTTAAAATGTATGCAACATTGGTCAAACCACTACTATTGTAGATTACATTTATGTAATCACTATAAAAAACATTGAAACCAGTAGTGTATTTATTTGACCACTAGTGTAGTTCTAAAAACTCTCATGATTATGATAAAACCATTGGGGTGGTTGTATAAAAAATTGTGATGGTTATGCAAGCATTATTGTGGTTTCACCATGTCATGGGAAGCCTTATAATTGTGATGGAATAAATTAACTATAGGGAAATTTGTGAAATCAACAAGGAAAGAAAAAAATTAAAATGGCATGATGGGAAAGAGGACTAGGTCTTAGATTGGTTTTCTTTGATATTCTTGAATCATCATCAAATTTTTTGAAATGTTTCACCATAAAAAAATTGGTTGTATATAAGTACAAGTTTGAAATATTAAAATAAATTCAAAGGTCAAATCCTATAACAAAGTACAAGTGTTCAAAAATTCAAAATAATTTATCAATTGAACACATGATAGATATTGGCACACTGATACAAATTATGGGGGCATATGACATGCATATATACTAAATTTTCAAAAACTCAAAGTACATATTTATACATACTTGAATGTGTGTGCATGGTAGTTTAAAAAATAATTTCAAGATAAAAAATTATAGGTTTCACATACAATTAAAAATGAGCACATATATATGCATGGAATTTTATATCATTTGGCACACACTCAAGGGGAATAATACTTTTTCATGCTCTCATATACATGTTTTTAAAGTTAAATAGCCACAATAGTTGTTCATGCACGTTTTCAAAGTTAAAAATGAATGACACTTATTGATGCACATTTTCAATTCTAACAAGTCATTATACTTATTCATGAACATTTTTAAAGTTAAAATTTATAGTTTCAAAGGTAAAAATTCATTTTAATTGAAATTTATTGGCACTAAGATCATGATAGAGGCATTAATACTATTTATTCTCTTTCTATCATTCAAGTAGGATATAAACCTATTTATAATGATGTGATTCATTTTAATAAAATTAATATACATTTGATTATATTAATACTGAATGTCATTGTAATTACTTCTAGTGAGCCCATTATGTGGTTCCATCATTTGATACAAGTGATGAACATTTGAGTCTAGTGACACTCAATTGCATTAACATAAATTCTAGAGAACCCATCATTGTTCCACCTTATTTTGTTTAGTACATTGGGTATTATTACCCATTCATGAGAGTTGGAATATGCATATTTTAACCCTAAGGGATTTATTATTTATTCAAAATTGATATTTGATGACTCTTCATTTTCTAGTGTTTAAAATTATCCAAGTGCTTCAACAAGGGGTTACATTTATATAATGTTTATTCACACTTTATTGTTTACAAATCAACATGGTTTAATCTCCATATAGGTGTACTCCTTCCTTTATCTCATTTCATTTTTTTCAAATTTCAATATGGACAAATGACTAATTCGTATGTTTTTGAAGGGTTTTATGAATTTTGATTTTCGTACATGATTTTAGTATCCTCTCAAAGACACTTTGTGTTGTAACAACTCATGTTTAATTATTTCTCTATTACTATATAAATTTCATTAGTAAAATAAAGTGGGGGGGGGAATGTAGACACATAAATCTAGTCACATATACTTGATAATTTTAATTCTTGACACATCATAAACCACATTAATTGTACCTAAATACATGAATCTTAACTTCCATTCCTATAACTCATTTATCTATATGTAGGTTCAACCCATTTTTTCCATCACTACTATGCATAACTTTCCAAATCAAATGCTCAAGCTAATTTTTGCTACCCTCATATTGTGTCTAGCTCAGGATAGTTGTCCTCAATTTTCCACTTGGAGTGGGTATAATAACAACTAGTTTCCAAGTATACTCTTTTGGGTCTTCTCATATTTTTCATAAGGTTGAATAAAGGAAATTTTCAAAAGGTTTTGTTGTGAATAAAAATCAAAGGTAATTTATTATTCCTAGATCAAAACTATTTATTAAGTTCTTCCTCATTCCTCTCAAATTCAATATCATTCACAAGGAGAAGCCATTATCTAATTATAAAGCATCCCAAAGCAAGTCAAAATCTATCATTATCAATTATCAAATCCATATTTATAGCTACATCCATATAGTCAAGGAGTGTAATTATATAGTCACTCTAGGTATTGTGGGATTAATTTCCTTCTTCAATGAATATAGATACGTAGGTAGCCTTCATTCATAAATGGGGTGATTTTGGGGCATCTCATCCCATTACACCCCCTCCTTGTATCTCTATTTTTTGAAAGTTTGTATATCTCACAAAGTCTAGTAGGATTTTAAATCAAAGAAGAATAAAATAATAAATTTTGCATAGAACAATATAAATTTAATCATCTTAGATCAATCAATAAATGCATGTGTGTAAGGAAGAACATGGATAATTTAATCATAGTTAATGTATGAAGGTCTACAATCAAAGGATGCAAGTGACCTATGTGGTTCTCTAGGAATATATTCATATTATGTTTCTGGCCCTACATTGTCATATTATGATTTTCTTTAGTTTCACTACCAGTCATTATTCACATTTAACTAGGACAAGTTCACACTCAATTGACATGATTACCATGTGTTACTTTCTAGGAAGAACATACCTATCTAGAAATATTTTCAAATTCTATTAATGATCAAGAAAAATCATAGTCTTTTTTATATTGGTTCATAACATCAGATATTATAAAGAGTCAACAAGTTAGATTTAAGATAAATAGTTTTTTTAGTGTTTTTAAAAAAAATATAAAATTACATATTTATCAAATTTCAAATCAATATAGTATATATATATATATATATATATATATATGATAATCTATCTAGTTTTAAACTTATTAGATAAACATAATATTTTTTAAACAAAAAATAGGGTAAAACATAAAAAAATTAATTAGTGATGTCACATCAAATAAAAAATATATATTTGGTTCAATCCATCATCTAAATCCTATAAGAACATGTCATGCAGTGTATAATATTTGAATTATTTATTCATAAATGTTGCATATCAACTCAACATGAGTGAAGTTAGAGATTATAAACTAGAACACAAGCCTGAGTAAGGAATATGATTGATCCATAAGTTTATACCAAGGAAAAACATATTATAATAGTATTATATTCAACCACATTGCATTGTGGAGAAACTACAAGTATCCATTCTTAATTCAATGTAGAGAAATAAATGAAATCACAACCTTAGTAAATGCTATTATCAAAATATAGGTAAAGAATTTTCCTTAGTACTTGTGGAAGGGTATCCCTAAAAATAATTAAATTACTCATTGAGTTTAGATTACTAATTATTTAAAAATTACATTAAGTCCACATTTAATTCACATGAAAACATTGTAACTTCACTTTAATAGTTCTTTTGTGATCTCGTGGGATGATTAGATAATTATCCAAAACCTTTATTACATATTTAATTTATTATACACCCCTTCAGTAATTTATTACATATATAATCCATCCATTATATCATATTTGAAATAAACACCTTTGGTCATTTATTATTTATATGTATAATTTAACATTTGATTTTTCTTTAAATTATAACCCTCATGTGTATTTTGAACCATCATTTCATAAAACATGGACATATGCTCCTAAATATAGACTTATAATATCATCATTTATACTTTTATAATTTATGAAATTAGATTCTAGTATTACAATTATTGGGTTTTAATTAATATGATATTGAATTATTATTATTATTATTATTGTTATTATTATTATTATTATTATTATTATTATTATTATTATTATTATTATTATTATTATTATTATTATTATTATTATTATTATTATTATTATTATTATTATTATTGGTTTTGAACTAGTGTGATGTTGTATTCTAATCTCTCTATTATTAGTTCTAAATAGTGTGATATTAGATTCCAATGTTTCTATTATTGATTTTCAAATAATGTGAAATTAGGGTCCAATTATATCCTAATTACTATTGATCATATAATGTCACAGTTTTCATATTACTAACTATTAGTTTTCATAATGACATCCCCATTTATAAAAGGAACTGAACATAAAATAATAAGGTAAAAAACTTAAAAAAATTATAGTCAACTTAAAATCACTTTAAAAGTAAAATTTAACACACTTTTTCCTGTAAAAGTGGAGAAATAAATCTACGTCCTTATTATATTATATCATAACCATTAGATTGGGCAAACCCTAAATGTTTCCCTAATCCATATTAAGGATGCATCACACAAAAGTCAACCTAAGCTTTGTAGGGTCATCTGCATCATGAACACAGATGGAAAGAAATTTAGAGATGGGAAAGGATCGTCTATGAATAGTACCTCCTCCCCCAAACTCCAATAAAGCTCATACGGAGCCCCCTACCATGGATGATTGGAGGCATCATAGTTTTAATGTAGATATATTTTCAAAGTATTCATTGTATGTTTTGTTTATTAAAATATTATTTTATAGGTTCATACAACATGTATAGTGAGAATAAAAATTCATACTAATAATTATATCAGTAATAAATTTATTTGCCATGTTTTAGACCAATGTACAATATTTTTTAGGATAATGAAAAAAATAAAAACATTGTTAGAAATAACAATCTTTCATCTTATGTATCTCTAATGTAAGTGAAAAATAAAACTATCACAGGATGTATGTGACTATTGAATTTAATAAAACATTCATAAAAATACCATAATATATTAAATAAAATCATCCTATAACCTTGTTTTAAAATGAAAGACAATAGTAAAATATTAAAAAAGCCTACAAACTAAAGTAAACAAGCTCAATTAGCTTAAGGTTCGAACCAAATTAGACTTTGTCCATGTTCAATTGAACCTGATAACTATGGAATAAAGTTAATTAAATATTTTGAGACTCCATGAGCTTGAGATAACAACAACAATAATAATTTTTTTCACATCCTGATTTATCTCAAGATGAATAAACTTTTGACCCATGGATTATTATGGTTGTTATTTGATTAAATACTATTTGAGTAAGTTGTATTTCATATAATGGTTATGGGATAATTATATGTTGCAAAATTTACATGAATGATTTGCTATGAGATAGTTTTACTTCCATAGTCTATACTCGATGATCATATTTGTTAGTTTATATAGTAGTATTTTATGGATATATTTATGTCTTGTACTAACTACCTTCATTTTTATGAGGTGGATGTAGGATAGATCCATCCATCAGATTGTGATGAAGGTTGGGTATCATTGAAGACAATGGTGTAGATGAAGGCATTGGTGGATAACAAAGAAAAAAACTAGAAACCCACACACACACTATAATAGATTAACATGTTTTTTTATTATTGTTTGAGTTAGCTAGTTGTGGTATTTTTTATTTATATTATACATATCCCCTATGACCTTGTTACCTATTTGATGATCATGTTATTTTGATTGTGTGATTTCACTAATATAATTGTGTTACTGCATTAATAGTTTTTGAATAAATATGTACCTATCTTGTTGTGACTTACTGTTATATGGGACACAACTAAATGTTTGTATAAATAGTTTTTTGTTTAGATTCATAGTTATAGGTATTAAATGGGTTATAATATTGTGATTTATTTGGTCAATTAAAATATTAATTATGTTTATAAGGTTATTATTATCATTTATAATGGTTGTATAAACATGTAATAAGTCATTAATGAGTTATAGTTATTTGTTAAGCATTAATGAATGACTCTAGTTGGTATGATAAAATGAGATTGATGTTATTGACTTAAGACTGCTATAAATCTTTAGTGCTTAGGAAATAAACATAATGCTATGAAAAGTAATATAGATAATTTCATTGTTTAATGATTATATGGACATCATTATGTTTGATTCTTGGATGATTTTTTAATATTGATGATGGTATTTTAATAGTCATATGCTATATTTAATTTGTCATATGGTCATTATGTTATGTAGAATTATCATTTAGTCAACATTGCATTGAATTATAATGTTTGAAGACTTTTATAGATTTGATGCATGATTTTAATCAAAGTCAACAAACATGCATATTTTGAAGGATTATATAATGATTATTTTATTGTTATTGAGAAGTTTTGAGACTATTAAGGTTCTAGTCTATTTTGAATCAAGTTAAAAATAATTAAAAAAAAAACCATTATGTGAGTTGGAATGGGTCTCCATGAGAAAATGGTGGTAAACTATTTGATCAGTTGAGTTGTTCATGACATGCATTATTTTAGTCATTACTCTATTTAGGAATTAGGAGAAATTTATGTGGTAAGGGAATGGAGGTGAATAAAATAAATGATATAGAGGCCTATGATGGCATGAGATATGGAGGATTAGTAGGAAAAAATAGAATAGGGGATTTTAATCTAAGAGGAGATTACAAATCTATTTTCATTGGTATTATAATCATGTTTTACAAGTTGGTGATGTACTTTAAATTCTTATTTGATAGCTTTATGGAGTTTGAAAATGAAATGATTAAAGGGTTTACTAGTTTTTTAAGGCCCTATAGATGGCTCAACCATCCAAATATCCTACATACAACCTAGGGTGACCCTAAGTGGAATGGATAGAAATGTATAATTTTCCAATGTTTATATTAGCACCAAGAAAGCTCTATATTAATACCTATTTCAAATTTGTAAACCCTAGGAATTTATATCATGGTTATTTAATTAAATGGGTATTTATAACTAGGATGAGTAGGGTCTTGGACCTAGTTTTAGATGTCAAACCAATTTGGGCATATAAACATTAAGGCATAAATGTAGATTGAATTTTGTATTGAATATGATGGATTTGGCTATGTATATATGCCTAACCCATAAATCTGGGTAAGGATGTTATACGTTTGTATAATAATTTTGATTCTATAAGAAAATATGTATATACATACACACACATTATATATATATATATATATATATATATATACACTCAAAGGTTAAGGATTTTTGAATAAATTTTATGAGTATTGGTTTTGAACCGATTTAATGATTATATGTTATGGGAAATATACTTAGTTTATATATATATATATATATATATATATATATATATATATATATATATATATATATATATATAATTCAAATATTGATAAGGTTGATTTTATGTTATATGTCTGGTTATTCATTTATATATTTATTTGTATGAGGAATTTATAAGTCTTAGACAAAGGATTGAATTCATAGTATTCATAGGCATATATTAATTACATAGTCTTTATAAAATTCAATCTAGATAAAATATTATGATTAGGATAAGTTTATATAGTTATGAATGGAAGATATTATGTAAATATCTTAAGGACTATCTACATAATAAGGCTGAGCTTATTAGTGGAATGATTATCTTGTTTTGTCTATATATTATATACACTCAGATTGGTTTTAAACTATGAGTGAGACCCTCATACAAATTATAGTAGGTTTGAGTATTTGATTTAGTAGTATATTGTAAGAGGTATATATATGTGGTTAGGGACTAATTTATATTCTCAAATAATTCATAATATTTTGACATAGTCGACTGAGTATATAATCTTTGATCATTATATATGAAATAAATTCAAATAGGTTGTGATTCGATTGATTTGTGTATTTGAAACAATATAATTGGTAAATCATTGATTGGCTAAGTTCAAATTGATAATCATGTATAATCTATGCATTTTTTATCGAAATAATTAACCTAGGAATTGATTGGTATATTAAAGGTTTGTGACAAATTATTATAGTTTGAATGTATACTGATAGTATACGAGATACTCTAAAATCACATATAGTCGATTATCTACTTAGAGTATAATGTATACATTCTCAGATTAATGACTATATAGCAATTTATATGTATACCTGAGAGTTTAAAATTACACACACACACACACACATATGGTACAAACATATGATTTGTTAATAGTGTTATAAATCTAAGAATGGATATACCATGTATAGATGTATGTGTTTTATTATTTTTGAGAATCTAGTGTTTAGATAATAAATAATAAGGATCTGGAATGATAGGAAAAATCTACTTTGATAGGGAAAAATATAGATTTTAACTGATAATTTTACAAGAGAAATAAAAATTAAATTATTTAGATTCATACTAAAATGGAGGATTATGAGGCTAGGAATTAAAGAGTAGGCCTGAGACACTATCATGAATCTAAATTTGGCTTCTATTTTTTGATTAGATAGGAGCACTAGAAATAAGACACCCTAGTTTATGGTGTTATAGTCCTTCCTAGTACTATTATCCTAAGGATCTAATCTTTTTGAGTTTTTTTCACTTGGTCAATATGAGCCTACATACCAAATTTCAAGGGTTAAAAGTCATTAAAGATCATTGTAGGTCCATATTAATATTTGATACCTATATCTATCTACAAACATGCAAATAATGAATACATCAAAAGCAAAAAGGGGGGAAATTAGGTTAGGGGAAGAATGATCACATGATCCAGAACCCCTGGTATTTTGACCACTACTTACATTAACCCTCAAGATAGGATCTCAGATCAAATGTAGTTCTCCCTTATGGAACATGCATAATTAATGTGTATGATAGATGTAAGAATGAATTTCACGTAGGTCCTTCCTTGATCAAGCATGAAAATCTATGTGTGATATAGAAAAGTTGAGTTAAACTATTTGTTGATTTTTATTATGTATAATGTGCCAACATAGTAAGTGCTAGATATAAAATTCCTTGTGTAGCCCTATATTTAAAAGACTCATTATTTCAAATTTAATAAATTTATTTACATTTGGCCGACATTAGAAAACTTAGGAATGAAGTAAAGAAAATGGGTAAGACCCATCCAATGGAAAAAACTAACCATTTAGTCTCAAATTGGCTTTGGATAGGAGTCTTAGAAAGTGGACATCATGGGTTTCAACACTATAGTCCAATCCCAATGCTCCTATCCTATAGGCTAGGGACTAGTGGGGATGGAATGAGCATGGGAAACCTCACCTAACTAAGGTGGAATTACAATTTAAAAGGATCAAGGTGATTAGGAATGGGTAAAAAGGTGACTCAAGCTTATAACTAGACCTAAATGGATAAAATGAAAGACATATCCAAATGTGAACAAAGCTCATAATCTCCAGTCAGAGTCTCTTATGAAAGGACATGAAAAGACATGATATGTGTGTTTGATTGACTAGTTTAGGGTGTATATATTTTCCCCCCTTTTAATATAGTGATGTAATGAAATGAAGTACTAGAGTAAAAGAAAAAAAGGAGATGCATACCTAAACTTACCTATGTAGGGACAAGTTTGTTCAAAAAGGGTCCAACTTCCTGGCCAAGGAAGTGGATAGAGAACTAAATAGTGCTTGGAGAAAGAAGGAATCCCTAAAATAGATACCCCCTATACTAAATATAAATAGTGATTAGAAAAATAATGAATCCATGAAATGGATGCCCCCTATACTAAATCTAAATGAAAAATGAGAAATGCTCAAAGACCCAAAACCAATGTCTACCTTTTGTCTCACATAAACTCATGTACTCTAGAATGTGTGTATATAATATGTATGTTGTGAAGAGAAATATATATCATGAAACCACTTTGAATAATATGAACTAGAAATGATAAGTTCTTGAAGGTCCAAAACCAATGTCTACCCTCTAGCCTACACAAACTCATGGGTCTGAGTAATGATATGGACCAACTGCTGTAGCCAATCATATGGTCCAACCTGGTAACAACCTAGGTATGTTGGGTGTAATCTAAAAATTTTGGTAAATGTGTAAGAAAATGGAATGTCTTACCATTCTAATTTGTATAATATTGGATGATGAAGAACATGAACATCTATGCCATTCCCCCAAATTTAGTATGTGAGTAATGCATCTGTATAGTTTGGCAATCTATATAACCACATGTGAAATGAGCTATCATGTCATGTACCATGTGAAAAACTAAATATCAAAAAAATTTGATTTGTGCTATTCTTATAATCAACTATCTAGTTTATACTATGTCATGATGTATGAAGTTGTATGTATGAGACATGTAGTGATGTACATGCCCCCAAATCTGATATCTAGTCTAAATCTATATCAAAGTCACTATGAATCCATATGATCTAAACCACTATATATCTAAGTAATTTGTGTATCTATAAACCAAATTTATTTCCCTCTAAATTTTCTAAGTAATGTTGAATGACCCATGTAATCTAAATCATTGTATATATTAACCAATCTAAGCTGAATCTAATAATTCTGACTGCTAGGGGTATAATAACCCTAGTTTATCAAAATATGAGAGTGGATAGATGTGTTGGGAAAGTGTATAAATAAGAATAGTATGAATGATTCCCCCCCTTTGGGGAAAGGGATGAAATTTTTAATAGAGGAGGTTGAGACAAAATTGATGACTAGTGGATTAATTCTAGGAATAAGGTTGATATAGTTTCAAATTGAGATGAGAAGTTGATTGATTATTTAGACTAGGTTATTTGAAAGTTGAATGAGCTTTGATTGGTGAGGAACAAGTTATAAAAAAATTTAACAAGTTATTATTGGTGAGGACCAAGTTGTATGTATCTAGGTAAAAAATAGGTCTAGAGATGCATGTGTGCCATAATAGGCAAATGATGTAATAAGAGATCAAGGTTTGATAGATATCAAATGCATTATTATCATGGTTTTGTGGAACCAAATGGTTTGTAAAATGGAGCTACGAGGTTCAAGTTATGGACAAAATGGTATTTTTTTTGAATGAAAAGTCTTTGATATAGGAAAATTTGGATTGATTCTTGATTCATTTGTGCATTGACTAGTTTGAGATTCGGAGCTCTGGAGTAGGAGATATGCTGAGGAGATGAGCACTTGCCACAACCTAGTTTGATAAATTGGTAGCCTAGATTGATGCTGGTGGGGAGGTTACCCTAGTAAGTAGCTAAAATGCATGATTTAGGCCTATTTACAAGTCTATTTTTAATGATTTTGACCTATTTTGAAGATTTTTGGAAAATTTTTACTAGGTTTACCACTCCTTTCCTTCTTATAGCACTGCTCTTCAAGCTCCAACATTATTGTGTAAGTTTCAACACTCATGTCTAGCATTACTATCCTATACCCAACACTATTGTCTTAGAAGCTAGCTTTTTTAGGTTGATGCTTAGTTTAGTTTCTATCATTTTTTTAGTTTATTAGTTTGGCATGGTTGATTGATATACATGTTATTTTTTGGTGTTTTGTAGTATGAGGTATGGATGAGGGAATTCTATAGAGGCCAGGTGATGGAGACTCTAGTATAGTTGCCTTTATTAGCTGATGAGAGGGTTGTGATGGATAGGGCATGGCTAAGTCATGTGTGTGACCTAAACACTGTGTAGTGGGATAACTATTTGATTACTACCTTATGTGAGTGGTGGAATATAGACACCTATACTTTTTGGATTCTTATTACAGAGATGACTATTACTCTAGAGGATGTGTACCATATTTTGCATTTTTTGATTAGTGGATGACATGAGATTTTATAGGATGATATGGGTGCGGATGCTATGCATCCTTGTATTTTTATGGTGTGCCATCAATAATATATAGGAGAGGAAATGATAATGATTTATTGTTCTCAGTTATTGTTTGGTCGAGTGTTCCACATCTATAGAAGTGGTTGGCAATGTTGTTAGCTTCTTTTATTACAGTAGATGGGAGTGGTGTATTGATTACATATAGGATGCATAAGATTATATGTAGTGTAGAGGTATATGACACTATGCTCTCATGGGGTAGGACTATTCTTGACCACTTATATAGAGATATATACAAGTTTACTCAGGAGGCATTTAGTGATGGTCTGAGTGTAGCTATTTTATTGCATTATTGGGCCTACATGCACATAGTAGTTGTGTGGTTGCTAGGATTACCAAGAGAGAAGTGGGAACCTCCATAGCCATATAGGGAGTGGTGGATGAGTTCATTGGATAGCAAGTCTCTGGGGATGGATCACTATAGATGAATATTAGATAGATTGGTGGCTTAGGATATCATATTGAGGCCCTATAGAGGATTTATTTAGTGGCCTAAGGATTATATTAGGGGTAGTTGTTGGTTACATGACCATTAGACTAGAGTGTATTAGCACTTTTAGCATGATCACATGACTAAGTAGTTTAGGATTCCATAAGATATACCCTTAGTAACATGGGTGTGCATGAGGAGTGCACGAGCACCAGTGAGAGTAGGAGATTGTGGTAGGCCTATTGAGGCTAAGTTAGTACCATTACCTTCAGATACAAAAGATGTAGATATAGATATTCCTAATTTAGATGATGTTAGATGCATAGAGGCATATACCACATGGTGGGCTATACATCACTGGGCTCCATTTTATCCTACTGATAGAGGGGATGCCCCTGAGTATGAGGATCTTGCTTTGATCTAGATGATGGGAGGTAAGTATTGATTATGTTTGTTTTATCTTGTTATAAAAATGTATGTCTAATGTAGTGTTGTACTTTTGCATGTAAGTGGAGTGGGAGGTGCTCAGGATGAAGCACCTACTAGGGGAGGAGGTAGAGATGATGGGTTCTGGGAGACCATCATTGAGTCTATGATTTGAGAGCTCACATGACATATTCTTGATGATGTTGTGGAGGAGGGTTTCATAGAGTGAGTGATAGCTATAACTAGTTTTTATGCTTATTTGTTTGACATGGATGCTATAGCTATAACTGTATATGTTAAGGCAATGGGAGAGAGATATGAGCTAGATAGGCACATGATTCCTCCTCATGATTATGGTTTTATTAGAATAAGGATCATTGATTGGTATATAAACCTTCAAAGGTGGTATGCAAACTTACATGAGGAGCATGATTGATTACTAGAGTGAGATAACCAGTGAAAGAGGCATTCAGGAGCTCAAGGAGGTGTGAAGAGATTGAGTGTGAGGATAGACTATGGGATTAGTAATGAAGGAGAGAGTGAAACTAAGAGTGAGGGCATGATGCCAATTTATGATTGATTATACTTGATATATAATATATGTATTTGAAAACTTGGTTATATATATATATATATATATATATATATATATATATATATATATATATATATATATATATATATATGGATGTTCATTTTATTTTGGCTCATGCATATTGTGTTATAGGATTTGAAATATATTGTTATATTCATTGCATATGGTTGTTGTTAAATTATTTTATTTGTTATTTATGTTGAGATTGTTTATGCTTGGTAAAATGGTACTTGGGATATGTGATTTAATTATTTTGATAAGTTGGTATGTGTGATGGTAGCTTTGATTTGTAATCACATGTAAGAAAAAAAATTATGGGTTTTTGTAATTAGTAAATTGTTTGGATAAACTAAGTTGATTTAATGTTGGTAAATAGGATTTGGTAAGATCTAAATTTTGATAGGCTGGTTTTAGATATGGATAATTATTGGGATGTGATTATATTTTTCATGATATGTTTGGATGTGTTTTTTAGGTTTGATTTGTGATTATGTGTAAGCAAGAATTTGGTGGTTTTGTAATTTGTAAAATTGATTTGGTAGAGTGAATTGGTTTGGAAGTGGAAAAAGTAGGATATCTATAATCAATAATGTTATTTATTAGTAGAGGGGGATGTAAGATAACACACTATATCTATTAATTCCCTAAGAGTGGCTCAAGAATACAAAGGCTATCTATAAATTTAGCTCCATTATTGCCTACTACGTGAAGATAGATGATCATGCATGTGATAATCTATGTTTGGATGATTTGCCTAATCCCTCTGAATAGGTGGCTCAAGATTATAAAGGTTGGCCCTTTGGCTCCATCATTATGTTGGTAAGTGAATCTTAAAAACTAAAAAATGGTATGATTGTAAATTGAATTATTATATGATGTATCACTATCTAAACCCTATTATCTAATTGAACAAGTGTCCATTCTGCTCATGTTGTGTAGGAGTGTGTTGTTTATCTAATTCTATCTACTATGTGCTAACTATAACTATGTGTGAAGATTCTCAAAAAATTTAACTTTATTGGTCATGTAGCTAAAATTGTGTGTTGTGAGTAAGTCTCATCTATCTATAACTAAACACCATGTGGCCTTTGTTGTGATGTATATGATTGAGCAATATATCATGATAGAGCTAAAACCTGTGCTAAGGGCTCATTTATTCTTAATCATAATGGGTTGTTATGTGAGATAGGACCCAAAAAATCTGATCATAGTGAATATTTCTCATGATTGGTACTCTATTGTGGTGTAGGGTCATTTAATCTAAATCATAGTGGATTTCTACATGAGATAGGACCCAAAAAATGTACTCATCATGAATATTTATCATGAGTAGTACTCTATTATTGTGCTTGTGACTCTATTGGATATATATATGGAACAACACTATGTATCCCTTAGACTATGGTGCTATATGTAGGTTGTTGTTATTGTACTAGTTTACAAACCTTTTGAGGTGGTGGAATAAGATATCTCTTATGAGATTATATCCTAAAACTTGCATTGCACTCATGATGAGTGACCAATGATTCCTGTAAAAGAATGTCCTAGGATAACCCAATCATGGAGGAATGAATTCTAGGGATCCATAATGGATGAGATATTTATGCCCCCTATGTGAATGTTATGATACCATTATCATATATGGAACAACACTATGTATCCCTTAGACTATGGTGCTATATGTAGGTTGTTGTTATTGTACTAGTTTACAAACCTTTTGAGGTGGTGGAATAAGATATCTCTTATGAGATTATATCCTAAAACTTGCATTGCACTCATGATGAGTGACCAATGATTCCTGTAAAAGAATGTCCTAGGATAACCCAATCATGGAGGAATGAATTCTAGGGATCCATAATGGATGAGATATTTATGCCCCCTATGTGAATGTTATGATACCATTATCAACACATCTAGTAATGCAATCTCTAAGTCCAAAGTAGTCATTATCTCTGTGTCCTTAGATACGATGATAGTTACAAAAAGGTTGATGTGGTTGTCTATGTAAGAGATCTAGATCTCATCAATGAGTAGAAGGTAATGTGATTACCTCCTATCTAGTAGTTATGATAATATGGTACATGGGCTATCCCACTCTAAATCAAACTATAGTGGTGTTTTTCTATTGTTATTTGTAGTATAGACTGTAGGTTATGCTTTAGAAACTGCCTCTTTGTTCTTGATTGGTTGCTTTTTTGGTTGTCATTTCCTATCTTCTCTAGGACATGGTAGATGTTGAGTGCTATAATCTATATATAAATATGTTGCTATGAAATCTAGAGTGATCCAATCAATTGAATCTACCTCAATCAATCCCAATTTATTTTACAAAGATAAAACTATATAACACAAGTGTCTAAAAGAAGACTCTATCTGATATAGTAGATGCTTGAGTAGAGATTGGCAAGTCCCCTTAATAAAGATATGCTAAATATCTAGATCTAATGGTTTATATATCAATCTTAACATGTGAGACTTGAATCGTAAGATATACTCACTACCTGGCTCTGAAGAATTCTAATGTAGTGTGGTAAGTTTCTCATATGTAACATGAGGGCCCATGTTTACGATGTAATATCTAAAAAATGCCTCCTCTAAGTCATCATATGTGTGCAATGAACCAATAGGGAGTAAATGAAAGAACCAATTATGTGCTTTACCTACTAATGTTTGCTAAAATAACTTGAGTAGAATCAATGGGCTTGCATGAGATGGAAAATCCTTTAGAAAGACCTGAAGGCATATGAATGGATCTCTAGTTCCATTAAAGTGAGGAAATTATGGTATTTGGAATTACTTAGGAAATGAAGCTTTTATGAATGTCTTCAGAATAGGGTTACCATGTAGATCATTGAAATCCATCCAAGACTTGTAAGCTTTGTTTTCCAAGGTAAGGAGATGTACTTGGTGTTGTAATTCACCAACTTCATGCATCAAAGATATGATCTCTTGAGATGGTACATTAGTATCTTGAAATGGTTCATTTAATCATTGAATTTGATTGTTAATTTTAACCATGAGAATACTACATTTATCAATTACATCATAAATAGGTGGTGTGATCACTTGAACCTTGGGAGTAATGGTAACTTGGACCTTACTACAGGAATGTGGGCTACCATTCTCTTTAGGTGAAGAGTTAGAACTAGGTTATACTGTAGTGAGGGGTGGCTTGGTAGATTCATCAATATGTTTATGTTTTAGTGAATCACATTATAATTGAGTAGAAGATGTGTTATTAGCATTAACATGTGCATTATTTGAAATAGAATCATTCATAGAAGTAGAAATAACATTTGAAAGTGCATTATGTTTGAGAGGAGGAGTGAGAGAAGAGTTAAAAACATGAGATGCATATTCTTATTTTCTATGTGCATAATTATCATTATCATGTATGTATTATTGTTCATAATCACTCTCTTTTTAATATTCATTGGCATGCTCACTATCATATTCATCATCACTTTCATCATTTCTAGGGAGAGGTATAATAGAAGGATTTAATTATTTTTGAATATGAAATAAATTATCATTTGACATTGGAATATCATGTGCATCTATGTTATCCATCGATGAAAGATGTGCATTATTTTCATGTGAAATATGAGAATTAAGAGAAGGATATTTTTTAGATGAAAATTCTTTTGATAATGTAGAGTTAAGAACATGAAATGTATCATTTGAACTATGTATTAGTAATTTGATTCTATTGCATTTATTTTTTGTAATTTGAACATTAAAGTAATAAAAGAGAGAGAGATTAGGTTCACATAAAAGCAAATTATCACCAATAAGGTGTTCACTTGGAAGTGTGTGACTAATTTATTCATTTGGTGCATTGTGCATAGGAAAATGAGGTGAGAAGTATCTTTCCCATTTTTGAAAAGTATTTTCTTTAGAGGAAGGAATAAAAGAGATAGGTGTGAGAAAAGATGTATCTACTTTTTCTTCATTATAATTTTCACATGTATCATCATATTCCTCATTATTACAATAGATATTATCATCAATGTAAATGAAATCATTTTCCACATTTTTAGCTAATGTGCAATTTTGGAAATTTGTCCAATCATTGCCATAATTATAATAAAATTTCAGAAATTTATCTATGGGATTAGAGGAAGGAATTTCCTTTGTGGAAATTTTATTTCTTTCACTAAAGAGAATTTTGAAAAGTACTATGAAGCAAATAAATGCATAAATAACTACTATCATTGAAAATTTGAAATTAATTTTGATAATCCAAATATTTTACAAAAAATTCAAATTATTTTTAAAAAAAATTGTAAGGGAGGGAAATTTGAAGTTTAAGGACCTAGTATGGAAGTCTAAGGTTTTTAGCTAGGTTTTAGAATTTTTGAAAATAATGAAATAATTTTAAATTCTAAAAATTATTTTGAATAGGAAAAATGCAAAAAAATAATACAAAAATCAAAATTTTGGAAATTAAATTTTTGCACAAGAAACTACTAAGTTTTAAATTTTGAATTTATTTTTGACAAGGTAATGAATTTTCAAAAATTCCAAACTAGTTTTCTAAAATTTGTGAGGAAAGGCTTGATGTTTGATGACCTAGTTTTGATATCTAGGGTTTTAAGATAGGGTTTTAGAATTTTGGAAAATTATGCAATAATTTTAAATTATAAAAATAAATTTTTGGATAGGAATAATGCACAAAATTGATATAAAAATAAAAATTTTGAGATTAAATTTTTGCACAGAAAATGAAGGAAAAAACCTATGTGTAGTTATGGTTTTAGGTTTGTTTGAAGTAAGTCAGGTTTACCAAATGTTTTATTATTTTTGGAAATCTAGTGTTAGATCCTAAATAATAAGGGTCTGGAATGATAGGAAAAATCTAATTTGATAGGGAGAATATAGATTTTAACTAATAATTATACAAGAGAAATAGAAATTAACTTATCTGGATTCATACTAAAATAGAAGATTCTAAGGCTAGGAATTGAAGAGTGGGATTGAGACGCTATCAGGAATATAGATTCTATTTTTTGATTAGATAGGAGTACCAAAAATAGGACACCCTAGTGTTTGGTTCTCCTGGCACTATTGTCCTGAGGATCTAAGATTTTTGGATTTTATTCACCTAGACAATATGAGTCTACATACAAATTTTCAAGGGTTAAAAGTCATTAGAGCTCATTGTAGGTCCATCTTAATCTTTGACTCCTACATCCATCTATACACATGAAAAAAAATACATCAAAATCAAAAGGGGAAAAACTAGGTTAGGGGAAGAATGATCGCATGATTTAAAACCCCTATTTTTCTAACCATTGCCTACATTAACCCTGAAGCTAGGGTCTCAGATAAAATGTAGTTATTCCTTAGGAAACATGCATAATAAAAGAACATTATATATAAAATAATGAATTTCCACTAGTCTGTTCCTTGATCAAGCATTCAAGTCTATGTATGATGCATAGAAGCTAAGCTATACTATTGATTGATTTTTATTATGTCTAATGTGCCAAAATAGTAAGTACTAGATATAAAATGTCTTGTGTAGTCATTTAAATAAGAGAATCATTATTTTGATTTTGGAATATTTATTTACATTTGGCCAATATTGGAAAACTTAGGAATGAAGAAAATAAAAGGGATAAGACCCATCCAATGGAAGAAACTAATCGTTTAGGCTCAAATTGGCTTTGGACAAGAGCACTGGAAACTAAACACCCTAGGGTTCAATGTTGTAGTCCAATCCTAACACTCCTATCCTATAGTATAAGGACTAGGGGGATGGAATGATCATGGAAAACCTCTCCTTGATGAGGTGGAATGACCATTTAAAAGGCTTGGGGTGAATGGGAATGAGTAAAAAGGTGACTCAAGCTTAGAACTAGACCCAAATGGATAAAATGAAAGACATGGCCAAATGTGAACAAAGCTCATATTCTCTAGTTAGAGTCTTCTATGAAAAGACTGTGAAAAGATAGGATGTGTATGTTTTTTTGACCAATTTAGGGTTTATATAGTATGTAACTTTTTGTATGATGGTAAACATTATTATTATGGTAGGGTAATATGGGTGCTTTATTATGTATTTAATGTTTAGATGAAGCATTAAAATAAGTTATTTAATTGTTTAAATATAGATCTTATTAAGTTGTTATATGACTAGATTTTTTTATATTCGTGGTATATGAACAAAGAAATAAGCTATGATTAATGTTATGTTTCATAGATGAAATAACAATTTAAGTTATATATTGATATTAGGTAACTTGTAGTCTAGATATAATTCTTACCTCAATGGTATGTTTATATTGAGGATTATTTTATGATTATGTTTATTATTCTATAATAAATAAGATGATTATTAATATTCATTAAATTACATTTTATGGACTAAATGTATGTATTTGATATTTCCATACTTAGCATAGTTTATATCTACTAATAGAGAATATTTTGATTGAATCTATTGTTTTTTATATTATTATATAATTAACCAAATCTTACATTTATGACACTAAATAAAAAATAGATATATTCCACTATCTTAATTAGTTCCATCAATGTAAGATGAGGTGTAACTTGATTGAGTGGTGTGTATGAAATTGATTTATCCTAGAGATCATTAACTATTTAAAAAATTTGGCAAAAATAATATTTATAGTTAAACATTATCATTTCATATGTTTGATATAATTTATATATTTGTTTGATATCATGTTAGACCAAAATTTTTATGGTACACATCATGTATTAGTTATCTTATAGCACACAACTTCTAGTTTGTCACTCTGGATTCCCACACTATCATTATCTATGCATCTATGAAGGGAGGACCATTTCCATGTTGTGAGAGAGTCTAGGGGATCTATGGTTCATGGTTGGTGTGTAAAAGAAATAAAATAATGCTCTCCCTCATAATAGTACTACACTAGAGACTACACTTGAGATTCTAGATAGATACTTGAGTTCGTTGAGAACTCATACTCCATGGAGCTTTGTATCATTGTATTAATATTTATTGAGACTTTAATATTATTGAAACTATATTATTTATTCATTTTTTTCCTATATCATGGATGTAATGTTGTATCATTCATGGATGAAATTGTATTATTACTTTAGTGAAATAACTATAGTAATATTTATTATTTATTTAACATTGTTCAGGATTTATTATATCATTATGATGGTGATCATTATATAAATGGATTAGATATAAACCTTATGAGGTTAACTAAAATAATATATTTATTTAATGATCAATTTGTTAAATTTATCTTGGTGAGATCGTTTGGATGAATATGTGTAATTATTTTTAATAAAAATATACTCTATTCTGGTAAAACCCAATGGGGTTGTTACATTGGGGTATCAGATTTGAGGATCAAACTCTATGACTTAATGTGTTCACTAACGCAAACTTATTATCATATTAATAAAGAAGATAATGGTATGTGTTATAAAAAGAGATGAGGGTACTTTAAATACCAATCCCATTGTTGAACCAAATATGTTCTCTATTGAGCAAGCTACAAATTTAGATCAGATCCTTATAATCATGAAATAGACTAGGGACCGAATCATGACCTTATAAAAGGAAGTGCATGGCCATGAATAGGTGAATGCTCAAGAGGAACCTAAATATCATCATGTGGGCCATGAGCATCCTCAATATTAGAGGCAAGAGGAAGTACCACAAGATGCAAGATCTCAAGTAGATTTAAAGTTAGCATGTGACATGAAAAAGGTAAATCCACCCAAGTTTGATGGAACTATTTTGGGAGATGGAGAAGAAGTACGATTGATAGAGATAGAGAAATATTTTTATATTTAAAATTACTCTAAATTCACCAAAGCATTTTGGGGAGCTTATAATCTTGTTGGTGAAAAAATAATTTGGTGGGAAAATAAGAAGCTTGAGATGAAACTCGACTCTACTACCACCTCCACTTAGGAATAGTTTGTGACAATATTTAGGTCATGATGGATTCCATAGTTATATTTCAATCAAAAGACTATAGAGTTTTAAAATATTAAGCAAGGAGACCTATCAGTGAATAAATACTAGGAATAATTCACCAAGCTTCTTAAGTATGCACCTCGTTATCAAGGAGATGAAAGGTTTAGGATTAGGAAATTCATCATGGGATTAAAACCACAAATAGGTTGTGAAGTAGATGTGCATGGCACATTTACCATGGATTAGGTTTATAATAAGGTAGTCAAATATGAATTAAAACTTTAATCTCTTGCCTAAACTAGAGATAAGTTCAAAAATAATTTTGTAAGTTATAAACCAAATTTCAAAAAAAAGAACTAGAAGTAGAAGAGTGGAGAATCCAAGAGTCATTTCAAGAATTGTAATGGAAATTTTAATAGTGGTTTATGAAATAGAAAACTTGGTAATGGTTTTAAGGAAGGTTTCAAAGAAAATCATTAGTCTGACAAGAAAAGACCAAGAGGGGGTTGTTTCATTTTTTGAGGTAACCATTATACTCATGAGTGTACTCAAGAAAAGTCAAAAAATAAGGGTTGTGCTTCTCAACATGGTACATTTCAAAAATGGATTCATGTAACTATTGACAATCATCAAACTGAGTATCAAGTTTCACCCATAGAATTATTAGGTTTTTTTTTATCTAGTTTCTATTTTGATTGACACAGGAGATACTAAATATTTCATTTCTCCTAGAATACTTAGTAAATTATCTATAAAATCTAGAGTTATGGTAAATCAATGGTTGATACAGTATGGGAATGAGTCTAAGGTCAAAGTTGAGAAGTGTTTAGTTGAATCTTAGATAAGGTTGCCTAAATTAATTACAGTAGTGGATCTTTATACTACACCATTAGGGTCATATGATGTGATCCTAAGATTCAATTAGATTGCAAAGCATAAAGCTAAGTTTGACTATTATCTAAAGAAGTTTAAGTTTTGAGATGATTTTGGAAATTAGACACAACTTCAGGCTGAGAAAATGGAGTTGAAAGTAAGTTATATTTCTTCAATTCAACTTTAAAAAGTTCAAAGGAAGGGATGTCAAGAATTTATCCTTAATATAAATTAGATGGAGGAATCTAATGAATGATCCATCAAGGATTATCCCTTTTTATAGAACTTTAAGGATGTATTTCTATCATAATTACTAGGACTATCACCCAAGTGCAGGTTTGATTTATCAATTGATATCATTCTAGGACCAGAACCATAGTCTAAGGTATCATATAGAATGATGAGCACCAAATTGGTTGAGTTAAAGACTCAAATTTAGGATTTATTGAAATGATTGATTTAACCAAGTGTGTCACCATGGAGTACACTATTTGTCTTTTTCAAGAATAACGATGGTACTCTTTGCCTATGTATTGATTACAAGATGTTGAATAAAGACACAATCAAGAATATATATCCATTGCCACACATTAATGAAATATTTGATAAAATGTAATGAGAAATAGTCTTTTCTAATATTGATCTTAGAGAAAGGTATCATCAGTTGAGAATCCATGATGAAGATATTCCTAAAATAGTGTTTAGAACTTGATATAGGCACTAAAAGTTCACAGTGTTACCATTTAGGTTGATAAATACTCTAGTAGTATTTATGAATCTTATGAATAGTGTGTTAAGAGTTTATCTAGATCATTATTTTGGGTCTTTCTATATGACATCCTCATATATTCCAAGGATGAGGAATAACATCTACAACATTTGGAACTAGTTTTACAACATTTTTGAAAGCATAGGTTGTATGTCAAGTTATCCAAGTGTGCATTTTCTAAAAAAATGTGTAGTATTTGGGACATATTATCTCTATAAATGGTATTTTAGTAGATCCAATGAAGATATGAGACATAATGGAGTGTCTAGTGCCAAAGAATATGCACGAGGTAAGGAGTTTCAAGGGATTAGTGGTATATTACAAAAAATTCATTCTAAATTTCTCTGAGATAACTAATCTAATTAGATCTCTTCAGTAGAAGAATCAGACATTTCTCTAGTTATAAAAGTGTGTGATAGCCTTTTAAGAGTTAAAAGAAGGCTTACTTTAGCATTAGTGTTAATAGTTCCCAATCCTAATGGTCAATTCTCAGTGATCATAGATGCATCTAAGAATGGACGTAGAGGAGTTATTAAGCAAGATGGCTTAATTTTAGCCTACGATCTTAGAAATTGAAGAAATATGAGGTGAATTATGCCACTCATGATTTAGAAATTGCAGTAATTATTCATGCCTTGAAATTTTGGAGGCATTATCTATTGGGGAAACCATTTGAGATAAATACTAACAACTTAGGACTCAAGTACATCTTCACCCAACTAAACCTAAATGCTCATTAGAGATAATGGTTAGAGTTTTATTTGATTACAATTTTGATATTAATTGTAAAAAGAAAGGAGAATAGAGTAGATGATGCTATAAGACATATAAAGTACATAACATCTATGGATAATATCAAGATTAATTTATAATATTAGGTACTCACATTCTCATCAGGAGATGAATTCTATGATTAGGTCAAGAAAGCCTTTTTTGAAAATGTTGAAAATCTTAGGTATAAAGGATTCACGATAGAGAGTGATGGTATTTTGAGGTACAATGATAGGATGTGTGTGATTGATAGAGAGAATATGAGGAGCATGATTCTAAAGGAACTATACAATGCCCCATATTCATGACATCTATGGGTAACTAAGCTCATGGTTGAACTAAGACCACTCTATTTTTGGAAAGAAATCAAGAAATATGAAATAGATTTCACATCCTAGTTTTTGTAATATTAGGATTTAAAATTTAAACACATACATCTAGATGGATTGTTATATCCTCATGATATATTGAAGTATAAGTGACAGGTGATTAGCATGTAATTTTTCCAATGATTGTCACTGTCATAGAATCAATATGATATGATCTTGTTTGTAGTTGACAAACTAACCAAGGTATCCCACTTCATACCATACAACTTGACAGATGATGTACCTATTCTTATGAAGAGATTCATGAAAGAAGTGTATCAATTAAATAGATTTATAGATAATATCATTTTAGATCAAGATTTGAGGATGAATTACACATTTTGGTTGACGTTAAATTCAATTCTGGGTATGTAGTTAAATTTTAGCATTGCTTATCACCCAAAAATTGATTGATAGATAGATCAAGTTAACCAGGTTTTAGAATATCTCCTTCATATGTATTGCATGGATCAAAAATATAAGTGGGAGGAGTACCTTACTTTAATTGAGTTTGCTTACAACTCATACCAATCATAATTAAAGATGACTCTATTTGAGGCAATATACAAAAGGAGGTGTAGAACACCAATTAGTTAGGATAGGTAGTCTTTGGACCTAAATTGGTTGTGGAAATGGAATAGTAAGTCAGGATAATTAGGTAGAGGTTGGTCAAGGAAAATGATAGACATAATATTTATGCTGATCTAAAGAGAATAACAAGGTAGTTTTTTGTTGGTGATAAAGTTGTTTTTGTGGGTTAAGCCTCAGAAAAACTCAATTAAGTTTGGGAAGTCAACAAAACTTCCACTGAGATATGTGGGACCCTTCAAGTTTTTGGAAGTGATCAATCCTATAACATATAGGTTTGTATTTCCACTAGATATTGCTCTTTTGAAAAATTTCTTCCATGTATCTTATCTTAAAAAGTATGGAATTGATCCTTCACATGTGTTAGATTGGAATGATTTACAGATTCTAGATCTTGGGGTAGTCATAGTAGAACTAATTAGAATAATTGACACTGATAAACTCAATTTGTGTAATAGATAAGTTTCATAGTACAAGGTCTAGTGGGATGAATATTCTAAATATAGTGCCACTTGGGAGGACTGCGATGAGTTTTATTGGATGTCTCCACATTTTTTTTGCTTGATTTACTACTGTATATTAAATTACTTTATATTGAATAATATTTTAAATTCAGAATTGTGTTTGAATAAGTGTCATCGGGATGATGACCATTTTTAGGGGGAAGGACGTCACATCTCAAATTATCTCTAAGATGAATAACCTTTTTCTCCATGGATTATTATGGTTTTTATTTTATCAACTCCTATTTGATTAAGTTATATTTCATATGATGGCTATGGGATAGTTATATGTTTCTTAATTTACATGATGATTTTCTATGAGATAGTTTTACTTTCATATTTAGTACTTGATAATCATTTTCGTTAATTTATTCAATAGTTTTTTATGGATATATTTATGTTTCATGATAACTACCTTCATTATTGAGAGGTGGATATAGGACAAATCCATCCCTTAGAGTGTAACAGAGGGAGGACATCATCAGAGAGGGTGATGTAGATGGAGGCATTGGGGGGAGATAGAGAGAAAAATTGGAAACCCATGCACACACAATAGTAGATTAATATATTTTGTGATTATTATTTGAGTTAGATAGTTGTAGTATGTTTTTATTTATTTTATACATGTCTACTATGATCTATGTTGTTTTGATTGTTTTATTTCACTAATCTAGTTGTGTTATTTCATTAATATTTGTTGATGTCATTTCTTAGTTATTGAATCAATATATACCTATACTATTGTGAATTATTTTTGTATTAGAGATAATAGAATGTTTTTATAAACAATGCTTTGTTTGGATTCATAGTTTTAGGTATTAATCATGTTATAATATTGTGGTTGATTTAGTTGATTAAGAGATTTCTTATGTTTGTAAGGTTACTATTATCATTTATAATGGTTGCATAAACCTATAATAAGACATTAATGAGTTATAGTTATTTTTTAAGACTTAAATAATGAATTTAGCTGGCATGGTAAAATGAAATTGATGTTTTTGACTTAAGATTACTATAAAGCCTTAGTGTTTAGGAAATAAACATAATGTTATGCAAAGTAATATAGATAATTTCATTGTTTAATGAATATATGGACATCATTATTTTTTATTTTTGGATGACTTCTTAATATTGATAATAGTATTTTAATAGTCATATGCTATATTTTCTTTGTCATATGGTCATTATGTTATGTGGACCTACCGTTTAGTTGACTATGTCTAAAATTATAATGTTTAAA
This sequence comes from Torreya grandis, assembly GCA_037957365.1. Lineage (NCBI taxonomy): Eukaryota > Viridiplantae > Streptophyta > Pinopsida > Cupressales > Taxaceae > Torreya > Torreya grandis. Next base: position 453,780 of record JARHVA010001163.1, on the reverse strand, counting down.
GACTTTTATAAAGTAGATGCATGATTTTAATTGAAGTCAACAAAAATTCATATTTTGAAGGATTATATAATGATTATTTTATTTTTATTGAGAAGGTTCTATATTACTAGGGTTGTAATATGTTTTAACTCGAGTTAAAAATAATTTTAGCAAAACCATTATGCGAGTTGGAAGGGGTTTACATGATAAAATGGTGGTGGAATATTTGTTTAGTTGAGTTATCCATGACATGCATTATTTTAGGCATTACTCTATAAAGGAATTAGGAAAAATTCAAGTGGTGAGTAAGGGTATGGAGGTGAATAAAAGAAAGGATATAGAGGCTTGTGATGGCATGAGATACAAAGGATTAGTAGGCATAAGTAGAATATGGTATTTTGAGCTAAGAGGAGATTAAAAATTTATTTTCCTTGGTATTATAATCATCTTTTACAGGTTGGTTATGTACTTTAAATTATTATTTGATAGCTTTATGGATTTTGGAAATGAAATTATTAAAGGTTTTGCTATTTTTGGTTGATTTTGAAATTATCAAAAAAATATGGGCTGTTTGTAGGGCCTTGTGGATGGCTCTACCATCCGCAAAACCCTACATACAACCCATGGTAACCCTAGGTGGAATGGATAAAACTTGATGATTTTTTCCATGTCTATATTACCAACAAGAAAGCTATATATTAATACCTATTTCAAATTTATAAACCCTATGAATTCATAACATGGTTATTTCATTAAAAGGGTATTTATAACTAAACTGTGTAAGATTTTGGACTCAATTTTAGATGTAAAACCAATTTAGGCATAAATATATATTGAATTATGTATTGAATATGAGGGATTCAATTATGTATACATACGTAACCTGAATATTTTGGTAAGGACATTATAGGTTTATCTAATAGTGTATGTGTGTGTATTCAAAGGTTAAGGATTTTTGAATAAATTCCATGAGTATTAGTTTTGAGCCAATTTAAGGATTATGTGTTACATGAGATATAATTAGTCTCTATTATTAAATCCTGTAACATACATACATACATATAGATGTGTGTGTGTGTGTGTGTGTGTGTACATATACATACATACATAGATACATATACACACACACATATATTCACACACACACACACTCACTCTCTCTCACACACACACACACACACACACACACACACACACACACACACACACACACACACACACACACACACACACACACACACACACACACACACACACACACACACACACACACACACACATGGAATAAGGTTAAATTCTTATAAAGCCATAAACATATAAAGGTTTAAAACCTAGTAATGATGTCTATGGTAGATAATTAGTTGGGTATAAGTATAAATAGTTGGATGTTTATTAAAATTAATGAATAAATATTTATATAAAAGAGGAATATTGATAAGGTTGAGTTTCTGCTATACGTCTAGGTATTCATTTGTATATTTACTTGTATGAGGCATTTATAAGTCTTAGATAAAAGATTGATTTCATAGTATTCATAGTCATATATGAATTAATTAGTATTTATATGATTTGATTTAGATAGTATTTTATGATTAGGTTGAGTTTATATAGCTATCAATGGAACCTATTATGTAAATATATTAAGGACTATGTAAACGATATTGTTGAGTTTATTAGTGGAATGATTATCTTGTTTTTTCTATCTATTATATACACTCAGATTTGTTTTAAATTAAGAGTGAGACCCTCATACCAATTATATTAGGTTTGAGTATTCTATTTAATAGTATATTATAAGAGGTGTATATATGTGGTCAAGGATTGAATCATATTCTTGCATAATTCTCAATATTTTGACATAGTTGTCTGAGTATATAATATTTGATTATTATATATGTAAAAAAATTGAATAGGTTTTTGATTCAATTGTTTTGTCTATTTTGGAGTAATAGAATTGGTAAATCATTGATTGGATAAGTTTTAATTGATAACCATGTATATTTTATGAATTTTTAGTCAAAACAATTAAATTGGGAATTGTGTATACTAAAGGTTTGTGATAAATTATTGTAGTTTAAATCTATATTGATAGTATATGAGATACTCTAAGATAATGGATAATGGATTGTCTACTTAGATAATAACGTATACATTCTTATATTAGTGATTGTATATAAATTTATATGTATACTTGAGAGTTTAAAAAATATACATATATACATGGTATAAACATATGATTTTTTGACATTGTTATAAATCTAAGAATGGATATACCATATATAGATGTATGCAACTTGTTGTATGCTAGTAACCATTATTATTATTATTATAGGGTAATATGGGTGCTTTGTTATGTATTTTTTGTTTAGATGAAGCATTAAAATAAGGCATTTAATTAGTTAAATACAAATATTATTAAGTTGTTATATGACTAGCTTTTGTTATATTTGTGGTATATGAAAAAAGATATGATTAATGTTATGTTTTGTGGATGAAATAACATTTTAAGTTACATATTGATATTGGGTAACTTGTAGTCTATATATAATTATTACTTAGATGGTATGTTTATATTGAGGACTGTGTATGATTTTATTTATTCTTCTATAATAAATAAGATGATTATTAAGATTCATTGCATTACTTTTGATAGACTAAATGTATGTATTTGATATTTCTGTATTTAGCATATTTTATATCTACTAATAGAAAATATTTTGATTGAATCTATTAGTTTTTATATTATTATATAAATAACCAAATCTCATATTTATGACACTAAATAAATATTGGATATATTCCATTGTCTTAATTAGTGCCATCAATGCAAGATGAGGCATAATCTGATTGAGTGGTGTGTATGAAATTAATTGATCTTAGAGATCATTAACTATTTGAATTTTTTTTCTAAAGTAATTTTTATATTAAATATTGTCATTTCATGTGTTTGATATAGTTTACATGTTTGTACGATATAATGTTACAATGGGTTTCTTTACGGTACACATCATGTATTAGTTATCTTACATCACATGGGTTCAAGTTTGTCACTCTAGATTCCCAGATCATCATTATCTACCCATCCATGAAGGGAGGGCTATTTCCTTGTTGGGAGATAGTGTGGGGTATTGATGATCCATGGTTGGTGTGTAAAAGCACTCAAATGATGCTCTCCCTCCCCAAAATAGTACTACACTAGAGAATACACTTAAGACTATAGATAGATACCTGAGTTCATAGAGAACTCATGCCTCATGGAGTTTTGTATAATTTTATTAATATTTATTGAGAGTTTATTATTTTTAAAACTATACTATTTATTCATTTGTAATTCTAAAATATTGGTTATAATGTTGTATTAGTTGTGGCTAAAATTGTATTATTAATTTAATGAAATTAATGTAGTATTAATTGTTTATTCATCATTGTTCATGGTTTATTATATTATTATCATGGTGATCATTAGCTAAATGGATGAGCTATAAACCTTATGGGGTTAACTAAAATAATACATTTAGTTAATGATAACGTAGATTTCTCATGGTGAAATCTATTGGATGAATATGTGTAATTAATATATATTTTTAAATTACTCTATTCTATTAAAATCCATTATGGTTGTTACAAATGTATTGATAACAAATAATTTTGTGAAATAAATATCAATATTCCCTTCACATTAAATAATAATACATTGATTTCAAGGTCTTATTGGTCCAACATGCTTTGTAATAAACCCACATCTTAGGCCAAGATGATAGCACATATTAATATATGGTATTCAATAGTTTTACCATGTAAGTTAACTTTCATTACCCTGTTCAAGTAGTTCAAGGTATAATTTAGTGGCCTCATGTCTTTTATCAGGTATCTTGATCAATCCTCCTTTCCATGTGTTGTTTGATATCCATGCCTAGATGATACTATCCACATTAGTCTCTTGTTTAATTTCATTTGATTTGGTCCATGTTTTATTTGGCCTTAAATAATCTTGATGAAACATTGAACCTTATACTCTCCCGCTAGGTTTCCAATATCAAATACATAACTTTTTAGACACATTCTCACCTTTTGGTTTAAGGTAAATATCCCAATATTCCATTTCCATCAATATATTTTCATTGTATTTATTGGTCATACTAAAATCATCTATCCCACATATGTATTCAATAATGGAATGAATTTATATTTCTTTCCCATATTTGGTATGGAAGTGGCATTTAATTTTTAACATTTTTGAGTATTATAAGGTCTTTTAATCAAATTTTTAGAATGATTATAATTATGGGAAATGTAAAAATAAATTGGATATACCAATTTGGATTATTTATATTACAATGAATCTCACATGTTGATCTCAACCTTTTTTAGGACTTATTTGAATCTAAAATCCATGGGAGAACTGTCTATGTTGAAAATTTATTAGTAGGCCATTGTATGAGAGATCCTTCAAATAGGGAGAATCCTTTACAAGGAGGGTTTAATACTCTATATATATGCACACAAAAGGTATCAACATATAATCCTATAAATTATACCATATCTCCTTCAAATACATTTTTAATTGTTCTCTTTGCAACATATTTGCTTGTAGATGAACACAAATGGATCAATTCGACACCAAGACCTCTACAATTCAAATTATGTTCACCAATACATAAAAGTTACAAACCATTCAACTGATCACTCACTTTAACCATTATAATGCTTATTATTTCATGGAAAAGCAATTTTTTGACTGGCCATACTATTAATTTTTTGGGTTGTATTAAGTTTGAGCATTTAGAACAATAATTTACCACATTTTCAACCATTACCCCAAAATTCAAGGGTCTTAATCTCTCTTCAAAAAAATTATGATATTCTAGCACATGATTTATAAACCCTTGGATATGTTGTCATTTATAAAAGAATATATGCATTTGAGAACCAGATTATTTGAAAAGTATCAATTCTATATTTAAGCCCTGTATCGATGGTGCTTTTAGTGTCATCACTACAATCTCCTGCTAGTGCCATGATAGTAATATAATCCTCTAATTCACTATATATGTCATCACTATGAATTGGTAGAATTGAATAATCTATGTGCTTTAAAAATTCCATCTCTTCCCAAGAAATTTAGAATCTTTTATATCCAACATCTACCAAAGTTTCAAATTCATCAACTAAAAAGGTTAATTTTAATTTTACATCAAATACCATGTTAACATTTACAACAATAAATCCTCTTCTCACGTCTCTACAATTTAGTGTCTTCCTAATTAGATACACTCTTACCTTTACATCTTTGGTAGCTTCTAAAAACAAATCCCCCTAGTAATCCTCTCCAAATGTAAGAGAAATTGATGTAATAGTACAAAAACAAGTGACATGAGATAAAATAAAATATATAAAACCATATCAAATCATAAATAAATTGAATGATAAACATCAATATTAGGTTAAAAGAACTTGAAATTATATTAATATAAATGTAATATAGTTTTTGATTTCACTTATTATCCACATAATATTTACTATTTCATATTATTAGTCAATAAAAAATCTTGATTTCAATTATTATTCTAAAATTTATAAATGTTGGCATGCCAAATTGTTAGAATATTCTTTAGGGTGATATTATATAATTTTAAAATGAAATGTTTGTTGATAATTGGATAAATTTTTATTTCTAGTGTAGTTTTGTTGATATGCATTGAAAAATAAGATTACATTAAACCTTAATAAAAAAAATTCAATACCAACATTTTACACTAATCAAAATTTACCATTAAAGAAACGAAAATAAGGCCAAATTTAAAAACTAGTTAATTTATTACTATTCCTACCAAAAAAGGTATTATAGGTTTCATTTGAGATTTTTTTCCTATTCTAGCCAATGAGAGCCTTTGACAACACATATCACTTTAACATTCCTAAAGTTTAGCATATTAAAATTAAGGAACATTACTTTAATTATTCTCATTGAATATTCCATTTAAATCAATATAATAATTAAAATCATTTTTTAAAAATAAATTTAAAACCTTGTTGCAATCTTTAGGATGACTAGCTTAATTTTTTTAAATGTAACATCATTTATTATTCATAAACATTTTAAATATAAATATCAATTCACAAAGTACTTATTACACATAATAACCCTACATTAATCCATGCATGGTATAAATTTATAAATTCATAGATTAAAACAAAAAAATAGACATTTAATTATATGATTAAGAATCCCTATATTTTATGTCATATATTAATAGTATCATAAGTATAAATTTATCTTTTTTTTCATGCTTCATAATCACACTTTAATTATTATAATTAAAATATGTAATGATTATTCATGAATTTTTCTCTAAAATCCAAAAAAAAAACCAACCATTAAATTAAATTACTGATAACAACATTCAATTATTTAAGTGATTAAATAGTTTTCATATATTAATTAGTCTATATCATCACATAGAAGTGTGATTTTAGATTTTTTTTAATGTTATTGTTATTTATCCTTGTATCTTGAGATAAATTATTTTTAATTTTATCAATCCATAGTATAACCCCTAGATAATATATATTTAAATTTGGTATTTTAATATGTAAAATACGTTTTATTAAATTTTAATAGATCATATATTTTTAAACTTAGGATTATATTTAATAGTAATTTTGATGAATTAATTAACATAAATAAATATTATTTTTGTATCATTACTTGTGGTAGGTATCTAATCTAATTTCATGATGGACATTGATATGTGGATAGATTTACAATTAAAATGCCAAAGTAGGGGATGTATATGTGGCGTGATCTCTATTTCATGCCTAGATGTTTGTAAATTTCTTGTTTCTAATATGTTGGCAATATTTTATGTCATATTGCTTACCTGGGTTATTTTTTTGAATCACCTTAAATGTGACATAAATTTTTAAAAATTGGAGAAATCAAGAGATTAATCATGATTTTCCCCTGCATTTGATAGGGGAAACTCCTTCATATGATGAGATTTTTAGGTTTTTTAAATATTTTTCACCGAAAACTATGAAAATGTATAAAAATAGAAGAAAGGAAAATATATGATTGAAGAGATAATATAAATAAATAGATAGGAAAATGGGAAACCTACAATAGAGTAAACACAAAAAACTAATTAGATTATCTAGATTAATGAAATGAGATGGACAGTTCAATAATGGAAATCTATATTGACTAAAAGGGTGAGAAAGACATAATTCAAATAAGGGCACGAAGACATCAATAGAGAGATTTTGAGACATAAATTTCTATGGAATGCCTTTGTATTTCAAGCTATAAATGAACGTAAATTTTCCATTTCCTCATTTCAACTGTGGTTTTATTTAACATCAAACAATTTGGGATGGAATATTCTTTTGAATATTATGAATAAAAACATAGGATAGATAGAATGAATGATTACCCAAAATTTCAAAGTCTTCAGTTAACCCAAATTATATGTATATATCATAAAGTCTATTTTATAGGGTTTTTAACACAAAGTTTACAAAACCAAGAGAGATTATTCCTTTTAGTATTATGAATAAAAATATAGGATAAATGGCATGAATGATTACCCAAAATATCAAAGTCTTTTTTCAAACCAAATTAGATGTATATAACACAAAGTCTATTTTCTAGGGTTTCCAACATTTTTTTTTTCAAAATTAAGAGAGTTCACATTTAATCCATAAAACACATATTTTATTAGATTTTTTCATCTATAGACTATAAAAAATACTACAATCAATAATTAATCAATACATGTGAAGAAATTTATTCATCTTCTAGTTTGTCTACTTTAAATTCACCACAATATTTGAAAATGAATAACTTATACAAATATGTAGCCATTCTTTCCTCCTAAGCTATTATCAAAAGAAGTTTTTAACTCTTTACACTAATAGTCAATATTTTTATAATGTTTTCCCACCTAAAGTACTTACATAACTACTTTATAAAATTTAATTTAGTTATAATTAAAATTTTTGGTTTGGTTCAATTTTACCCTCTATTTATTTTATCTCTTAATTTATTGGATTCTCTTTACTTAAATTTTTTATCATTAATGATTGTATCCTTGAGTCCCATTGACATTAATTTAGTTATCTCTAGGTATTAATAAAATTTAATTTATTACTCAATAGGGAATTTCATCTCAATATCCACTATTATGAAATCATTTGGCAACCTTAGAGATCAAATTAGAATTTTTGTCCCAATTAGCACATCATGAAATCATTTTGAAATCAACAACTAATTAGACTTTGGTATCCACTTTGCTTTGTGGAGAATGTTTTAAAGTTCCCCTTTTAATTTAATTGAGGATTACAACTAGATTAAAACTTTACACTTTCACTTTATGAACTTTTATTACCTATTCGATCATTGCTTATTCATTACAATTACATAAAAATCAAATACTTAGTTAGGTATTTGAACTTTCTTACCACTATGAAATGATTCATGTAGCTTAATACACCTAGTCAAATTTGAGAAAGTATATCAATAATGAACACATTATTTTTATAAATAAATATACTTGATCAAGATTTTAAATCTTATAGCACTACATAATTGTTTTTATATTTTACATGTCTTACCATTACACTATTGTCACCCCTCAAGAAGACCTAACCACATGTCAACACCTATGGTGCAAATTGGGGAATAGATAGATCTATTTCAATCCTTCAGTGATCTCATTTATTATTTTCTTAAATTATTAATTTATTATGAATTATATTAACTCTCAACCACACTATAAAAACATTCATTATTGGCATCATATTTGAACAATGATCTCATTTTTTCAAAATTCAAGGTATGTGTCACTGAACTATATATAAATTTTCTACATATTGTTATTATGTCCATATGGTGGTCAAATACATGCAAAAAAACCATTTAGGCTTCCTCTAAATCCATGTGTGTTCCACGCCCAAACTTGAACACACTATTTTTATTTATAGTGGGAAGAAATAAAACTCAGTGGACTCTTCACCTTATATATAATAGTGTCAAAGATCTTGATTTGGAGGGCCTTTTCTATTGATTTTTAAAGAAGGGAAACTTCATCCTTAGCTCATTCATGAGCTTCAATTAATTATTTTGATCTAGTCTTTGGATATATATTTACTAATAATTTAGGGAACTCTTATGGAAATGTGATGACACCTATTCAAATTATCTAGAGGTTGTACTCAAACATTATGAAGTTGAAGTCTATCAATTTGAAGTGATTATAAAAGATAAAAGTTTATTTAATGTTATTTGGGTTTTATAAAGTTGTATAAAAATTTTAGATACCATGTTAATGTCTTACATATATGTACAAAATTTTAATAACCATTTATAGCTGTGAAAGATTTATTTTGAGTCTTGTAGAGCTATTTATAGTTTTAATTCCAAACATAACTATGAAGGATTATTTAGACATCTTGATAAAAAACTATTTTCCATTGAGTTTAAATCTTAAAATATGAAATATGTACTTATCATTGGTAATTTTGATACTTAGTGTTAGTTTTTGAAATTAATTTAAAACTACCTCAAGATTATAGAATACCTATTCGGGCTTTAATACCATCAAGAAAATTATGAATAAATTTGATGTTTTTATAGACCTATCTGAGATTGAAAATGTTGATTATAAATGTTTGAATGAGCTTCAAAATGATCAAAGTATGTTTGAAATTCATAAATAATTTAGAATAACCACCTTGAAAACTCAAGACTTGTCCAAGCTTTATAAATCTGAGCACCACCATGTAAACACTTTTAAAAAATCATATTCTTATTCAAGGCTGGAATGCCATATAAAATTATATTTTATTTTTCTAAGACTTTCTTGTTTTGGAATAGATTCTAATAGCCACTTAGTTATATATATATGTTTGTTGCATCATATGTTATATCCTGACTTGATAGAGGTATATTCAAATTAAAAATGTATGTTGGATACAAATTCCGATCATGGGAATACTTCACTATCATTTCATTTAATCCATATATTTAGTTCATATCATAAGCAAATAGTACTAAAATTCGATTGATTTTAAATCATTTATGCAAGTATATGTGAATGAGAGTTGAAAAAAAAAGTTGATGTAAAAAAATTGCATAGCCTTTGAGGATAAGTTATTGAGATAGTTGGATAAATATTGATAAATTCTTATATTTCCTTTGGAAAAATCAAGTTCATGTAAGTTATCAATGGAATGATTACCAATAATGACACTGAATATACAAATGGGACATGTGACTAAAATAGTGTGAATCACCTCTTCTTTATCCACATCATTAAATTTAAATTCCACATAAGCATTAATAATAGAAATACAATGAAAATGTTCTATTACTGAATACAAAATGTTTTGTGGAACTTGAATAAAATAACCTCCTTCAACTAGTTGGTTGTAAAATATATTACAAGAAATAAATGTTGTTCCAACTCATCAAATGTTGTGACTAAGCCCAAGTGAAAACAATTTAAAACCTTTTAGAACTTTGGTGTTGTAATTTTGGCTTCCATGTGAAATTTTAGCCTCCTCAAGTAAAACAAAATTAGATAGTGAAATCAAAGCCTCTCTACAAAACCCCAAGGTCTTTACCTCCAAATTGAGCTCAAACAAAGGGTGAAGTTTTGAAGTAGCATATCATTCACTAAGAAGCATCAATTCATATCTCCTAATGCCAAATCTATTATTGTATAATTTGATAAATATTTTTCCCATGTGCATGTAAACTTTCACCTTTGTTTATCCAACATTAATACATTTATATAACAATTCTTCTATAATTTGTTACGAAACCTAAAATTTTTATAGTGGATTGCAAATAATTAAACAATACCTATGGGTAGATGAGAAATATGTTCCATGCATGGCACATTAATTAACTCATTATATAACCTTTTAGAGAATAAATAATGTTCATTAGTACAACATTATTAGAATTTGAAATTTTAGTTTAATCTGATTTGCATATAATTTATAAAATAAACTAGTATCCCTTAAGAAATTTTTAATAGTGGAATTAATCTGGTGTTATTATCCCTAATCCTAATGGCATCCTTTTTTTTAATAATAATTTTAGATTTTTAAGCATGAAAAATCAATATAGAATCCTTTTCATGTAATTATATGGTGAGTTAGACTCTGAATAAGGCATAAAACACCATTTTACTACATTCTTGATATGAGAGGTGAAAATTCATCATAGATATTGACCTTGAAAACTAAAATATGTGGCACATACATATGGCATAAAACCTCTTATCAAGTTACCATAACTAGTTCTTGAAAACTTGACCATAATATCTAGTTTTCATTAAATAAAGGTCAAGCATTCTTTTCTGAGCCACTATCATTAGTAGTCATGTGAGTGTGTTTTTGCACATAAAACAAAACTTATCCATTGGTATATGGATTATATATCTTAAAATATCCATTATTTTCAATTTACTTTTTTCATATGACATCTTATCACCTATAGGAATGTATTTAGGGGCATTTTCATAAAATGTAAAATTTCACAACAATAACTAGATCTGACTATGGGAGAAAATTTTCTAGTGGAATGCAAGAAAACTCTAAAATATTTGGCTACTTGTGAATTATTATTGAATATATATGAAAATAGTGTGTATAACGTATTTACACACCCCAATACAACCAAATAATAGCTAATTTTCCACTCTTAATTGTATGATAAATGAACATGCTTTGTTGGGATATATCACCTACTAATTTTTTTGTATATCCCAATCTGACCAAATGAAAACCAATTCACCACTTTCAATCATATGATAAATGAACACATATTCTTGGTCTAGATCATATATTATAAATATTTTTCATGTTTTCTTAGCTAAAACATTTCTAGGGTCTTTTCATAATACCATTCAGGAAACTAAAAAATAATTTCACTACAAAATTGTTCATAGGATTAGACATGTCCTTCTCATTTATATTCAGATTAAGTTTTTGAAGAAACATAAATATGAATAGTAAACTATCAAAAACTTCTTGTACACCTAAAAATTTGATCCTTTCATCCACATTGAAGAAATGGGTATATTGACCTCCATACAAATCATGTGATTTTCCACTGAGAGTTTCTAGGTAGATAAAAAGATACAAACATGTGTGGGTACAAAATAAAAACACATGGAGAGGAGAGAACAAAAAATACTATTTTATTTATTGAAAACAATACACACATACCAAAATAAATATGAGAAAAGGAAACAAGCCAAAATATGGAAAGCATAACTATTTATAAGGAACACAAGAAAAAAATACTATACAAAACTATTAACTGGTTGGGAGAAGTACCTTATCTTTTGAAAAAATGGGTTTTATTTATGATTGTTGAACACATTTATCAATAGTGACCAAGTATGTGGGATAAGGATTAACTTAAAACTATAGTGAATACTGATATAGTCAAGAATGAATAGATCAATAGTGTCTCTAGATTTTGAAATGGAATGTTTGTAAGTTTTGTAATATTTTGTGAAAATTATTAAGTAATGGACTTATTCAATTTATTCATCATTTAATGAATCATCATCATCTTCATCAATTTATTTTTATTTTATACTTTCCATTTTGTATGAAATTAATTTTGAGCACCATTAATTTTACTCTACCTTCACATATTATTCGATTTCAACCTTATTATGACCATGATATTCAATTTGTTTATGCTTTATTTACTCAAATTTAGATGTTCAACAATATTATTCTTCAATTGCAAAATAAATACCAATAAAATTTTCACCTTTAATTTATGAGTCTACCATTATGATACAAGAGGGATCTTCTTCTTTACGTAAAACTTATTAAATGTTATCTTCTCTTTCAAAAATAAAAACATTGCATTCTACATTATTTTCCTTTTCTATTTATATTTTAATTTATCATCACTTAGAAAAATGATTTTATCTTAGGACTACAAGGTTTAATAAATCTTGTGAATTATATAGAACCATCTCTTCTTTGCCAAGGGGGAAGCTAAATTATTATTTTTTTTGTTGATCAATAATTTCTTCTTCCAACTATTCACTTCATTCCATGATTCTGAAACTGAAGAAATCATATAGGGATAAAATAAATTTATATTTTAATTAAGTTTTTGACATACTATATTAAGGATTTAATTTTTGAATTCCCATTATGAATGTTGAGGGCTCTTCATTATATCAACTTATATTACTTCATCACCATTTATGACAATTGTAGCACATTTTAAAGATTATTTATTCAACATACCTAATAAGATCATGTCATATTAAATTTCATGAGATTCTTGTTGAATAATTTATATGTCATTTACTATATTTCTCATCAAGATAAACCTAATTTTTTGATGTAGAAAGCCAATGGAAAAAAAATTGATTTTTGGGACTTGATTGATCATGTTGATGAATTAGTCTCAACAATTTTTTGAATTGTGCTACAAATTATTTCATCTTCTCTTCTTATTTTTTTTATTTGGAAGAAATATGAAAAAAATTCACACATGTTCATAGCTTATTTGAATCTATTTAGAAACTTATTCTTCGAAGAGTCCCAATCCACTATGCATCCATCTTATAGGTGCCAGAACCATTTAATAGTAGGTACAATGAGATTTTTAATAAAAAATCTCAAAAAAACATATTAGTACATAAGTAATAAGATAATACAAGACTTTTTGAAATCAAGGATATGATTATCTACATTTTGAGAGTTTTTTCTAGAAAAATTTGGAAATATATTCCTTGAGGTGAAGATAACTCATTGTATTGGGGTAAAACCAATAGACCAAAAAAATTTCCCCAAGGGACACAAAGAACATTATGATTGGGGTGAATGAGAATCATTAATTAAATAATAAATATTTAGGAATTATGTATGTCATCTCAACATAATATCCAACCTCAATTCCAAGGGAAGTTCCTTGAAATGTATAAAAATAGAGAGCACAAGGCATAACAATACCTAGTGGAGTCACCAAGATTTGTTCACAATATTTTACATCATATTGCATACTTCAATTATTTTTGTGACTCACCTAATTAGATGTGACATAAACCTTTTAAAATTAGAGAAACCATGAGTTTAATCATGATTTTCCATTATTTATGAGAGTGAAAACTCCCTCATATTTTGAGGTTTTTTTGGTTTTTGTAATGTTAAATAGAAAGTACAAAAAACTAGAAAAAATGGAATAAAGGAGAAATATAGGAATGAAAATATAATATAAATAAATGGATAGGATAATGGAAAACCTACAAAGGAATAAACCCAAAAATTTACATAGATTACTCAAATTAGTGGAGTGAGTTGGATAATTCAATAATGGAAATATGTACCCATATAAAGGGTGACAAAGACATACTTCAAACATGGGAATGAAGACATCACCAAAGAGGTTTCAAGACATAAAATTCTATGGAACACCTATATATTTCAAGATATAAATGAATATAAAGTTTCTCTTTTATCCTTTCAAGAATGGTTAAATTTTACATCAAATAGTCTTGGTTGGAATCTCAATTTAATTATTGTGAATAACAAGACAAGAATAATGGAATGAATTATTACCCAAAATATCAAATTATTTTGTCAACCCAAATTAGTTTTATATAGAACAAATTTTATTTTCTATGGTTTCCAAAATAAAGTTTGCTAAACCAAGAGAGTTTACATGTAATAAAAAAACACAAAATTTAATATATTTATTCATTCATAAACTATAAAATAGATATTAAAAATAATAAATAATCAACACATGTGAATTAATTTATTCATCTTAAATTTTTTTTGATTTGAATTGACTACACTCTTTGAAAATGAACAACTTGTATGAATATATATCCATTATTTCCTCCTACGCTCTAAGTAGAAGAATTTTTGAACTCTTTACAATGGTAATCAATCTTTTATAGTGTTTTCCCACCTATATTAGTTACATAAATAATTTATAAACTTAAATTAAATTATACTTAACCTTTTTTACATTGGTTAAGTTGCGCTTTGTTTATTTTATCTCTTTAGTTTCTTGGGTTCTCTTTATTTTAACTTTATATCATTGGTTATTATATCCTCAAGTCCTATTGAAATTATTTTAATAATATATGGGAATTAATAAAATTTATTTTATTAATCCATAGGGCATTCCATCCTAGCATCCAATATTATTAAATCACTTTGTAACCTTTGAGACTAAAACAAACTTTTTGTCCTAATTAGCACATTGTGAAATCATTTTAAAATCACCAAAACCTAGTCAAACTTTGAAAACCACTTTATGATGTGGAGAATGTTTTAAAGTTCCTTTTTGATTTAATCAAGGAATACAACCAAATTAACTATTTACACTTTCACTTCTATAAATCTACATACCTATTCAATCTTTTCTTATTACTTAACATTATAAAAAATAAAAGACTTAGTTGGGTATTTGAACCTTCTCACCACTATGAAATGAGCCATGGATATTTAAACATAACAATTTATAAATAAATATACTTGATCAAGATTTTATAACTTGTTAACACTACATAGTTTATTTTTTATTGTACATGTCTTACCATTACAACATTGTCACCCATAAAGAAGACTTAACAAACATGTCCATGCTTATAATCCAAACTTGGGAATAAATGAAGCTTTTTCAATCCTTTAGTGTAATGTCCCTTACTTAGGGGCTCTCTTATCTGCACAATAAGCTCTGATATATAGCAATAACAGCTCTGATACCACTGTAATATCCCTTCGAATATCAAAACAAAAGCTCTGAATTGCTTATCTGAATTTCTGCAAAATATCTTCAATTAGATACATAAAACACAGTATAAGCTCTTATTTATTTGCTCATAAGCTTACAATAGAGATCCTCTATCAAGTATACAAAAATTATCGAAAGTATGGCCTGAATAGCCTGAATATTCCATAAACTGGAAAAGAATTCTGAATCTGGTTCATCTCGGCCTGCCGTGTAAAATACACAGTCACCGACGCCGGTTATACTGCCGTCGTCGGTCGATCTGCAGTCGTTACTCCACCGATGTTGGTAGTATGTTGACCGATGTCGGTCTCTATAAGTATCTGTTCGCCGATGTCGGTACCTGTACTTCCTGTTGATGCGTATGGATTTTCATGGATCTGTACGGAATTCGTACGGCCGCTGATATAACACACCCTGTATGCCTGATCCTGATCTATAGAATTATGGGCTGATACAAAAGATCTATAGCTGGATAATTCTTGAATTAAAAACCCAAAATAAAGAAAATACCTGTAAACCCTTGTGATAGCTTCTAAGTGAAGTTATCTCTCAAATACCTGTAATACTATGATAACTTCTGGGTGAAGTTATCTCTCAATTCGGCAATAGATCGGCTGATCTTTCACAACCTCTGAATCGCACACAATGAAGAGTTGACGTTCTTCACTGCAATTGGAATCCTGGAACCCTTGGCTCAGTCTTCACAGAAGAATTTCTTAACAAGAATCAATATCAATAATAAGCATGGATACAAACCCTCTCTCATGAGAGATTCTTATACACCTCCAAAGGTGTGCTTGCTAAAATTAGACTTCCTTAAATTAGACTTCCTTAAATTAGAACTAGGGTCTTAAAATTAGACCAAGTCTTAATTTAGAATTTGCATCCTCAAATTAGACCAAATCATTAATAATTAATAATTAATTAATAATTAATAATTAATTAATAATTAATTAAAATTAGTTCAAATAATTAATATTTGATCAAATCAATCAAATATTAATATCTCCCTTAATTCATGCCCGAAAGAGCCCGAACGAATTCCCACCCATCTCTATCAAGACCCTCTATCCATCCTATCAGCCTACGAGGGTCGCATAATAGGCTAATCATCCGCTCGAAAATATGTCAATCAGAAGGGGACATGACAGTCCACCCCTCCTGAAATTGCTTGCCCTCAAGCAATCTCAACTCTGGATGCTGTAGAATATCTTCACTTTCCCATGTCGCATCCTCAACTGGAAAATCTTTCCACTTTACCAAATATTCCCTGATAGTCTGTCGACGCAACTGTCTCTCTCTAGATTCCAAGATGGACTCAGGTACTAAGATCAATTTTCCCTCATCATCTAAGGGAGGTAACATTGTAGAAGGTATCACACGGTGTCCTAACGCCTTTTTGAGGCGTGATACATGAAAGACATTGTGTACCTTGCTCTCTGTAAGAAGCTCTAGCTCATAAGCCATCTCTCCAACATGTCTTAGGATCCGAAAAGGACCGTAGTAACGTGGCTTAAGCTTCTCTACCCCACTCTTCTTAAGAGTAGACTGTCGGTAAGGCTGCAGCATAAGATAGACCATGTCACCTACCTCAAAAGATCTCTCGGTCCTCCACTGATCTGCATACTGCTTCTATTGATTCTGTGCCTTAGCAATATTCTCCTTGAGAGTCCTCATAATATCCTGACTCTCCTGCAATAGGTCCCCAGCACTCGGCACTCTACTGTCACTCAGTAGCAAATCTAGAAAACTCGATGCCTCATACCCGTACAATGCCATAAAAGGAGACATCTGAATGGTCATGTGGAAAGTCGTATTATAGCAATACTCGCATAGATGAATCCACTTGACCCACGCTTTTTGCTGCCCTGCAATGTAGTTCCTGAGGTAGCCCTCCACCCATTTGTTTACGATCTCTGTCTGTCCATCAGTCTGCGGGTGGTAGCTGGTGCTAGGTGTAAGCTCGGTCCCACAAAGTCGGAACACCTCCTGGTAGAAGTGACTCAGGAACCGACTATCCCTGTCGCTCACTATGCTCCGAGGTAATCCATGCAGTCGGAATACCTCTCGAAAGAAAACCTCTGCTACCTGTGTAGCTGTATGTGTGGTGGTAATCGGAAAGAAGTGAGCATACTTCGTTAACCGATCCATAACTACATATATGCAATCTCGTCCTTGGGCTTTAGGCAAGCCCATAATGAAATCCATTGACAAACACTCCCACTTCCTGTCAGGAATTGGAAGTGGCTGCAACAATCCTGCTGGGTACGTGTTCTCCTGCTTGTTCTGCTGACAAACAGGGCACTCACGCACATACTAAAGAACATCTGCTTTGAGGCCTTTCCATGTGAATCTCTCCCTAATCTGTCTGTAAGTCTTGAAATATCCAGGATGTCCTATAGTAGGTATATCATGAAAAGCTCGCATGATAATGTTCTTCATCGACGATCCTGGAATCAAAAAAACCCTGTTCTTGTAAATGATCAAGTCATCCACAAGAGTATATCTGGTGTCAACCGTCGATCCCTCAACAATGCTAGATGCCCATGTATCCTTGGCATACTCAGCCACAATCATATGTCGCCAATCCTCTGTAATGTGGACCATGGTACTCAAATACGGCCTGCGTGAAAGAGCATCGGCCACAACATTCTGGGTGCCCTTGATGAAAGAGATGTCAAAGTCATATGCCTGTATTTTACTCACCCACTTCTGCTGACGATCATTGAGATCTTGCTGTCCCAAGAAATGCCTCAAACTGTTGTGGTCCGTTTTGATGCAAAATTTGCTGCCCACTAGATATTGCCTAAATTTTGCCAAGGCATGCATGATAGCAAGCATCTCCTTATCATAAATGCTATACAGTCTCTCTGGTCCTCTGAGCTTACGACTCTCTTATACTATGGGATGCTTGTCCTGCATAAGCACCGCTCCAATGCCCTCGCCTGAGGCATCGCACTGAAGCTCGAACGGCTTCGAAAAATTAGGTAGTGCCAGAACTGGGCACGTAGTCATCAACTCCTTAAACCTTTCGAAACACTCCTGTGCTTCAGGTGTCCAACAAAAAGCACCCTTTTTAGTCAAATCTGTCATGGGAGCTGCATGTCATGAATAACCATTCACGAACCTCCTGTAAAAACCACACAAACCTAGAAATCCCCTTAGCTGTGTTAGGTTTGCTGGAATAGGCCAATCTATGATGGCGCGGATCTTCTCAGGATCCATCCGCACTCCCCCTGCACTAATAATATGACCCAAGTATAACAATTTAGTCATCCCCAAATCACATTTGGACTCCTTGGCGTACAAGGATTCCCTCTCCAAGATGCTGAGTACAGTCTCCAGATGAGCCAAATGCTCCTGCCAAGTCCTATTGTATATAAGAATGTCATCAAAAAAAACAAGTACAAACCTCCTCAGAAGTGAATGGAAGACTCTATTCATGGTGGACTGAAATGTTGCAGGCGCATTAGTGAGCCCGAATGGCATCACTATAAACTCGTAGTGTCCACTATGGCAACAGAAAGCTGTCTTCTCCACGTCCTGCTCGCGAACTCTGATCTGATGGTAGCCTGATCTTAAGTCTATCTTCGTGAAGTAATGTGCACCATGGAGCTCATCAATAAGCTCGTCAATACGTGGTATAGGATACCTGTTCTTAATGGTCCTCTTATTCAGGGCTCTATAGTCAATGCACATTCGTAGGGTACCATCCTTCTTCTTCACTAGAACAACTGAAGAAGCAAACGGTGATTTGCTTGGCCGAATATGACCCATAGCCAGTAACTCCTTAATTGTTCTTTCGATCTCATCCTTCAACCACTTAGGATGTCGATAAGGAGTAATCATAATGGGCTTAGCCCCCTCCTCAAGCTCAATAATATGCTCAATGCCCCTATCTGGAGGTCTCCCTGGTGGAATGTCACTAAAGACCTTATCATGCTTGACTCTCAGCTGCTGAATGTCCGGATGGTACTCGGTCTTCTGCTGTCCCTCCTGCATTGGTGCTAATGTGCACTCGGCAACCCACTCTACCATATCATGCCGCATGAGCCTCTCTATCCGATGTAAAGAAATGGTTTTGATGTTGCTGTCCCGTATTGCTTTAAGAATGTGAGTCTTCCCATCTACATCAAAACGGATCTCCATATCTTTAAGACTAAGAGTGACTACCTCAAGGGAATGAAGCCACTTCATGCCCAAAACCAAATCTATATCCCCCATGTTGACTACATAATAATCAGCCTTGAACTCATAGTTGTTCAAGCGCAATGGAAGATCTCTGATCATCCGCTCACACCGGAGGGTGTAACCGTCAGCTACCTTAACTCTAATGCCCTCGAACTCTTCTGTGGTGAGTCCACGCTTCTCCACAAATCTAGTATCAATGAAATTGTGTGTGGCTCCTGTGTCAAGAAGGGTAATGACCCTCTGTCCTGCCAAAACTCCCCAGAGTCTGAATGATCCCTCGTGTTGGATGCTAGATAGACGTGCTTCCTAAATCTGGAGCTCTGACTCTGCCTCTACCCAAGGCTCTGAAGCTTCAGCCTCTGGCTCCTCAGAACAATCGTGATGTTCGAAATCTTCTGATTCCTCATCCTCATAATAGGCCCACATTACCTGATTTGCTTTGCCCTTAGGTCTCAAAGGACAATCATGATTAGCATCATATGGACCTTTACAGTAAAAACAAAGCTTCTTCCTTCGCAGATCATTAAGAGCCTCTCTATCCAAAGGTGGTGCTGCTGGATTGGCCCTTGAATCATTCTTAACACCTAATTTATCTATGTTGAAGCCTGGTCTTTCTCTATTCCTGTTGGAGCCCTTACTGTCCCTGAATGAAGAAGTACCTCTGGAGTTAGATCTACTAGATGGGGCTGCCATCTCCATACTACGTGCCTTCTTCATAGCTTCCTGTAAGGAAGGAGGATCAAAGCCTTTGACCCAACCTCTCAGTGGTTCTATCAATCCCTCCATGAAGAGTACTACTAGTCGCCTCTCTGAAATGTCAGGAACCATGACTGATAACTTCTGGAAGTCACCAATGTATGATTCTAGGCTGCCGCTTTGGCGCAACTGTGCCAACTCTCAGAAATAGGACTCTGGATCCCTCCTGTCAAAATGCTCCACCAGCCTGTCCACAAACTCCTGATAAGAAGTGATCTGATCATGATGGAGTGTCACCATCCCATGGTGCCACCAATCGTGAGCTACTCCCTCAAGATGTAGTGTCGCATATCTGATAGCATCTTCCTCACCCATCGGTCGCAATGTGAGAAATGTATCCAGCTTACTAACCCAGGCCTGTGCTGTCACCTTACCACTACCGTCAAATGTTGCTAGAGTGAGCCTACTCGTAGCCTGCTTCAGATCATTGTTCTAGGGTCTTGGTCTCCCATTCTGTCGACCTCGGTAATGTTCTTTCCTTTGTGTGAGGAATCGGTCAAAAGTAATCATCTCCCTGACCATAGGTGGTAATGACTCCCACTCTTCAGTCGCTGCCCTAAGTGTGTCCGTAAATGCCTCCTCATGCTCCTCACCTGCTATCACCTCCTCTGCTTCTTGTCTCACAAAGATAGGCCTAGTAGGCCTATTCACTGTACGAGAAATAGTCCCATGGCCTCGCTGTGATCCTGCAACACTCCTGACATCTTCACGGTGTGGGGAATGTCTCCTCGGAGAACCCAATCTTGGCAGTGCTGCTGCCAACTACTGTAATACCTGGTTATTCTGCCTTTGCCCTTCTCGTAGTTCTCTAAGAGTAAGTAAAACCTCTGGATCATCTTGGTCTCTCAGATGGTGAGGAATACGGGCCCTGCCAATATCATCACCCATGTCTTTCGGCGGTTGTTCTAGAACTTGAGTACCTTCAAGCAAAGCTCTACTGCACGTGAAATACCTTTGTGGTCCCAACCCTTGTGGCTGCATAAGATCTGTCAAACCCTCAGGATGGTAGGATTTAGCTCTGATACCACTGTAATGTCCCTTACTTAGGGGCTCTCTTATCTGCACAATAAGCTCTGATATATAGCAATAACAGCTCTGATACCACTGTAATATCCCTTCGAATATCAAAACAAAAGCTCTGAATTGCTTATCTGAATTTCTGCAAAATATCTTCAATTAGATAAATAAAACACAGTATAAGCTCTTATTTATTTGCTCATAAGCTTACAATAGAGATCCTCTATCAAGTATACAAAAATTATCGAAAGTACAGCCTGAATAGCCTAAATATTCCGTAAACTGGAAAAGAATTTTGAATTTGGTTCGTCTCGGCCTGCCATGTAAAATACACAGTCACCGATGCCGGTTATACTGCCGTCGTCGGTCGATCTGCAGTCGTTACTCCGCCGATGTTGGTAGTATGTCGACCGATGTCGGTCTCTATAAGTATCTATTCGCCGATGTCAGTACCTGTACTTCCTGTTGATGCGTACGGATTTTCACAGATCTGTACGGAATTTGTACGGCCATTGATATAACACACCCTGTATGCCTGATCTTGATCTGTAGAATTATGGGCTGATACAAAAGATCTATATCTGGATAATTCTTGAATCAAAAACCCAAAATAAAGAAAATACCTGTAAACCCTTGTGATAGCTTTTGAGTGAAGTTATCTCTCAAATACCTGTAATACTATGATAACTTCTGGGTGAAGTTATTTCTCAATTCGGCAATAGATCGGCTGATCTTTCACAACCTCTGAATCGCACACAATGAAGAGTTGACGTTCTTCACTGCAATTGGAATCCTGGAACCCTTGGCTCAGTCTTCACAGAAGAATTTCTTAACAAGAATCAATATCAATAATAAGCATGGATACAAACCCTCTCTCATGAGAGATTCTTATACACCTCCAAAGGTGTGCTTGCTAAAATTAGACTTCCTTAAATTAGAACTAGGGTCTTAAAATTAGACCAAGTCTTAATTTAGAATTTGCGTCATCAAATTAGACCAAATCATTAATAATTAATAATTAATTAATAATTAATTAAAATTAGTTCAAATAATTAATATTTGATCAAATCAATCAAATATTAATATCTCCCTTAATTCATGCCCGAAAGAGCCCGAACGAATTCCCACCCATCTCTATCAAGACCCTCTATCCATCCTATCAGCCTACGAGGGTCGCATAATAGGCTAATCATCTGCTCGAAAATATGTCAATCAGAAGGGGACATGACATTTAGTGATATCATATATTACTTTGTGCTAATTTTAAATTGCTTATGCATCATCTAAACTCTCAGCCACACTATAAGAACATTTATTCATTATTAACATCCTAGTTAAATGATGACCTCATTTGTTCATAATTTAAGGTATGCATCACTAAATTATATATATTTTTTCCACATTTGATAATATCATGTTCATATGGTGGTCAAATTCATATTGAGATAAACCAATAATGGTTCCTATAACTCCATTATTGTGTTAGGTCTAAACTTGAACATGGCCTTTTCATTTATAGTAAGAAGATATAAAACATAGTTGACCCTTCCTTCACCTTCTCTGTAATCATGTCAAAGATATTGATTTTAATGGAGTTTATACTAATTTTTAAACAATAAGGGAATTTTTATCCTTAAATAATTTATAATCTTTAATTTATTCTATTGATCTGCTCTTGTGAGATATATTTACTACTAATTTAGGGACCTCTTTTTAAAAAATGTGATGACACCTACTCAAATTATCCATAGGCCCTAATCAAACATTATGAAGTTGAAGTATGTTTATTTTAAGTGATTCCAATTGATCAAAGTCTATTTAGTGTTATTCAAGATTTATAAATCTTTATAAAACTTGGAGATACCATCTCAATGTCTTACAAACATGTGTAATATTTTAATGACCATTTAGAACCATGCAATATTTTTTTTGAGTCTTCTAGAGCTATTTAGAGTTTTAATTCCAAATAGATGTGTGAAGGATTATTTTAACATCTCAAATACATGGTTGAAGGCTCAAAAACTATTTTTCATAGATTTGAAATCTTGAAATATTAACTATCTACTTGTCATTGGTAATCGAGCTACTTGGAAAATTCATTGAAACTAATTTAAAACTACTTCAATATCATAAAATACTTGTTTGAGCTTAAATACCATATATAAAATTACAAATCACTTTGATGTTTTTATAGACCTAACCAAGATAAAAAAAAATACCAATTTTAACTATTTTAATAAGATTCAAAATGATTAAAGTAGGTTTGAAAGTTGTATACCATTTAGAAGTACCACCTTAAAAAATCAATACTTGTATAGGATTTAGAAAGCTAAGAACCACCATGTAAAATATTTTATAAACTCATAGACCTGTTTAGGGTTATAAGGCCAAATAGAAATATATTTTATTCTTTTGATACTTTGATGTTTTTTCCAATCTTTTCATATCCCCTTAGGACAATATATGTTTGATGCATCATATGAAATATTATGACTTGAGAAAGGACAACTCAAATTTAAAATGTATGTTGGATATAAATTCCTATGATGGGAATTCTTCACTATATTTTTATTTCCTTCATCCATTTATTTTAGATCATCACCATATAGTACCAAAATGTGATTTATTTTGGTCAAAGATTAGTTGAATAATATGTGCATGAGAGTTATTTTTAAAAAATGAGTTAATGTAAGACTATTTAATAACCTTTAAGGACAAATTATTGAGATAATTAGATAAATATTGAGAAATTCTAGGATATCCTTTGGAAAAATAAACTTCATGTATATTATTAATGAGAAGATCCCAAGAATGCTACTCAATATAAAAATGGGTGATGCAACTGAAATAATATGAAGCACTTCCTACTATTTGTCCACATCATTAAATTTAAATGCCACATGAGGATGAATAAGAGAAATCCAATAAACATATTCTATTAGAGATTGAAATTTTTTATTTAGAACTTGACTAAAATAACCTCCTTCCAACTAGCTAGTTTTAAAACACATTATGAGCAATAATTATTGTTGCAAATCATCAAATGTTGTGAATAAGCCTAAGTGAAAAGAATTTACAACCTTATATATATATATATATATATATACACACACACACACACACACACACACACACACACACACACACACACACACACACACACACACACACACACACACACACACACACACACACACACACACACACACACACACACACACACACACACACACACACACACACACACATGCATGCACACACGCACACACACACACACACACACACACACACACACACACACACACACACACACACACACACACACACACACACACACACACACACACACACACACACACACACACACACACACACACACACAGACAGTTTGCTAAGAAATATTAAATAATCTCTCTTAATTCCACAAGCAAATATTCATTAGATACTGAACTCAAAGCCTCTCTATTAAACCCCAAGGTATTCACCTCCAAATTTAACTCAAATAAAGTTTGATGTTTTAAATTAACATATAGTTTGCTAAGAAGCATCAAATAATATCTCTTAATTCCACATCTATCATTTTATACTTTGATATAGTTTGATCCCATGTGAATGGAAACGTGCACCTTTATTAATCCAACATAAATACTTTTATATAATAATTCTTATACAATCTATACCAAACCAAATTTTTTTATAGTGGTTCATAGAGAGTTGAACACTACCTCTAGAAATATGAGAAATATGTTCCATGTATGGCATGCAAATTAATTCTTTCTATACCTTGTAATTGAATAAATCATAATCATCACTACAACATTATTAGACTCATAAAATTTTCTTTAATTTGACCTACATGAAATCGATAAATTAAACTAGTATCCCTTAAGAAATTTTCAACAGTGGAATGAATTTGGTCTTCTATCCTTATTCTATTATAAAAAATTGGGTGTTGTGGCACAAAAAAACAAGATAGAGTCTTTTTTAGGTGATTATATTGTGACATGAAATTTTAACAAGGCAAAAAAAAAAGATTTTTATTGCATTATTGATATGAGAGGTGAAGATTCATCATGGATATTAAAATTTAAAACTAAAATATGTCTCACATACATTTAGGATAAAACCTCCTCTTAGGTTACCATAACTAGTTATTATAAAGTTGAACACAATACCTAATTTTTAATAAATAAAGGTTAAGCATTATTTTCTAAGATGATATCATTAATATTCATGTGAGTATATTATTTCACACAAACCAATCCTTTTACATTATTATCTAGGGTTGATATCTAAAAATATCAAAATATTTAACTATCCCTATCTTCATAACATCGCCATTGGCTTGTAGGAGCATAATTTAGGTTATTGTCTCAAAATTCAAAATTTATTAACAACGCGATATAATTGGTTATTTTTTCCCTTATTTTTATATCATCTCTTGGATCATAATAGATAATATATTTTATTGGGATTTGGAGCTATTTTTTATGTATCCTCTCATTTGCATTATATCATCCACTAGGGAAATGACCTTCTAGGGTGAAGTGATAGAGCATATGTTGAAGGTCATCCTTTGGATACCTTATGTTTTGGTTTTACATCCATTAATGATCTTGTAGGTGAATCATTTATTTATTATCTAAATTTATGCAAGGTAAATTTAGGGTTGGTTTATATTTTCATAATAAAATTTATTTGAATTTTTAGTGACAAGGCTACATACTTGGTGGTGATAAAATTTGTTCTCCTTGAGTTTTAACATGATATAGTATAAGTATTGGAAGGATTTATGTTGGATTATCCCTATTGTTTATTTTTTTTAGGACAAATATATGGGTAATCATTCCCCTTTATGTGTTCTAGGAATTAGATAGTCATTTCATGAAGTTTGTTGAATTTTTTGTCCACTTGAAAAATCATGGATGGGATAATAAAATTTTACTAGGAGAATATCATTACTCATATTAGCCTAGATGATCTCAATGCTCCTCTTCATCTATTGCAAATTTTCCTTGAATCCTTCACTTTTACAACTATAGTGAATGCTATAAATTTATTGGTTAGAAAGTGTAGGGTTTCCTTTGATAGACCTTCTTTCTTTATAAGAGACTAGTTAGTAGGCATCCCTCCACTTATAGTGTTGCAAGGGTTCCTTGGATCTAATTTTATTTTCATATAAGCTCTCAAGTGTCATACATAGGTTAGATCATTATAAGATAAATTATCTTAGAGGTTATTTAACTCATCCAAAAGGAGGTCCCATTAAGACTCATCAGTTGGTGTTGGATGAAAATCCACATAAGTGTAGGATAATTTCTTGTGTTTCAATCCCAAGCCTGAAGTTTGGATTTTATACTTATGGCTTTACTAGAGGTCTTGATGTGAGGGGTGGTTGTGGTAGAAAAATTGGTGGTGGATTATATGGCTTTATATATTAAAGTTGGAGTTGGATTTGATAGGTTTGATAATGTTCTTCCCTCTTTTCATCTGAGCATTATTGGTATTGATTATGAGTTATTTGTGCCTATGGATACTAATGTAGTTAGTGTTTTTTGGTGGTATTATTACAACTTGTTTTGTATAATTATATTAGATTTGGTATATGTGTAGTTCTCTTTTTTTTATCTTTTTAAAATTTTAGGCTTAATTGAGTAGTCTAAGTATTATCTTATTATCGGCCTTGTTAGGGTATGTACCCTAGTTTTGGGTCCCAATTTGATTAATTGTGAGATTGAAGAGCTAGCTTGGTTTTTTATCATGGTCATTCTCCATATTCCCCTCTATTTGTTTAATATCTCTATTTTGTGTACAGGTAAGTTACCCTCAACCCTCATTATCAATTCTAGTGTGTGTGTGTGTGTGTGTGTGTGTGTGTGTGTGTGTGTGTGTGTGTGTGTGTGTGTGTGTGTGTGTGTGTGTGTGTGTGTGTGTGTGTGTGAGTGAATACACACACACATACATACATAAATACATACATACATACATACATATATATATATATATACACACACACACACACACACACATACACACACACACACACACACATACATACATACATACATAAATACATATATATATATATATATATATATACACACACACACATACACACACACACATACATACAACATACATACATACATACATACATAAATACATATATACACACACATATACATATAAATATATGTTACACACACACACACAATGACAATAGATATTATTGTCATAAAAAAATAAGACTATTTTTCCAAAATTTTATCAGTAATTAAATTAAAGAAAATGGTTTTAAATACACCCATGTGATCCAAAGTTTAGTTCAAAAAAAGTTTCCAAGTCATGATGAAACCAATTTCACAGCGTAGAGCTCATCGATAGCTTTCCATTGATTTTCACGGTTTGCAAAATGGACACCATATGCAAAAGATAGGGTCTGTTGAAGTTATGATGTGATAGGGAAAAATGTGGTGTCACAAGATGACATGGTGCAATGTGGACATGCCAAGTGGACCAATTAGGTGGTGACATGTGGCAGTCAATGGGAGTCCAAAAATCATAAAGTCCATAGATTTGAAATCATAAAGTTTATAGAAACTATCTGATTTCATATTGCAATGTATTTACAAGTCTGTAGAAATCCCACCAATGAGGGATAATTGTATGTTTTTAAATGCATTGTATTTAATTTGTTTGGTAATATTATACTTACCACACCACCCACCTTGCCACATCTTACCCAAGGAAATCTACAACTGGTAGCCTAAGTATAGGCTTAGATAATTCTTGTGCCCAAGTCTCCCCCAAAAGGGGCGTTGGAAATGTAAAAGGATGCCGCCAACCTATTAAAAGGATAGTAGGCCGTTTAAACTTCCCAATGTGGGATAATGATAAGCCAAGTGCCCACAAAGGAGGCTGATGGGATTGGAACCCCTAACCTACCATGAAAAAGGGTAAGAGCCTAACCAACTCACTCATGGGAGACAAGATAAAATTAAACCCATGAATTTGTATTTAAACAAGGTCATTTAGCCAACTGTGTATGAGAATTATAGACCAGTTTGATGTATTTCATCATTTTTGAGCCCATAAAGGCCAAACTAGAGCTCGGAGTAAACTAAAAAAAATGTTTATAATTCTAATACACTTTGTGAAGTATATTCATTTTCCCATTTTGGAGAATTGATGATGCTAATTTGAGATATAGAATTTGCCAATTTTGATTTGGATAAGCCTCTGTGTGTGATTCAAGAAGGTGAAGGATGTGCTGAGTTAGCCAAGGTCTTTCAAAGGTCTGAAACACTATTTTTGTAGAGAGATATGATATTTTGTTGTTTGTAAGTATTATTTTAGCTAGAAAATTTTAGAAACATTAATGGATCGGTTCGATAAGAACCTAGGGACGTAGGAATTCTGAACCCCATAAACAATTTATATGTTTTTATCTTTGGATTCATTTTTGCATTTCAGTTTTAGTTATTATTCAAATTATAAATTTAGATTTTTAATCAGAATGCAAAATTTAATGAATTGATCATTTACGAGAAATTAGATAAAATTGAGAATTTGAAAAATCTGACAGTTTCAATGGATAACTGAAGTGATATTTCAATTCACTTTATTTCAGTTTTGAAACATGATACTTGGATCAGATTTTAAATTAGATTTAATCATTCCAACATCTTAAAAGTTGAGATATTTTTTTCTTCCAATTCAGTTTAATTTTTTTAATTGAGAATTTAAAAGATCCGTTTGAATGATTTAAAAAGTAGTGAAGGTCCTATTAGTGTTTATGGATCACCATGAGACTTAATGATTTATTAGACCATTGATTACACTGATTAGTCTAACTACTCAGAGATTCCCAAGATTACACCACTTCAAGATACCCTTCTACAAACTTATAAATGTGTGTTGTTCCTTCCTTTTAGTTGATAAAATCATAATTTTGTTTTTATAAATGTTTACATAAATAATTAAAAAACATAAAATAAAATAATATATTTCAATTTTCATCCTAACTTATGAACACAATGAAAAAAACTTATATAGGTGTCAAAATAAATTAGAGATAAAATATCCCCATTGCTCAATTAGTAACTAGTTCTCATAGACTTCAGTGTGAGATAGGTATATGGATGAATCCTAAAGAGTAGTGGCATGATAGTCCCTGTGTTCTTTTCACCAAAGGTGTAGTCTAAATAGAGGAGCAATTGATCCTTGAATATCCTTAGTATAAATACATTTGAGCCAAATGCATGTAAAATTTAACATTTGGTTACATGGTAGATATATTTAAGGAAAAAATGTTGGGGTATGTTATGATTTTATCCTATAGTACATCCAAGGATATGTGTGGTCGACTTGTGGCTTACATACCTTTCATATCATATTATTTCATTTCTCTATGATCTTAGTATTTTTTCCCTATGGAATAAACATGGATAAGTAGAGTATATATAGGAGGTAGTAGATAGTCTTTCACCATGATATTGTGAATTATTATCTTATAGCACTATTGTGGAGGTTTTCCATTATTATGAAACATTTAAGTAATTTCATTACAAGTGGTATCAAATTATCAATTTAGGCCAATTTATATTGTGTTATTTTTGGGATTTGGTGTTGTTTTAATTGTAAGATATAAAGGATTAAAAAACATAACATGTGATTTAATAAAAAATTAAAATTTTCTCCATTGTAGTATTAAATTATAGATTTTTTTTAGAACCTTATGAAAATTATTAACCATTGGATTTAACTCAATAAGATGACCATAAATTTATAATCTATTATTATAATTTTTTCATGCCCAAAATCCTCCATCCTATGGTTTGTGCATGGTTGGTCCTAACACTCATGAATGCATGAAACACCAAAACATTCCAAAAACCCCTCATAAGGGTGACTTGGAATCTATAAATTTAGATCCATTAGTTTTAGAGGAATTTTAACAAATTCAAAATAATATATACATCACAATGAGGAAGGATGATCTTAATTTAGAAAAAGGGGATTTAAATTATATGAAGAATCAATTGTCAAATTTGATTGATCAATTGACAAATATTTCATATCAACTTATAGAAACCAATATTCCACCACTTTAATTGAGTCTTCCTAATCCTAACAATCACAACTCCAATAATATTTTGAAGCACATGCTACTAAAAGTGTACATGCATAATTTTTATGGTAAGGATCTACTCACTTGGATCAATCAAATAGAAAATTTATTTATTATACATCAAACCCCATGTGCTTAAAAGATGATCACTACATCTCTATATGTATAATTTTATAATTTCATTTGGTATAGTTGGTTTGGTTTTATGCAAAAAATAAAAATAAGAGTGCTCATGTTACTTGGTCAATGTTTACTGGGGAGCTACATATACAATATCAAAACAACATCTTAGAGAATTAATTTAGTCAGTTAGTAAAGTTATGAAAATATCTATTTTTAAGGAATATATTTATCAATTATAGAATTTTTTCTTATGCATGGATGACATCAATGAGAAAAATATGATTGGCCTATTCTTGGGGAGTATCAAGGATAACATCCAAAATTAAGTTCACATGTTTAATCCAACATCTATTTTTAAAGCCATACCATTCACATGCTAGGTAGAGGAAATATATTTGTTAAAAATAAGGGATTTAACTCATGGTCATGAATGAAATTTCACAACACCATCATTTCCATAACCTATAATATTGACCCCTTAACAAATTGAAGAGAATCATGTGAAAGATTTATGTTTTGGTTTTGACAAGTGGATCAAAGGATATAAATGTGTTGAAAATAATTTTTTTTACATTGAAGGATCTAATGAAGATGAAGAAGATGATGAGGCCTTAGGTGAAGGTATGGAAGATCTAAAGGATTAATCTAAATATTTTCACTCTACTATCTCCTATCATGTTGTTTCAGGTATAATTATTCATAAAACTCTTAAGGTGGTGGGATTCCTCAGAATTTTTTTTTACAATTTTTATTGACTCAAGAATTACACATAAGTTCATTAACAATAATTTAGATACTCATTTAAAATAATTTATTTATCTAGATCTATAATTTTGTCTACTCATTTAAACTATTTTATTTATCTATCTCTAGAATTTCAAGTCATGATTGTAGATGGTAGCACAATCAAATGTTTTGGAATATTCCATAGTACTAAGATTACCATGGGAGAATACCTACTTAGTTATCTTACATTTTCTATTCCCATGCATGTAATTGGAATTGTTTATGGATTACAATGGTTCATGAATTTGGTTAAAATATATCTAAATTTCTAGGAATATTCATGTGCTTTCATTATGAAGGTATGACATTTAAACTATGGGGATTATGGGAAGATTATACTAAATTATTTAGTTCACATCAAATGAAAAATATTATTAAAAAAAGTTTTTAATTATTTTTAGAATGATTATTTTCCATATAATTTCAACTAACAAATGTGCCTAATATTATGATTTAAAAAAAAATCTTGATGACCACCCAAATTTTTTTTAGTGCAATTCTAAAAGTCCTATCACCAAGAAAAGAACATGATCATGCCATATGATTTATTCCAAGTAATACAATGCCAAACATCATACCATACATTTATCTATATTCCCATCAAATTGAAATTGAAAATATGGTATAGGAGATGTTAGAGGTAGGTACTATTTGAAATAGCCAAAGTAAATATTCATCCCTAGTGGTCATGGCATGGAAGAAGGATGAGGTTTTGAGGATGTGACTTGAATATATATAACTAAATAATAATACTATTAAATATAGGCGTCATATCATAGTAATTGATGATTTATTATATGAATTACATGGTGTTATTTATTTTACCCAACCAGATTTTCATTTAGGGTATCATTAAATTCAAATCAAAGATGAGGACATCCCTAAAACATATTTTAGAATGAATGAATTCTATTATGTGTTTATATTCATGTATTTTAGTCTCAAAAACTCACCATATACATTTCATAGTTTGATGAATTATTTTTTATGCCTTTTTTTAAGGAAGTTTATGTTGGTGTTTTTTTAATGACATCCTAATCTATGGCAAAACTTGGGAAGAACATTTGAATCATGTGAAAAAGGTACTATTAGTTTGGGAACAACATAAATTTTATATGAAAATTTCTAAATGTGATTTTCAATTCTATGAGGTGGAGTCCTCAGGTCATATTATTTCATATGAAGGATTCAAATTTGATCCTAAGAAGATCAAATCTATTATGGAGTGAAAACTACCAAAAACCCTCAAGAAATTTCATTTATTTTTTGGGTTCATAGGTTACTATCCAATATTTGTAAAAAATTATGACAACATAGCAATTCCATTCATAGTATTTTTGAATAAATATTCATTCCATTCAATTGAACAAACTACTAAGGTATTTTAGAAGTTGAAATAGGCTATGCGCACCACTCTAGTTTTGGCAACCCTTGATTTTTAAAAAACATTTATTGTTGAATGTGATGCATAAGGATATGGAATTGGGGAAGTAATCATGAAATAAGGAAGACCAATTTCATTTGATAGTCATAAAATTAGTAAAACAAAAATATTATTTAAATCTATGAGAAAGAAATGATGGCTATTCATCATGTAGTAAATAAATGGAGACTTATCTCATCGGTGGACATTTTTAGGTAAAGACTGATCCTGATAGTATAAATTATTTTTTAGAAAAAAAAAAATTTACATCAAAATAATAACATAAATGGGTGATCAAAATGTTTTCATATGACTTTGAAATAGTCTATAAAAAAGGAAAAGATAATGTGGTATTAGATGTACTTTCCAAGAGGGATGAATTAATCAAGGATTTGATACGCATAATGACCATTTAGAAAACATATTGGATAAAATAACCAATATCATAATGGGATAATGATATGGATACAAAAATATTAATTAATAATATTCATCATGGTTTAGGTGTTTTTGAAAAAAATGAGTGGAAAAATGACATATTATGGTATAAAGATAAATTATACCTATGTAAGTATTTTTTCCTCAAATAAAATATCATTTAAGAACTTCATGTGTATCCATTATGGAGGCCTCAATATTTTTGAATACATATAATTGAATCAAGCAAGATTTATTTTGGGAAGGGCTCAAGGGGGTATACATAAATTTGTGGAAAAATGCATGGTTTGTCAATATTAAAAAGAAACATAATTAAAACACCGGGTCTTTTGCAACCATTATCCATCCCTAGCCAGATGTGGGAGGAGGTTTCTATGGATTTAATTATAGGGTTCTAAGGTTTTAAGGTTAAAATTTTATCATGGTATTTTTGTATGGGATCATAACATATGCTCATTTTTGTTTCTTATGACAACCATTTTTAGTAAGTATAATAGTTACTATTTTTCTTAATACAATTCAAAAGTTTCACAGTACTCCCAAAACTATTGTAAATGATCATGGTCCTATATTCAAAAATAAATTTTGGACTAAGTTATTTTCATGCTTGGTTACTCAATTGGCTCATATATCCTATTATTATCCATAATTTGAGGGGAAACATATGTTATCAACAAATGCCTAAAAGGCTATCTATGTTGTTTTACATTGGATAAAAAGGAACATTGGTTCCATTAGCTACCACTATCAGAATGGTGGTACAATATTTCCTTTACATACCTCTTATAAAATTTATCTCTTTGTGTAAATTTATGGATATCATCCCCTATACATCACTCCATGTTATAAGGTGAAACCTAAGGTTTGAGTTGTTAAGGAACACATTCAACATCAACATGAGATACTAGATAGTTTAAGGGAGAATTTAGCAATGTCACATA
Source organism: Torreya grandis (assembly GCA_037957365.1). Classification (NCBI taxonomy): domain Eukaryota; kingdom Viridiplantae; phylum Streptophyta; class Pinopsida; order Cupressales; family Taxaceae; genus Torreya; species Torreya grandis. The sequence goes on along the minus strand of JARHVA010001163.1, from coordinate 419,206 downwards.
ATATAATGATGAAAAATATTATTAGCATTGTAGTGAGATTAATTTTAAAATAAGTGATTGGATATTTGTGTGCTTTATACCATATAACAATTTTTATTTGAAGTAATAGATAAAGGATAACAAACTTTCTCTAAAGTATGATGGCCATTATTAGATCCTATACAAAGTTAGAAGTGTGGCATAAAATTTGGAACTACCCCAATCCACTTGCATACAACATGTATTTCATGTATCTTAATTTAATAAATTTATTAGATAGAGATTTTCTACTCAAATTGAGTTACCATTAATAAATGAGTAAGTCTAATTCATTTTATAACCTAAGGAGATCCTTCAAACATGCAAAAAAAGGATATGAATGAGAGAGATTAAGGAGTGTTTTATCAAGTGGAAGAGTCTAAATAATGAATATGAATCATGGGAGGATGAATATTTCCTACAACATAATTTATAGTTGATTCCATGTTGAGGGAATTTTTTTTGAATGGGAGGGGCATGATATGACCTTAACCTAAAATGAATTTAGGGATATGTGTGGTTGACTTGTGGCTTACATATATTTCATATTATATTATTAAATTTCTCTATGTTATTAGTAAGGTCAACCCATGTAATAACTATGGATAAGCATGGTATATATATGAAGTATTGGTTAGCCATTTATCATGATATTGTGAGTTATTCCCTTATTGCATTATTGTGGATTTTGCCCCTAGAAGTAGCTCAATCATAATTATCAAGTATTCTAGTATTTTGCTATTTGTTTTTATGGATATGATTATTTTCCTCATAATTATATGATATATTATTCCACTATTGCAAAAAATATAAGTAATTTAATTATAGGGTAGATGATAATCCAGTTCAACAAAAGATAGAGTAGTGTTCTAAATATGCTTCATGTATCAAGAATATTTGAATATTTGGAGCAATCAGTGCAATTGGTGGTTCCATATACCAATTAATTTCATGTACACAATTAAAACCATTTAAATTTTAATTTCATGCATCCTTAATTCATTACATAAGATCTTTAAATGGTGGAAATGGTCTCATAAATCTTGGATTTTCCATGCCATTATAAAAACTTGGTGTAATAAGTTGTTTTTGGGTCTAAAAAATTTGGTGGTGCTTGGTGTCAAATGTATATTGGATAAAATAATAGTGCTTGGAACTCAACATTTCCCAATAAACTCAATTCATCAATTGGATAAATGAATGGTTTGAAGAACTCATCAGTTCTTGATATCACATAATTCACCAATCAAACATTTAAATAAATGATAATAACTAATTCAATTCTTAAATGACATAATTTCATCAAATAAACTGATGGGAGGTTTATATTAACTAAGTCAATTATGAAATATCTAGGTTTTAACACTTCAAAAGTTATGGAATTTATAAAATTTAAAACTTTAAAAATCTTTGGATTTCATAATATTCATATTTCCAAAATATCACACTTATTGAGATTTTTTGAGTTGGATCCATTTAGTTGTGACAATTTGAAGTTTTGAATTCACCATGGTTTTAGTTTGCATATCATTCACAATTGGTTAAGGGTTGATGATTTCACAAGTCCGTCATTTACGTCTCCATGGAAAATTAATTAGATACATATGAATATGAAGTAATGATATCATGATCCATGGAAAACATAAATGGATTTAAAATTATGTCAACTCATTATCTTTGGAATAAACACTTATGTGGCATAATTAAAATAAAGTGGAGAAAAATAAACATTTGGCACCAAGTTGAAAATGATTATTAATGGTTTTATTCCTAAAAGGATTTCATTAAATCTAAGGCAATAGTAAATGGATGACCCACATTTATAATGATGAATTTTTTAATTTTTAAATGGTAGAAGGGATGCAAACATCCATTTAAAGTTTTTGAATGGTAAATAACACAACATAAGAAAATCTATAAGAATCCATCATTTCATTAACTCATTTTATGATATTTAGAATGATCAAGGTAATTCAATTTAAACTAATTTTAAAATGCATAAGTGATAAAAACTATCAAAGCTTCATAATGATCATCATTTCATAAGTAAGGATATTTCACACTATAATATAAATAATAAGCTTATGCAAGCTGAAAGTTTGAAAAATATAAGGACAAATAAGATGGTAGCTCCAATCCAATTTGTCTTCACCTATGGTGTTTCCCAAATCTTCATGGATAATGTTATTGACTTAGAGTAATTAGATCACATATTTCCTCACTATTCAAATATGTACAGGAAAATTCATAGATATAATCCATCAAAGGAGCGAGAAATCCAGAGTTCTAAATATAATTAGCTTTCACATGATTTATTAGTTATGTAGAAAGCTACTTTATAGCTTTAAATAGTGAAACTTGAGGCATTTCCATGTTTGTACCTATTTTAAATGTATTCATGTATCAACATAAATAAAATTATGTCATTATGTTAAATAAGGAAATCACATAGCTTTCTTATTAGGAATGGCCTTCCAAGCCTACTATAGGATTCCTATGTCTAATGTCATGTATAAGATAATCATGGCCATGGATTAGATTAAAAAAAATAATATAAGAGAGGTATTGAAGGAGTGGTATGAGAACCCTGACCATTGGACCAATAAAGAGGGCATCAACAAAACACTTATTAGTTTATTAATACCTGGTATTATATTAGGTATGGCCCTAATGAATTAATTGTTTGGAAATCCAATGACAACTCATGTGGAAAAGGCTTGGGTGTCTATACTTAATATGATTGTTTATGATAGGTAGGTCCCATTTTTAGGATAATTTATATATTTCAATCTAATTTAAACACTCATTTAGGTACAAAACTAGAGATTAACCTTTTCATGATATCTTACTTGGTATACACTACATGTGACATAATTGAGTTTCATTATTACCCCAAATGGAGTCCTAATTAACGATATACAATTCATATGGAATTTTCTTATTTTTAAATTCATAATTTTTGGATCTATATGGAGGAGATTTATAATTAATTTTACCCACCAATATATTGGTTAATCAATAAGAATCCCATGGCTCGCATTTAAAAATAAATAATCAACACAATTTTAGGCATTGAAGATTAAAAATTCTATCCCACTTACACATTATTTATGGTAAAGGGTTTATTAGAATCCCCATTGCATCTCCCTTATTAGTTTTTAGGAAAATTTATCGAACAATAAATTTATTATCAGATAGTCCATGATATTTGTGGAATATGTAAGGAGAATAAATAAGATCCTTACCCCCATCTCCATTTTATAATTGGTCAGAAAGAGTATAAGAAATTTCCAAATTTATTTCAAGATTTCTCACACATAAACTCTCCAAACTTGGCTGATCATGATGAGATGAGATGGGATCCTTATGGAAGAGTAAATACTTATTTAAATGACTTTAAGGGAAAGGAAATTATTTATTAAATTCATCTCCCACATCTAGATGATTGAGTGTTTATTAATTCTATAGATAATAGGGTATTAAAAGAGAACATGAAAATATCAGGTGTTACACTACCACTGAAGGCACCTTTGAAGGGACAATAAAAACCCATGGAGGGGAGGATATATACCTTTAACTTATAGGAAGAAATAGAAAAAAAATAGTTATAAATTCCTTGGAAATTAACCAAGTCATAGGGCCTAGAAAAATCACTTCTTCTCAAGGTAAAATCTTCTACTATTAATGAAATTAGTCATAGATATAGTCTCATACCTATTATTTATTTTGAAACTAGTGCACCTAGGATTTTTTAAATTAATGTTAGTGTTATTTTAGTTGAGTTAGACACTATTGATGATCTCATAGGATAAATTAAGTTGGTTTATGTTATGACTATTAATGATGGATTTAAAGTTTTAGTAGCCATTCCAATTTTCCTTGCCATCTCTATAATGGAAATAATATAAATTAATGTTCCTATTAATTCCCATGTTTTTTTTGTACCTATTTCTATTATGAATGTGTATTTGGAAACTTCTAGTGTTATTTTAAAGAAGATCCCTACATTTACCATGGTATATACTAGGCATAATACCTCTAAAAATTGTACTCTTAAATGTAGTTTAGGTTCAGTTAAACTTGGTTCATATCCCAAAGGTCCAACATAATCCTCCATTATTTTCATGGATGCTAGTTATGATATGGGTGTGGATACCTCACAACTAATTTCACTAACAAGGATGCCTTCTTTTTCATTGGTAAATTTAGTACTAACATATGGATCATCTATAGTTTATAATGATAAAATGATTATTGTACCTAACTCATCAAAAGGTAAAGAGAAGCTTGTTAAATCCCAAGATGAAAAGTAGAATATTAAGCAAGTTATTTTTCACTCTTCCACCCTTACATCCATTTATTTCACTCCATCCTCACCCATTACATACCAAAATTCAATGTACCATGGTTTCCCCATTTCCATTCCCTTCACCATCTCCACCACTCCACCTACCATTGTCCCCTCATCCACTTTAGCTACATTTTATATACCTTCATAAGGAGAATACTAAATTAGGAAACTACAAGTTGCCCATGAAGAGAGATAAGATTAAGTGATTATTGATGAACCCAAATGAGGATTGAATTTGACAAGACCCCTAATATCATGAAGAGGGTAATTAGACTAAATGTAAACATGTTAGGTCAAACTCTATTTTGACATGAATTTAAAGAGAATTTTTTTTTGACTAAGAAGAGAAAGGCAAGAGTTTAATAAATCTTAGAATATAGATAAGACCCTTTTTCATTTTATTGGCTTCTAGTGAAGTATCAACCACTATGGCTAAATGTATGGATCAATAACTTAAAATAATTGGAAATTAGACCAAGGCATTAGTACTATAAGGACCTACTCAATAGGTAGAACAAAATAATAGATCATTGTATGGTTTATGAATGCAAATATTAGCATCAATAAGACAAGGTGAGCCATTAATTCAAAATATTAAATCATATTTAAAAATATTTTGTTAAAATAAGATGTAGGCTAACACCTTTGAAAAAGCTAATTAATGAATATTATTTTTTTGAATATGATGACTATTGAGGATGTAGGCTTGGAGGATAGTTTTGTTGACATGATAAAAGTTTATATATTAGAATTAGATAGAGGTATGGATAATATAGGATCATGTAGTATACTGGTAGAAGAAATGATTTTATAATTATTCTATGAGGCTAGAATTGATAACTTATTTTCGTAAGATAGACATAATATTGTTATGAAAGAGATATTTGATGCTCAGTTAGATAGTTTAATCAAGAATTTTAGGTATAGTGATATGGAATTTAAGGATGGTGGAATTTATAAGGTAGTTGATTTAGTATAAAATTCCATGCATATGATTGAAAGGATATATTTGTTGAAATAAATGTTAGGAGATATGTTACAAACATATTCATTATTGATAAGGTGTAAAAGGATGTTACTTAGAGTGCCCATCATGTCACTAGATAATATAGACAATGAAATTATTACATGAAAAATGAAATTTCAAATACGTTAGTCTCAACCTCAGTAATCAACATCTAATCCTCAATCTATTTTACTCAACATGCATACCTTAATTCTCAAGTGCAACCTAAATAACCTATTAATGGAGTTCCAACTAAAGTGATTATTAAATTGAGACTTTTTTAATATTGTTAGTTTTATGTATTTACAAAATTATTATTTCTAATAAGTTTTATAAAATGAACTATATTGGTTTTTGTATGAAAATTTGCATGGAGTGTCTATTACTGTGGATTTGGAAATTTTTTAATCTATTTATACTTTTGTGGAGAGGGTGTAGTCCCATCATTTATAATGGGTGGGCTTGTTGATGCCTAAATATGTATCACAAGGTGATATGAGTTTTAATAAACACTTATCATTTTAGAATTCAAATAATTTAGTGCATGAGTTACAGGTTGTCATAATCCTATTATCTATTGATAGAATAGAGGCAAAGCGAGTGGACTGTTTCATAATATTTATAATGTTTGGTGGTTTGGAGTTAATGCATCCTATAATTCTTTTAAAATATGATGGAAATATATACTAATTAAAGTGAATTATGTTCAAATCTAAACTAAAATGTAAATTCACAATGAGGGCTAATCTAAAGTGAATTGGCTAAAAAGAAGCAAAAAGGAAGGGTAGGGTAGAGAGAAAATATATTGTTGATCTTTACTCCATATTTCATGACAAAGTTTAAATCTCATCTAGACATGTACTTGACCAATTTATGACATGAAATATCATAGGATAAAATCCTATCAAACATCAGGTGAACATCTAAGGAATGTGGAAAATAATACAAATAAGAACCAAGTTTACTTTAAATATTTACCCCTATGAATAGATAACATATGCACATCTACAAATGCAGAATAAATAAAATTAAGAAAACTAGATAACCTTCAATTAACCTAATATTATCACAATTTAATAATTCTACATTCAAAGGTATGCACCAAGAGTTTATAATAACTATTTAAATCTAGAATTCAGAATAGAAAAGTGAGATAGAAACCATATAGTAACTCAGACAAACAAAATTAGATAATCTTTTAAGAATTCCCTACTTGCATTAGTTGCTCAAAAGTTTACACAAGTTTTGGATTGAAACTCATACCCCTTTCTTATAATTTAAAATGCTCCATTTATAAGATGCAAGTTAGCATGTCGATCAGTTTTAACCAATCAAAAGAGTATAAGTGTAGGGACAACTATCCTTTCCACAAATGTTCTAGAAATATACTAGACTTTCCCAACAAACTAATATATAAGGAGTGTGTTTTACAAATAACATGTGCCTGTAAAAACATAATATTCCACTTTCAAAATGGATAATATTTAGCTATAGGAAATATATTCCTAAGTCTCTTAACCTTTGGGACTCATGTGCTACTTCAAGATCTTATTGGTTCTTTGATGCTCTTGACCTTCAATAATTCTCTTCTCTTATGTTTAGTATTAGGTCCATCACCCTACTATCATCTATCTTAGATTTACTTTGGTTGTTGATTCTTAGTTTCTTAGGTTAAAATATAATTCCATGTTCACTCAAGAAACACCCCTCCAACCTATCATGGCTTTTTAGATTGCTCACTAGTGGACTCCAGATCGAATTAGCTTTACATAGATAATAATTTAGCCTCTTTATCTCAAGTATAACATTCAAAGGTCCTATTTAGGGTTATCATGCTTTTATAGGGTAATTATAAAGGTTTTAAAAATGTTATAATGGTGGTAGCTAGTTTAAACATCATGAGCATAGATATATACATTTGCATTAATAGGTCTAAAAAATCAACACATTACACCCACATGGCTTTGATGTGGAATCTCCATGGTGTCTATATGGAATCCTACTCATCACTATACAAAATATGACCATTACCTTTGAAAATTTATCTTTGATCTCACACTGTCCCATCTATTTATATAAATAAATGTAGCCTATAGATATTTGAATCTAAACAACTATCTTAAAATTGACATTTTCATGACTATCATTTGATTTCTACACAACTGTCAAATTTAAACATGCCTTTGGAACCCTTTGTTGATATTAAAATTGACATTTTCACAAATATCATTTAATTTTTGTGTGACATCTTTGATGTCTATGCAACTGTCAATTTTAAAACATATATTTGGAACCCTTTATTGATCTTAAAATTAACATCTACACAATCATCATTTGACATTTGTATGAACATCTTTTATGTCCTTGCAATCATTAATTTTGAGATACTTCCCATGAAATCTTTATTGTGATTAAGTTTTATGGTTGTGTGCCCATAACTTGACATGCACATCAAGGTATTTAACATCCACATGACTATCAAATTTAAACTCCTCCTCAGGACTTTTTGTTGAGGCTTCCACTTGTTATTTTTGGATTCATTCTTCTTCCAACATGTGCCACTTGGTGGTCTCTCATTTACTCAAGCTTTAGTGAAAAGTCAAACCTCATCTCACACCATTAAATCATCATCATCCAAGTGAACACACATCATCATATCTCAATTTGAGTGGTGGGCCACCATTGGTTGTTCATTGTTCCTTGGCTACAACTATGACACTTGTCACTTTCTCACCATATCAGGGGAATCGATGAAATTTCAACTAGCCATGATCTATTAGATAAATCTTACCTAAACAAATGTGTTTCATATATCCTAGGAGGATGAAAAATATTTAATTCAAGTTTGGGTAAATGCATATGTCTAAGTATAAAATCTTAAGATTAAGGTCTTTTATTTACGTTAATAAACATTAACATGAACCTTAGGATCAAGATTTTTATGCTAAGTTTAGAGCATAATAAAAAGGGTCCCTATGAATAATAAAAGGCCCTAAAATAATTTTTTAACCTAAGGCCTCATTGTATAAATAAATATGATGATACCTTAGGATAAGGCCTTAGGCTAAGTTAGAACATAGTAAAAGGAACCACACATTCATGGAATATAAAGGGACCATGTATAAGATATTTATACTAAGGGTTGGTCATGTTGAAAAACATGACTTAAATCTTAGGGTAAAAATTAGGCTAAGTCTATGGCACTTATAATTGTTTCCATGCAACTTTGAATTTAATTAGAAGGGACCTAGGTCAAAACATTAGACTAGGGTTTTAATCATGGTTTGAAATAGATCCAATTAATTTCAAACCAAAGGCTAATAAAAGGTTAATTTTATCATTTAAAGCACCAAACCCTAAGCATGTTCATTCTTAATCAAATTCCATTGATCCGACCACACAAGCAACTAATTTTAGTAACATTGGAAGGGGGAACCATGATCATCTAAAAATATGTACATTAATCTAGGTGAGATTGGTTCCTAAAAATAATTGGATATATTGAAGAGGACATAGGAGTAATACAAACTTATTTTAAAGTCTTAGATCATGGTTTCTATGCATATTGATAAACATAAATAATTTTTTTAAATCTAATGTCTAAAGCTAGGTTTAAAACATATCAAATGATCATGGCACAAAAATTCTGATAGAATTTAATGCTTCAAGGAAATTATCTAGGGATTTTGTTTGGGGAAATTGTCCATAAGAATTAGGTGCTTTGGGTAAATTGTCTTGGGATTTTTGTATAGGGAAATTGTTTTGAAGACCAATTTTGTTGGGATAAATGTTTGAAGCAATTATCCCATGGGTTCTATTTCATTGGGTAAAATTCTCGAGACAAAAAGTTTGAAGGAATTAGTCCAGGGCAAAAGGGGCCCCAAGACATGTTTTGTAGGTCAAAGTGCCCATGAAAAAATATTGAATGGTCATTCTAAAAACTCTGAAGGGTAATTTCAAAAAAGCCAAAGGGTAAGTGTAAAAGGTCTGATGGGAATTATTTCAAGGAAATTATCCCAAGGGAAATGTTACAAAGAAAATGTAATGTCAAAAACATAAGTCACAAAATCTAGATCTGTTAGACAAAATGTCCAAAAAAATTCTTGAGCAAAGAGCCTGAAAAGATAATTATGCAAACATAAAACCCAATAGTTAAGAACATAACAAAATGAATTTACATGGAAATTAGACCACATGAATAATAAACAAGGTAAAGGGGGTATTGGGACATAAAATGGGCCAAGCATGGAATTTTAGACTAAGGTTTGGTTATGTTAATAAACATGACTAAGCGTTAGCATAAAAATTAAACTAAGTCTATAACATATTTAAAATGTTCTCATGTAAAATTTAAATCAAAGCTCTCACCATTTTTAGAAGAAACACTTAGACTAAATTTAGACCAAGGTGTTAGCAACTCGAATATGAAGTCAATTTGATTTTCAAAATATCAAAGATTAGTTAAAGATCAAATTAACATTAAATTATGAAGCCTAGGATTTTATCCATTCCAAATAGACTCCATTGATCCTATAACCTGAAACAAGAAGATCCATTATTAGCAAAATCAGACAAGATTAAACCATAAACATGCACAAATATGCTAACCAAACTAGGTGTGGATGATCTTCAAATATAAATAATGTGAAAAACATGCTATTGACACTATGATGATTTGATTTTTCAAATTTAAGGTATAAATTTCATAATTTAATACAAGGGTCCCCATTTTTTAGGAATGGGGGTATGCTAACCTCAATAATTGGTTACTTATGGGGGAACATATCAATATGTAGAATTTAGAGAATCTAGTTTAGACAAATAACTATATTACCTATTTGACTTGATCATTACCTTTATCAAGATCAATTCATGGTTAAAACAAGTCTTATACCATACAAAATTAGGATCAAACATCAAAACCTAGTCATGTTGTGAGTGTGCTTTGATTCCACTTACTATTTACCATGGGATTTAAGGAACAACTTCCAAATTTCATGACTTTAATCATTAAAATTTACTTACAACATGTTTGGATATTCATTAATAATCATGTTTTAGCTTAGGGAAGGCTTGGGCATTGCTTTACTACCATCTATGCATTCATAGCCCTGATAGAGATGCATTTGGCTCGACTCAAGGCTTTGATGCAATTCCAACCAAGTATCCATAGCCATAGTGTAGATTACCTAAGCCACCTTTTATTAGAAAGATTTTGAATTTTGTAATAAAGCTCTTATTTTTATACTTTTAGATCATTTTTGGCTTTCTAGCAAAGGTTGGGAACTGGGTTAGCTAGGTTTAGGGATTTGGTCAAATGTTTGATCTTTAAGAAATCACCTATGGTTTTAACCTTAGTACTAAGTAAATATGTTTGCTAAATACAAGCATGATTGTGTCCTAATAATTCAATATTTCATCCCACCTATGTAATTCTTCTTATAGCCAAGTTTAGATCAGAACAATGTTTAAGATCTTATGGAATAGTTAACCTACCCACTAGTCCTTACTAATTTCTTTAAATTATAATGTAAATCTCATATTTAAAATGTCCATGATCACCCCATACTAAAGAGTTATTCCTATATTCTTGAACTTATGGATTTTTTGAGTGATTTTAAACTTTGAGTTGAGGATTATCCAAAAGGACTTATTAAAAGTAAGGGATGAAACACAAAAAGTGAACACACCAAACATAAAGTAAAGGAAGAAAAGAAAATAGATATATACAAACTTATGTACAAACAAGGGGCAAGAAGAAAAGAATAGAAGGAAAATAATTTAACCCACCTAAACTAACTCTAATTATTCTTATAGTCATTCCATGAAGACCCCATGTGGGAAAACAAAGAAGTAGTGTTTGAGATACTACCCATTGGTTGGCAATGTGAATTTTTCTCCCTGTAAGTATTTTATCTTGAAGGTATTGTCTCTAAGTATCTCATCTATCTAGTAGGGACCTATCCATATAGGTGTAAACATCTCATTTTTATCCTTAGGCTCAAATGTTTTGTCCCAAAGAAGAACTAAGTCTCCTTTCCTAAACACCTTTATTTTTAATCATTTATCAAACCACCTCTTGACTATGGTTTGGTGTCTACTAAAATTGGCAACATCCTCTTCTCTAGAATATTCCATCTAACTAATGTCTAGTAGCTTTGAATTTGTAAATTATTGATCCTCTTCCATGTACTCTTACATGAATCTATATGTTGGTATGTTGAGGGTGATGGGGAAGATGGGTTCTTGTCCATATACTAGTAAGAAGGGTGATGCTTTGAGAGTCTCCTTGAATCTTGTTCTATCTATCCAAAGGGCATATTTGAGAAGCTTATGCCATGTCTTGGGTTTGGTTGCGACAAACTTCTTTATTTCCTTCATCAAGTTCTTATTCATTGATTTAGATACTCTATTACCTTGAGGGTAATGACTGGATGAGAACTTGAGAATAATGTTGTTATCATATGCCCATTATGTCATCTCAATGGATATGAAAGAATATCCATTACCATAGACTAGAGATATTGGCATTCCAAATTTAGTGCATATGTTTTCTTCCAAGAAATTGATCACTTTTTTAGTTTTGCACTGTTTGGTTGTCATTGCTTTAGTCCATCTCATGTAGTAATTTTTATCAATTAAAACATACTTTGACCATCTAATGGGTTATAGTTGATGACCCCTACAAAGTCTATCTGCCACTAGGCAAAACGTTTATCCACTATAACTAGTTTTAAAAACATGTCTACCTTGGGCTCTTTATTTCTAAAGACTTGACATGAATGGCACTCCCTTACATGCTTGTGAGCATCCTTGAAGATTATAGGCCAATAATAGCCAACCCTAAATATTTTATGGTTTGTGGTTCTTCATGATGGATGTCCACTTGCCAACTTCTCATGAAAAGTGCTTATGATTTTAGATGCCTCTTTTTTGGATATACACCTTACGTAAATGCCTTGGAAGTTATTTATATATAATACTCCATCCTTGATTAGGTAATGGGCTACCTTGAGAATTAGAACTCTCTTTTTCTCTCTAATTAACCCTACAAGATAAATTACATTGAGTATTAAGTGGATAAAGGGATCATTCCAATCATTGGATTAAAATTTTTACTAAACTACCTACATGACACTTAGCTTGGGGTTAGTATTGGTAATCAATTGAATTAAACCTTGGCACCTTACCAGTTTAAATTTTTTAATTTTTATGTCATATTATTGAAGCACAAACATCCACTTACCTCTCATCCTAGTTCATTTTGACTTAGCATGAGCTTAGTGGAAGGATTGGGTAATATTGCATGCACCTTATTCTAATATTATATTGCCTAAACTTTTTTACTACCTTGACTAGTGCACATGCTTGCTTATCAATCAAATAGTTATTAAACTCATTTTTTTAAAAATTAGAGCTCATAAAAGCTATTGGATAGTCACATCCATCCATATTTTGAGTTATAACTATAGATATTGTATGATCTAAAGTAAAGGAGTAAAGATAAAAATCTTTAGTGAAGTTTGGAATTATCAGTATCAAGGCTTGTCTAATTACCTTTTTGATGTCTTTTCTAGCTTATTCATTCTATGAGACTTTAGCATCCTTCTTCAACATATTTTTTAATGGCCTCATGATCTCTACAAAGCCAAAAATGAACTTTCTTACAAATTTTATTTTACCAAATAATGACTTCAATTCTTTCCTACTACTGAGAGGTACTATATTAGATATATCTTCTACTCTTTTAGGGTCTATAGAGATTCCCTCCTTAGTGATAGCATGTCCTATTAGTTTTCCCTCATTAACATATAAAATAATTTTCTTTGTGTTTCGAGAAATTCAATACCTTCTGAATATTTCAAATACCTATTGTAGGTGCATGATATGATCCTCCCTATTCTTAGAAAAGATAGCTAGATCATCCATGTATATGGTAATGTACTTACCTATCAAACCTTAAAAATCATGACTCAGGTCCCTTTAGAATGTTTCCCCTACATTGATCAAACCAAATGGCATTTTTTTATAATTGAAGGTGCCCCACTTCATTATAAACATAATCTTCATCTTGTCTTCTTGATTCACTAACACCTAGTTATACCCTAAAAAACCATCAAGGAAGGACATCATGGCAGAACTAGAAATGATTTGTATTACTTGGCCTAGAGAAGGTAGGGGAAAATTATATTTTTTAGATGCTCTATTTAGGTTTCTAACATCAATGAACAATTTTATTTCACCATTCTTATTCCTAAATATGACTAAATTAGCAACCCAAGTGAAATACCTAATGGGAAACACAATCTTGGCATATAAGAGTTTCTTGACCTCTTTGTATATTAGTGGTTCTATGACTAGGTTGACATGCCTCTTCTTTTGTCTAAAAGGTTTGTAATTTTATTTTAAAGGTATGGTGTGAGTGATGACCTTTAGATCAAATATCTTTAGGTCATCATAAAACCATGCTATTATATATTTATATTTGGTTAGAATTTATTTGGCTCTTTTATTTTCTATATTTATACCTATTCTACCAATATTAACCATCTAAACTTGACCTTGGAATCCAAGATCAATTACATTATAATCCTTCCGACTTATCATGGGAACCTTGGTAACCCTAGATAGTCTATCAAAATCAAAGTGTCTCTCTAAGGATATCATGCCTTTGGGGATCTTATTGTCATTTAACTAAATGAATTTGTCATCATGTTTTCTTTCAATGTTTTCATCATCAAGGATATTAGCTTCATCAATAATGTGACCCTCAAACACTTATGAACTAGTTAGGAAGTCTATGATATTTTAATCATCATTGAATAATTTTAGGTGGTTGAAATTATCTATAAATAAAAGGCATGGGATTAAATCAATTGTAAGGTTTTGTAACATGGAAATTTGGTTGGGCATAAATTTGGATGTAGTTGAATCAAGTTCATCAATAGCCTGGTTTTTCTTCTTTAGGGATTGGCATACTGTTAAAAGAATCAAAACATTCAACTAAGTCCCATACTCTAAATTTATATTTCTTGAGATAGGAGAATTTTAATTGATACTTACTATTAAATTAATTTAACACTCATTCATAATCACTAAAAACTAATATTTCTTTAGTCACATGCTTGATTGAAAGTTGTAATCCAAGAATTAGTGCTTCATACTCAACCAAATTATTGATACATGAGAACTGAAGTTTGTAAGAGGCATTAAAATATTTCCCAATGGGATTGATTAACACCACTCATAATCTAGAATCCAATTTACATAGAACATCATCAAATTAAAGCTTCCATAATCTTGGAAAATCATGAGAAGTTTTAGAGTTAAATACCTTCATGGTGTCAAGAGTGTAAACACCAAAATCTAAGTTAACCATGTTGACCCTATCATTGATTGTATTGTAATCTATGATCATACATTTCATTTTGGATCCCTTTCTATCCTAATTTAGTTAGAAATTCCATTTTAAGGCAACCATATGTGTGAGAAATCTATTGACATATAACCATTCAAGCTTCTAGTCTAGTTTTTGCTTAATAACATACCACAAGAATCAGTGATGTCGAATACTTAGATATAAACAAATTGTTGGATCCTTGGATCTGAGGAAATATACATGTGAACATTAAATAATTCACCTATAAATTTGACTCTTGATTTATCTAACTGATTTACAACTCTATCAAACTTAAATGGAGTCAAACCTAATTGCTCACAAATACCCTTAAGCATTATATTTGTAGATGCACTAGGATCTAATAAAAAATTATGTACATTCTTAACAAAGATCCTGACTATAATTAGGAAAGGAGGAACATATACCTTACTTTTATGTATCACAACATTATAATGTACTAACTTTTGAGACTTACAAGGCTTTTTAGAAATATTTCAACAATAGATCTCTCTATTCAATAATATATGTTAACTCATGGAAGGTAATGTTTGATTTGATATTTTCCTATCTTATATTATGTTATACAAATTTATATTGGAAAAACTAGATGTATTAGCATTAGGTTTAGAATTACTTCCTTTAGGAGGCTCTAGATTGTTGTCTGAGGTAGTATCAAGAGGAGTATGAAAGTTATTTGGAGGAGTCAAAGTGGTCAATGATTTTTTTTGCTATATATTTCTCAAAGCATAATTATTATTCAATAATTTATAAAAAGAATGAATCTCTTTAGGAATATCCTCAGCCTCATTATCTTCTTTAAAAGGGAACTTGAATGTCTCCACCATGAGAGTTGGATAAGTGGATCTAGATGACCTTGAGGAAATAAATGTACCTACATTAAAATATTTATTAGGGAAATCCTAAAAAGTGTCTAATTATTATTAAAAGGCATCAAAGGCATTACAAAACTCAACATAGT
This sequence comes from Torreya grandis, assembly GCA_037957365.1. Classification (NCBI taxonomy): domain Eukaryota; kingdom Viridiplantae; phylum Streptophyta; class Pinopsida; order Cupressales; family Taxaceae; genus Torreya; species Torreya grandis. Next base: position 403,452 of record JARHVA010001163.1, on the reverse strand, counting down.
CAATTCACCCATGCTTAGAAGGACATTAAACTCTACAATAGTTAGGTAAAGCAACATCAGTAAGATTTATATCAGGCACATTTTTACTAATAGATGGCTCATTGTTCTTGTTGTTGTCGTAATTATCATTATTAAATATATTAGTGGGCCTATTAAACCTTTGAAAATAATAATTCCTACTACATCTCTCTCCAATATTGTTTACTTGATTTTGTAACTGTAGGAAGTTAGTGCTAAGATTTTGAACCATCTTGAGGACAAAGTCACTCTCATTCTTTAGGGACTTGGTATTATAAACTTGAGTATTATCATTTGCTATAGAAATTAAATATTTTTGATCCTTTGGATGGGATCCATTACTATAATTGTTTAGGAATCTTAGGTTTTGAGTAGGATGATCATGTCTCAAAGGTAGTTGGTTCAAGACTAGAAGTTAGTTCAGGGTAAGCACATTCTGGTTAACATTAGGGATAACATTCATAATGGGTAAGTGTCTATTGGAATTAGGAATGGAGTATTCAAATTATCCTTTAGGTTGCATTTGGTCATTATAAATCATAACCTTATTATAAGCTAAAGCTAATATGGTCATGGGTCTAATATCTCTCCTTAAAAATGTAGAAGTCATAAGATCTAAGGCACCCTTATAGATTTCCAAGGTTAGAGACTTAGGTATGTAAGGATATATGGTCCTACTAAATATTTTTTGGAACCTAACATTGAAATATCTTATGGTCTCATTTGCATCCCTTTTTTATATGTTGAATTACTAGTACAAGACTCAAGGACTAATGATTTTGCCAAACTAGTTAATGAAGATATTGTTAAAATCAGCCCAACTAGTAAAGTAATTTTCTGTGAGGTTTAGAAACCACTCATATGCAACATATTTAAAAGTGAAAGGAAATATTATATATGATACATATTCATGAGTCACATTTAGAAATCCTAATTCAACTTTGAAACTCTTAATGTGTTCCTCAACCGTTATAATGCTAATTGGACTAAATGTCAACAAATACTTTTTAGGATTTTGAGGAAGGTCATGTAACACACCTGACACATTGATCGAGGAACCACCTAGACAAACCATACCTTGATAGGGATTGAACATGGGACCACTCTAAATTGGTGAATTTGGCAAAGACTTTTAAATCATGTGCTTACCTTTATCTCACCTAGCTCTCCTATGAACTTCTAATGAAATTAGAGGTTCTCTAGTCTATAAACATGACCTTGTCCTAATTCTTGGTAATTCTAGCTTATGGGATTTGAATCCTATTTGAAATATGATGCATCAATCTTATCTTTGTAGGAAACAATGATTAGACTTACACATTAAGTAAATTTTGTAAAGATTTATATAAAGGATGACAAAGGACAATAAACTTTAACTAAGTTAGCTCAAAGATGTATCCAAATACATGAGTATAATTGATATTTACATTTTTAATCTCAAAAAAACTAAATTTAGCAAAGGATCTATTAATTTTTGACCAAAAAACTATTATTTATCTCAAACATATGGAATTGACAAAGCGTAAGCCATATTTACCATAATTAAGCATATACCTTCAAAGAATGTTGATCTTTGTCTAGAGGAACCACAAATATGGGTCAAAGACCATAAATATAAATGATATTTAAAAAATTGGAAAAATAATGACACAATTGTGTAAATATTACACCAATCTTTGAACATAATTCACAAAAATGAGCAAAGATACTTTAAATCTACAAAGATCTAATGTGGCCCTCCTTCTACCACCAATGAAACCTACCCTATTGATTCCTAAATAAAGATCATAAGGTGATCTGAGTGTTTAAGAAACACTTATCATTTTAGAATTCAAAGAATTCATTGCATCAATTGAAAGTTATGATAATCTTGTTATCTATTGATGGAATAAAGGCAAAATGAGTGGATTATTTCACAACATTTATAATGTTTGGTGGTTAGGAGCCACCATGGCCTAAAATTATTTATAAATATGATTTAAATATATATTAATTAAAGTGAATTATGTTCAAATCTAAGCTAAAATGGATATTCACCATGAGGCTTAATCTAAAGTGAATTGGTTAAAAAGAAGCAAAAAGGAAGGGTAGGGTAGAGAGAAAATATATTGCTGATCTTTACTTAATATTTCATGACAAAGTTAAAATCTCATCTAGGCATGTACTTAAATAATGTATGACATGAAATAGCATAGGCTCAAATCTTATCAAACATGAATCAAACATCTAAGGAATGTGGGAAATAATGCAAATAAGAACCATATTTAATTCAAAGATTTTCCCCTATGAGCAAATAACATATGCACATCTACAAATGTAAAATAATTAAAATGAAGAAAAGTAGATAACCTTCAATTAACCTATAATTATCACAAGTTAACAATTCTACATTCAAAGGTATACACAAAGAGTATATAATAACTATTCAAAGCTAGAATTCAAAACAAATAAGTGAGAGAGAAACCATATAGTAATTCACATAAATAAAATGAGATAATATTTTCAATTTTTTTTGATTGCATTAGTTGCTCAAATGTTTACACAAGTTTTGGCTTGAAACTCTCTCCCTCTCTCTTAAAATTGATAATGTTCCTTTTATAAGATGTAAGGAATCATGTTGGTCGGTCCCAACCAATTAAAAGAGTAAAAGTGTAGGGATAACTATCCTTTCCACAAATGTTTTAGAAATATACTAGACTTTACCAATGGACTAATCTATAAGCAGTGTGTTTTAAAAACAACACATACCTTTACAAATAAAATATTCCACTTTTAAAATGGATAATATTTAGATATAAGAAGGATATTCCTAAGTCTCTTAACCTTCAAGACCCATGTGCTGCTATAAGATCTTCATGGTTCTTTGATGTTCTTGGCATTTAGTAACCCTCTTATCTTATATTTAGGATTAGGTCCATCACCCTACTATCATCTAGCCCAAATTTCATTTGGTTCCTACTTCTTAGTATCTAAGGTCAAATTAGAATTCCATGTTACCTCAAAAAACACCCCTCTAAGCTACCATGGCTTATTAGGCGACTCACTAGTGGACTTTAGATTGAATAACCTTTACATAGATGATAATTTTGCCTCTTCAGCTCATGTATAACGTTCATAGGGCCTATTTGGGGTTCTCATGATTTTTTAGGGTACTTTTAAAGGTTTTAACAGTTTTTTAATGGTGGTAACTAGTTTAAACATCATGAGCTTAGATCTCTTCCTTGGCATTACCAAGTCTGTAAGGCTTCCAATTCAGCACATTACATCTACATGGCTTTGATGTCATATCTCAATGGTATATCCATGGAATCATACTCATCATTGTATAAAAAATGACCATTGCCTTTGAAAATTTAGCTTTGTTGTCACACCATCTGATCTATTTATATGAATCAATGTAGCCTATATCTTTGGATCCAAACAAATATCTTAAAATTAATGTTTTCATGATCATCATTTGACATCTATATGAATGTCTTTGACCTCCATAAAAATATCAATTTTAAACACATCTTTGGAACCCTTTGTTGATCTTAAAATTGATGTCTTCATGACAATCATTTGGTGTTTTCATTAATGTCTTTGACATCTATGCAATCACCAATTTTAAACACATATTTAAAACCCTTTGTTGATCTTAAAATTGACATCTACATGATAATATTTTGACATCTATGTAAACATCTTTGATGTCCATGTAACTATTAATTTTAATATACTTCCTTGGGACTCTTTATTGAGCTTAATTTTGATGACTATGCACCCATCATTTGACATCTTCATGAACATCTTTAACATCCACATGACCATCAAATTTAAATATCTCCTTAGGAATATTTGTTGAGGCTACCACTTATTGTTTTTAGGTTAATTATTTTTATTGTGTGTGCCACTAGGTGGTCTCACATTTTCTCAAACTTTATTAAAAAGTCCACCCTCATCATACACTATTTGATCATCATTATATGAATGAACATGTATCATTGAATCTTGATTTGATGGGTGGGCCTCCTTTGGCTATTTTTTGTTCCTTGGCTATTACTATGACACTTTTCACCTCACAATATTAGGGGTTTCATTGAAATTATGACTAGACATGGTCCATTAGATCAATCCTTCCTAAGCAAATGCATGTCATAGATCTTAAAAAGATGAAAACTATTTAAGTTAGGTTAGGGTAAATTCATAGATCTTAAGATACAATCTTAATATTAAGGTCTTTAATTTATGTTAATAATAACCAACATGGATCTTAGGATCAATATTTTTATACTAAGTTTAGAGCATAATAAAAATGGGGCCCTATAAATAATAAAAGGTCCTATCATAAGGTTTTAACCTGACGTCTCATTATATAAATAAATATGATGATACCTTTGGATAAGGCCTTAGGCTAAGTTAGAACATAGTAAAAGGGACCACACATTCATGGGATATAAAGGAACCAAGCATAATATTTTCATACTAAGATTTGATCATGTTGTAAAACATGACTTAAATCTTAGGGTAAAAATTAGGCTAAGTCTATGGCACTTATAATTATTCCCATGCAACTTTGAATTTAACTAGAAGGGACCTAGTTCAAAACATCAAACTAGGATTTTAATCATTGTTTAAAATATATCCATTTAATTTTAGATCAAAGGCTAATAAAGGTTCATTTTATAATTTAAAGCACCAAACCCTAATCATGTTCATTCCTAATGAGATTCCATTGATCCTACCATATAAGAAACCAATTTTAGTAATATTAGAAGGGGGAAAACCATGATCATATAAAAATATGCACATTAATCTTGGTGAGATTGGTTCCTAAAAAAATAGGAAATATTTTAGTTAGGACATGGGAGTAATATAAACTTAAGATAAAGTCTTAGATCATGGTTTCTATTTGTATTGATAAACACAAATAAATATTTTAATCTAAAGTCTCAAGATAGGTTTAAAACATATAACATGATCATGACACAAAAATTAGGATAGAATTTAATGCTTTAGGTAAATTATCTCAAGATTTTATCCATGGAAAATTTCCACAAGAATTAGGTGCTTTGAATAAATTATCTCAAGCTTTTTATCTAGGCAAATTATTTTGAAGACCAATTTTGTCGGTCAAAATGACTAAATCAATTATCTTGTGGGGTCTATTTTGTTGGGAAAAATACCTGTTGACCCAATTTTGCCCCTCAGGCAAAATCCCAGTCACCTCCTACACCTGCTTTACATGGCTAGTCATTTCGGGTTGCAAGGTCCATCTTCAGGGTTCGACAATTCCGTTTTAGAGCATTGGCTCATTGGCCTAGTTCGTTGGCATTCACAATAGCAAGAGGCAGAGTCTTCAAATGTTCACAAGAAGAAAGGGAAAAAATTGGGGCGTTTAACACTTAGCAAAAAAGGAAGGGCAGAAAAAATGTAGAGGGTGGCAAAATCGCCGCCCACAACACAGGTGGGTAAAAAGAGACCCCCTACACGTAATGCAGAGGGCAGCAAAATCACCGCCCACAACACCGGTAGAGAAAAAGAGGCCACTAACATCGGTCAACGTCAGCAAAACTGCCACCGTCGATAGCTTACATAGGCTGATGTCAGCAAAACTGCCACGGTCGGCAGCTTATCAGCTGACGTTGGTAGAAGTCCTACATGCAATCCACTGCAACGGGTGGCAAATTCACCGCCCACAATAGATGGCAGCAAAAATCACTTGCAGTGCACAAGAAAAAACCTACCCAGCTGTCGGAGGAGAAGACCAACACACAAAATGAGGCAACAAGCATGGTCTTGGCAAACTTGTGATGTCATCTACAATGTTTTTCACTCTTTCCAATGAGACTCCTCTTGGCTTTTCCCTATAAATGAGCAAACTTGTTCATTTATCAGGATCTTCCTCACTTTTGTAAAGAGCACTGCTCTCCAAATTTTCCACTTGAATCAATAAAAGATAGTTTTACCTCTATTTGGATGGATCTTTCTGTGTATGCATTAAATGTTGATCTGTGTCCAGTCATTGTCTCTTGATGCTCTCACAGGTTCAATACCAAAAAACCTGCGATCTACAAAGTGCCACTGTCTGCTGCTGCCAGGAATAGAGTTCTATTTTGGAGGTATAAAATAGGTGAGGTCACTTACAGTGTGTATTTATCAGCACCTTGGTGAGTCCCTATTTCTTGTGCTTTCCATAAGAACCTCCCTGTCATCCCAGAGACTTGGTCTTTTCTGCCAAATCTGAGTGTATGTATGTTTTTCCCTGATCCTAAGTGTGGATGTGGAAGGTCAACTTGTTTTTGGTGTATCACCTCTTTTAGAGTAGGCTATTTGTTTTCATGCTTTTTCTCTATCTCTTTTCATCCCCCCCAGTATACCTATATACCTATATTTTGTGCTACCTGAAACAAACAAGATACATCAGAGGGAACTAGCCCATACCTAGAGACTCTCCTCTCCTGCTTCGCCATCCCACAGGTGAGAGAGGGGTTTCCATGTTATGGGGAGAGGGTAGGAATCCATTTTCCTACCATAGGGTGCACTTTCCAGCATCAACAGTTTTGGCACGCCCGATGGGACTCCAAGTTTTTAATCAGAAAAGTTGCAGGGTTACTCGTTGATCTTGTTACAGTAGAGGAACCACCAATATAGCACCGTGCGCGTCAACAGTTTTGGCATGCCCGGTGGGACCTCAATTTGATTAACATAGTAAAAGTTTCAGGGCTGATGTTGGCCCTATTACAACAAATCAAGTTTCTTCAGCATCTGGTGACTCTGAGTTAAATCTACTGGTTAAGCAGCCTGGTGCCACCAAAAATCATCTATTTCTTGTATGTATTCTTCTTTTGCAAAAAATCATGGATTTTTTTCTCCTTCATATAATATCAATCAGACTCAAAATATTTATGGAATCCCCTCAAGTAGCTCTCTTAGTTGCCCTGCAACTATAAGGGAAGTGGCATCAAAATTTGAGAAGCAGACAAAATAAATCAATAGATTGGAAGAGCAGCACAAGTATCAGCTGGAGCTGATGTATAAAGAGGAGTGCTTGTTTAGGTAAGCACAAGCCGTACAATCCATGAAGGAAGAGGAGCCAAAATGGAGAAATCCATCTATTCAAGGCAACTAGCCTTGTGTACCCCCTCCTAACCTAAAGAAAACCCCCTCTTTTGCACCAAATCCATTTTACCAAATTGCACTTGCTCACTCCAACTCATCAAATACCGCTGCTCCCAATCCTGTGTGCTTGGCTTTCCAACACCAGAGGGTATCAGAGCAACCTCCCATGGAGATCAATCTTTTCAACTCCTTAAATTAGGAATCTTCCATTGAGAATAGTACCACCAGCCAGCACGTCCCTCTTTTAGAGGCTCCTCCAACGCACCAACAATGCTTTCCTTGCATTCTTCAGCCTCTCCAAGTTTTCCAGCATGATGTGCAAATTCCAAGTTGGAGGAAAGAATGCTAAGGACCAGCTCAAAGCTTTGAAGAAGATCATGCTAACCACCTCCAAGAAAGACCCTTCCAAGAAAACCTAGCCAGACAGATTGAAGACTTAGAGGCTAGGATGAAGCTACTCCTTGAAAAAGAGTTAAATTTTTTAGACCTTGTGAAAGAGCCTCAGGTCCTTGTGGAAAACAAAGTTGCTCCCTGTTCACAGGAGCAAGATTGAAATTTAGGGATTCTGAATTGGGGGAAGATAGTGGAATCATGGGGAAGCAAAGAGGAAGAAGAAAAGAAAGGTTTTTCTCAAAACCTTGAAGAAGTTGAAGCTGCGCCTGCCTGTGATGATGCTGGTAGCCTACGGGAAAAGTTTTTCCAAGAAGATCTGAGTAGGAGAATTGCAGATTTGGAGTCTAAAAAGAAATTCCTTAGCCAATGTGTGGTGGATGATTTAGACCAAATAGCACATTCCATGCCTGAACACACCCCACCTACACATTTCCAAGAGAGTTATCAAGCCATGCCTGATATTAATGAAGCGTTGATCAAATGGAGGGAAGAGAATCATTTGATTCTAGCTCAAGGACTACTTCCTCTTCCACATGTTTTCTCCACTTCATCCCTTCTCGAGGAAGACCCTGTTTTGCAAGAGGTAGGAGAGGAACAAAAGATCCAATCTATAGTCCTTCAGGAGGCTGTTATGAGCGACAACGAAGAAGAAATCATCATTGATGCTCCTTGTGAAGACCTTATCAATAGTAGAGAAGATGCAGGCCTTGCATATATGCAAATGTTCCAGTAATTTGAAGAGGAAAAAATGCATGGTAAGCTCTCTTCTCCTCTGTTTGATGAACTTCCTTGCTGCTTTGATGATGAAATCGACTACATTAAAGAGCCTGAGTTAGAGGAAGATCAGGAGGATATTTCTAAAAATCTAGAGAACCTGATCAGCAAAGAGGAAAAGGAGAAGTCTGTCTTTGCAGAGGAATACCTTGAAGAACTAAACTTTAAACAGATAAGTGAAGTCTTGTGGGATGAGCAATCATTTTGTGAGCCCCTTTTAGACATCACCACATTCACCCTTCTTCAAGAAGGCCAAGAGGAAGCAGAGGATGAGTCTGACAGAGTTTTCAATGAAGCAGAGGGAAATAAATCAGACCATAATACATTGTAGAAGAATTGTGCAGATTAGAAGGCTTACAGTGATAAATCAGTAGCAATTAATTTCTTGGTGAGGGGCACCAATTTGAAGGACCAGCATCCAACATGCCTCCTGGAACAATCAGAATACGTATATATTGGAGGCATGTTCGATTTTGATCCCCTCGATTTCCAGCCAACTCAGGTGATAGGCAGGAAGAGCAAGTCACCAAATCTCATTTTCTTTCAGCTACTTGCCTGTCACGATAAGTCTCTTTGCCAGGAAGGGGACTTAAGAAATTTTCCTTTCGATCCAGGAGGGATGTGAACATTCCTGGTTAGCTGTATATAATAGTTTGCTTTCAGTTGTTTTCCTTATTTTCCCTAAGTGTAGTTGTATAGGTAGTTGTTTTTTAGCCTTGTGTGTTTCCCTTCATTTTGGGGGTAAATTCTGTGTATTTGACTTTGGGATTATCAAGCTATTGTGAACTCTCTTAAAAGTTACCATCTGACTCCGCACCCAATGGATATGCAAGGCAATTTATTGACCCAATTTTGCCCCTCAGACAAAATCCCAGTCACCTCCTACACCTACTTTACATGGCCAGTCATTTCGGATTGCAAGGTCCATCTTCAGGGTTTGACAACTCTGTTTCAGAGCATTGGCTCATTGGCCTAGTTTGTTGGCATTCACAGTAGCAAGAGGTAGAGTCTTCAAATGTTCACAAGAAGAAAGGGAAAAAACTGGGGCATTTAACACTTAGCAAAAAAGGAAGGGCAGACAAAATGCAGAGGGTGGCAAAATCGCCGCTCACAACACAGGCGGGTAAAAAGAGACCCCCTACACGCAATGCAGAGGGTGGCAAAATCACCACCCACAATGTCGGCAGAGAAAAAGAGGCCACTAACATCGGCAAAACTACCGCCGTCGATAGCTTACATAGGTCGACGTCGGCAAAACTGCCACAGTCGGCAGCTTATCGACCGACATTGGCAAAAGTCCTACATGCAATCCACTGCAGCGAGTGGCAAATTCACTGCCCATAATAGATGGTGGCAAAAATCACTTGCAGTGCACAAGAAAAAACCCACCCAGCCACCGGAGGAGAAGACCAGCATGCAAAACGAGGCAATAAGCATGGTCTTGGCAGACTTGTGATGTCATCTACAGTGTTTTTCACTCTTTCCAATGAGAATCCTCTTGGCTTTTCCCTATAAATGAGCAAACTTGTTCATTTATCAGGATCTTCCCCACTTTTGTAAAGAGCACTGCTCTCCAAATTTTCCACTTGAATCAATAAAAGACAGTTTTACCTCTATTTGGATGGATCTTTCTGTGTATGCATTGAATGTTGATCTGTGTCCAGTCATTGTCTCTTGATGCTCTCACAGGTTCAATACCAGCAAACTTGCGATCTACAAAGTGCCACTATCTGCTACTGCCAGGAGTAGAGTTCTATTTTGGAGGTATAAAATAGGTGAGGTCACTTACAGTGTGTATTTCTCAGCACCTTGGTGAGTCCCTGTTTCTTGTGCTTTCCATAAGAACCTCCCTGTCATCCCAGAGACCTGGTCTTTTCTGCCAAATTTGAGTGTATGTATGTTTTTCCCTGATCCTGAGTGTGGATGTGGAAGGTCAACCTATTTTTGGTGTATCACCTCTTTTAGAGTAGGCTGTTTGTTTTCATGCTTTTTCTCTGTCTCTTTTCATCCCCCCCAGTATACCTATATACCTATATTTTGCGCTACCTAAAACAAACAAGATACATCAAAGGGAACTAGCCCATACCTAGAGACTCTCCTCTCCTGCTTCACCGTCCCACAGGTGAGAGAGGGGTTTCCATGTTGCGAGGAGAGGGCAGGAATCCATTTTCCTGCCGCAGGGTGCACTTTCCAGCGTCAACAATACCCAGGATAAAAATTCCAAAGGAATTAGTCTAGGGTAAAAGGATCTCAAAGACATGTTTCATAGGGCAAAGTTCCCATGACAAAAGCCCAAAGGTTAATTTCAAAAAATCCAAAGGGTAAGTGCAAAAGGTCTGAATGACATTCTTTCAAGGAAATTTTCCTAGGGGAAATGTTTTAGAGAAAATGTAACATTGAAAACATAAGTCTTGAAATCCAAATCTGTTGGATAAAATGTCCAAAATAATTCCTAAACAAAAAAATTGAAAATATAAGTCTACAAACATAAAAACTGATAGTTAGGAACATAACAAAAGGAATTTACATATAAATTAAACCACATGAATAATAAATAGGGTGAAGGGGGTATTGTGACATAAAAGGGGCCAATCATGGATTTTTAAACTAAGGTTTGGTCATGTTAATGAACATGAATAAGCCTTAGCATAATAATTAAACTAAGTCCATAGCAAATTTAAAATGTTCCCACATAAAATTTAAGTCAAAACTCCTGCCACTTTCATAAGAAGAACTTAGACTAAATTTAGACCAAGGATTTAAAAAATAAAATATGAAGTCAATTTGCTTTTTAATAGACCAAAGGTTATTAAAATTTCAAATTAGCATTAAATCATGAATCCTAGACTTTTATCCATTACAAATGAATTCTATTGATCCTGTAACTTGAAACAAGAAGATCCACTATCAACAAACTTAGACAAGATTAAACCAAAATCATGCACAAATATGCTAACCAAACTAGGTGTGGATGATATTCAAATACAAATAACATGAAAAAAATTCTAGTGACATTATGATAAGTTGATTTTTCAATTTTAATGTACAAATTTACATAATTTAATATAAGGGTCCCCATTTTTTAGGAATGGGGGTATGTTGACCTCAACAAGCCTAATCCACATCAATAATATGTTTATAATAACTATATTATCATGAAACCATAAGAATATTTTTAGTCATATAATATTACTTTTAAAATAATACTCTACTCTTTTTTCTATTAATGCAAGGACAATGATAATTTTTTTAAAGCTTATGAATAGACTAAGTTTCACTAGATAAGATCAATAAATTTTTGAAAATAGATTAATGAGAAATATATATTCATATTTTATCCTTTATATTAATATTTAGTTTGGAATTATGTGCAAGTACTTACCCTAAAATGTCTTAATTTAGGAATATTAATCAGACTATAAATTAATGGTGCTTGGAACTCGTTGGTTCCCAATAGCACTCAATTTAACAATCATAGAAATGAATGGTTTGAGGAACATTTTGGTTTTCAATAACATGAAATTAACCTATTATATATTTAAAGCATTTAAAATTACTAAGTTAGTATCTTATTGACACTAATTCACCAAATCAATGGATGGGAGTTTTCTAGGAACTAAGTCATTCTTGATAATCGACATATAACCGATACAAATTAATATAGTGTTTAAATGAAGTTTTAAAAATTATAGACCAGTAATATATGCATATATGATACACCACCCATGGTTAAGGAGTTAATTTCCCAACTATAAATGCATTTATAATTTGATCACATTTGGGTTATAGTTTAAAAAAAATTCTATGCAATGTTCTAGGTTCTAATGATTTAATAGTTAGTTCTAGGTTCTAATATTGGTATACATTCAGTCATTTCACATTTAGTAAACCATGTTTTTACTTTAGGTATGGTCCATCTGGTAATGGTTATAGTATATTTAGGTGATAATATTGATAGATATTTAATCATTTAACATTTAATAAACCTTGTCCTTATTTATGCAATAAGTGATAAAATTTATGTTCCCTACTTGGAATCATAATTAATGAGAGATTTTGATTGAATAATTTTCCAAAAAACATTGAATCAAATCATAATTATTATTTGAATTAAATATGGCACACATTTTATAATATTGGTTTGAATAATTTTTAAGTATGTCACTTCAAATTTTACAATAAAGTATGTTGCTTTGAATTTTAAGCAAACTCACATACTTTTTTTTGAGTAATTGGTGTACTATGAAAGCATTTGAATCTTGAGTGAAAATATTGGAGATAATTCAAAACTCAAAATACTATAAAAGTGTAGTAGTATACCAAAAATTGAAATTATGAAATTCACACACAATATTCCAAAAATCCTTCAATCAAATAATAATTGTTGTTAAAATTAAATATGTCACATGGTATGTGGACAATTTTAAGTATGCCACTTCAAATTTACCTAAAATATATAGTAGATATACATGAAAATATTGATAGGTACCAAACTCACCATTTTCTAAAGCACTCAAAATAGTTACCAAAGTTCAAATTTTACATATCAGATTCATGCACCATTTGTGGAAGCAAAGCTCTTCAATTATTGAGTTTTGTTGATTTTTATGGAATCAAAACATGAATAGTTGGCTCATGATTTGAAGTTTTGGTTTTAAAACTTTATTGAAGGCTCATGAATCATTGTTACATGTATGTTTCATATTTTGAGTGAAAGTGTATTTTATTTATATTTGAAATATTGATAATATTACTAGAAGAAATAACAAAATAATAAAAGGTTATTCTTGAGTTTTTTAATTTTTATTAGAATTAAAACATGAATGGTTGGCTCATGCTTGGATATTTTGGTTTTAGATCTTTCTTGGAGGTTCCCAAATAAATTTTACATTTATGTTTTGTATTTTGAGAGACACTCTATTTTTATTTTATAAATTAGAAATATTGATAATATTACTCAAAGAAATAATACAATAATCAAAGGTTATTCTTAAGTTTTATTACTTTTATTTTAAGAAAAACACAAATAGTTGGATCATGATTTGGAGGTTTTGGTTTTAGATCCTTTTTCAAGGCTCTTGAATCATTGTTACATGTATGTTTTGAATTTTGAGAGATGATTTTTTTAATTTTTTTAAATTGAAAATGTTGTTAATATCACTGAAATAAATAATACAATAATCAGAGGTTATTCTTGATTTTTATTTATTTTCTTGGAATTAATATACAAATAGTTGGCTCCCTGATAATAGGGTCAGTTTTAAAAGTAAAAATAGTCACTCCATCTAGCCTTGGGATTAAGATTACCTTTGATGTTATGGCTAAAGGTATTCTAGGTATGGTAGGTGTTAGGGGGACTTTTAAGGATTCTAGAGGTAAATTCTTGCTTAGATTTAGTGAAGCACTTGGCTCCTACTCTAATAATGTCACTGAAGCTAAAGCTCTATGACATGGCCTTTCTTTAGTAAATCAAAAAAATTGGCTTGATTTGGATAGAGAAGGGGACTCAAAAATCATCATTGAATCCCTCTCAAATGGATCTATGCACAATTTGATCTTGAAGAATATTATGGAATATTGAAAATCTCTGTGCAAAAATTTGAGGACTTACTCCCCCTTGCATATCTTTCACAAAATCAATAAGTTAACTGATCACATGGCTGATGAGGGTGTCACCCTTAACCACTTGAAACAAAGCCTCCATATGACCAATGCTCCCCTAAAGGTTCTAAGGCATGGAGGTTGGTGGAAAATGATTTATTTAACTTTTATATTAATGAGGTTCATCATTAATTGATTAGGGTGAGATTTAGCAGATCTTTGGAGTATTAGTATTTATTATGGATAGTGGAGAATGTTGGATCTTGGGAGGTGTAAACATCATGTGTGTCTCATGACATACTATTTACCTCCTTCCACTCTCAAATTTAGACATATATGCCCTTTTCTACTTCTCGATCCTAGCTCTACAGAAACTTCATCACTAGTGAAATGGACTTAAGAGGATCTAAAAATAAGCATCTTAGGTAGGACAAAGGTAAAGATTTTGTTGTTAATTTTATTAATGCCATGAATAATATTATGTTGCATAACTATTCCATGAATGATGTCCATTCCTATTTTCTAGGCCTGGTGGATGATCTGAAGATCTACCATCTTCTAGACTTGGGCTCCCTCCTAGATAAAAGACCCACTTTACTTCCTAGGAGGCTTTATATTTTTCATAAAAAACCCTGTTTAAAGGTGTGAAGGATGAAAAATTATTAAAATGGATGTATATAAATTTATTTCATGTCCATCTTGATACTCATCTAGGAAGAGGCTCCGTGATGGATTTTGTGGAGGTAGTGATCAAAGATATAGAAGATACCATTCAATCTAATGCTCATTTGGACACTCTCAAAGTTGCTTAGCTAATTATCATTTATACCATTCTCTTTAGTGCTAGTAATTCTCTTATAGTTCATAAAGATGTGGATCATTTCAACTATCTGATGGACACTAGGCTTAATCAAATATGGACTCTAATTAAGGCAATGGCTGAAGATATCATCTTGTAGCATAAGAAGTTAAAGGCAATTTGTGAGATGCTGGGCATTAGGCATGACACTAGGGAAATTATCCTGGCAAGCTCCTTGGCTGCTATCAACCTAGAAGAACAATTTTCTGATGCGAGTAATAATGTTGATATTGTTATTTTTGATGAAGAATAGTTTTTATTTCCTTGCAAGCTATGAGCTTCTTGCTCTATTTTAAACTTTGATACTCTAATTATATCTACCTGGTTATACTAGGATTTTTGTTAAAATATTTTAAATAGATGGGCTTTTCCAAATTTTTTGACTTATATAAAAATAGACAAATAGTTGGCTCATGTTTTCAAAGTTATGGTTTTATATATTTCTTGAAGCCTAAATCATTATTACATGCATGTTTTTTTTTTTTTTTTAATATATTCAGTTAAAGTCTATTGAAAATGCATGGAAAAGTTATTTTCATTATAAAATCTTGTAATATTGTTATTTCATCTTAATATATTTTATTTTTATTATTACTAATCTTAAATTAGTTTTTCCTTGAAAATTTGTGCTTTCAAAACAATAATCTAGAGAACTAAATAATAATATTTCTAATTTATCAATTACTTGTATTGAATTGAAGAGGTTACATCCCTAGGTTTAACTAAAAATAATAATTGTAAATAACAAGAGGATGTCTTAAATTCAAGATGTCTAAAAAAATTACCTAAATTATCACATGAATTAAGGAATATATATATTTAAATAACAATACATATTGGAGCAAGGATGTGAGGACCTTACTATACAACCGAACAATGATAATGATATATAACATCAGAATACCTTTTATATAATAAATTGACACTGATTTTAAATAGATAATTGAATTAAAAATGATTTTTAATATATTTATAAAATTCATTCAGGTGTTCAATGATAATTAGTGTGAATGTATAATTAATGAAAGAATAAAAAACATTAATGTTAAAGGAAAAATGAAGTAATTTACACAAAAAACCCTTAGTTGGGCACTCAAGTTGGTCGAGACCCTTTTTTGAGAAAATTCTTAGTTGTAGAATGAAATTATGGATTAGGATGAGATACATGCATAATTTATTATTGGTATATGTCTTTTAAATAACATGGATGGGGAGAAGCCCCTACAAAATTTTGAAAGATGGAAGGAAAAAATATAATAAGATAAAGGGCATGCTTATACTATTAGTATTAATAGTTTGGAAAATGTTACATAGGAGTAGAATTACATTACAAATCAATAACAATGTCAACATTTTACACATGGAGGAAGTCTAGAAGTAATAAAGATTGCAATTTTAATCCTCAAATTCAAACTTAAAACAATATTAATAGCCTAAAATTGATTGATTTCATACCATTTATGTAATTTAACACATTATATTATGTAATATAATAATCTCATAAAAAGTGTTCCATCAAAAATATAATTTATTCTAAATCTTGTGCTTAAGGACTACTTTCATCCAAAAATTGGAAATGCATAATAAAGGACTATTTTTTTTAAATGATGACTCATAAATATCAATGGAACCAAGTTACATTGAAGTATGGAACCATTGAGGGAATGAAAATCCTCTTACTAGATTGTTATAGAATGTGAAATATGTGTTCATAAGGACTAAATGGAGTAACAATGATCAAATGTCCATTTGAACTATGTAAATTTTCATGAGAATTTAAAAATTTAATATGAATTTAGGTATAAAATACATGGATGAGTGGCATTATTTCTACAAGTATCCCTACCATGATTTTAAGTTAGAGTGGGTGACTGGCCACCATATGATTCACATGAATCTCAAGATTTACTTAGTGCATATAGGAATATTATTAATCATGTTATTACTTTTGGAAATGGTTTTCATTTGCTTTTGAACATGTTAATGACAAATTATTTGCACATGGTTGGGTTCATTTTTTGTCAATAGAAAACCTATTCAGTTTGAATAACAAAGTAATTCACCATAACATGTAATTTAATATTTTTAGTTATATTTAAAATATTAGGATGAATAAAAAAGTTTATAATAATAACATCCATGCCATAGTTCTCATTTAGTGGGAAACTATCCACTCCAAGATCCACATGAATCTCATGATTTACTTAGTGCATATTAGAAAAATACTAACCATGTTATTACTCTTGGAAATGGTTCTCATTTATTTTTTAACATGTAAATAACACACTATTTAGACATCATTGCATTCATTTTTTATTAATATAACACCTAACTAGATAAAGCAACAAATTAATTCAACATAACATGTAAATATTTTCAGCTATATTACAAATACTAGGGTGGGTAGAATGATTTATAATACTATTATCCATGTTATAAATATCAATTAGAGTAGGTGGTCACCCATTTTAAGATCAAAAATAATCTAAATATTTACATAGTGCATATATAATAGGCATTAACCATGTTGTTACTCTAGGCAATGGTTCTTATATGTTTTTGAACATGTTAGTGACACATTGTTTGGACATGGTTGGATTCATTTTTAGTTAATAGAAAACTTAGTTGGATAGAGAAAAAAAGTAATTTATCATAACATGTAGATATTTTTGGTTATATTTCAAATATTAGGGTGAGTAACATTATTTATAATACTAGTATCCATGAAAAATCTATCATTTACAGTGGGCTTCCACCCACTCTAATATCCACAAGAATATATGGATTTACTTAGTGCATATAGGATGGGTACTAACCATGCTATTAGTTTGGGAAATGGTTCTCATTTATTTTTGAATATGTCAATGGCACATTGTTTTCACTTGGTTAGATTCAATTTTTTATTAATAGAAAACCTACTTGGATAGAGAAACAAAGTAACTCAATATACCCTGTAAATATTTCTTAGTTATAGTATAAATATTAGGGTGATTATTTATAATACTAGTATCCATTTCATAGTTCTCATTTAGAGTTAACCTTCCACTCTAATATCCAAAAGAATCTTAGGATTTAATTAGTGCATATAATATGAGTACTAACCATAATTTTAATCTAGGAAATGGTTTTCATTTTTTTTTAACATGTCAATGACACATTATTTATACATGGTTGGATTCATTCTTTGTTAATAGAAAACCTAGTAAAATAGATCAAAAAATTAATTCAAACATAACATGTAAATATTTTAAATTATATTGAAAATATTAAGATGATTATAATTATTTTTAATACTATAATCCATGATATATTTATCATTTAGAGTGGGAATCTCTTCACTCTAAAATTCACATGAATGTCAAGATTTACTTAGTGAATATAAGATTAGTATTAATAGGTGACATTGATTTTATTAGTATCCTTACCATAGTTCTCATTTAGAGTGGTTGGTCACTAACTCAAAGATTCACATGAATATCAGGACTTAGTGCATATAAGACTATAACTAACCATGTTATTACTCTAGGCAAATATTTTTAGTTATAGTGCAATTAGGATTATGTTTAACTCTAAAATGAAATAATAGTGGGTATGCATTTAAATTTAATCTTAGGGTTATGAATATACAAATTAAATGGCACAAGGGTGATAATTATATCTATAGCGAGATAATTAAATGTTAAACCTAGATATAAGAATACACTAGATAATATAAATATGGAAATTATATTGGATAGTTTTTATGATGTTAATGCAGTTCTAGATCTAGAACATGTTGAAAGAAAGTAGGAATACAATATTAGAATAGTTTTTAGATTCTATATCTGGTGTCTTTGGCTATCTAGATAGTTACATCAACCTTAGATGGTTTCATTTATGCTAATGTCTGAGTCTTATGATAGTGTCTTATACAAATATCTAGAGAAATAGGATGTGACCACCTGGATACTAATAGGTTTGGATTTTAATTCACTCTAGTGCATTTAGATCAGGTCATGGATAGTTTTTCCTTATGAAATGATAAAACCCTAGCTTTCCATCTCCAATGTGACCTTGGTGAAAAATGGGTTTGTGGGAATATAATGTTAATATGATGCTAATGACCTCACTATTAAAACACATTATATATATATATATATATATATATATATATATATATATATATATATATACAATACTTCTAATAGGGCTTCAAATTGATGTAATTCTCCCCTATGTGTTGGCTTGTGTGTGAATCATGCAGTGTGTGTAAATCAAGTACAACAATGACCTAGTTTGTAACTTGTAAAATTGGGTTCTTGGAATTATCCTTTATTTATTTATATTTGTAGATGTGTAATCCCTATTATTGGTTTCAAAATAGGGAAACATTGATCAATTGAATGCTTGATAGAGTGATTTTTGATAAGTGCCTTACCCTCTTTGGTATTTTCTAGGTTTCATAGATGAGGAATGAATGAGGGTTGATATAATGTTTATATCAATCCATTTAGAGTAAAAAAACATATTAAAATAGTTAGGATGACCATTAGAATATGTTTCATTTTAAAATTTGATGACTTTAGGGAACTAAACACTTATGTTAGGGCAAGACAATAATGTCAATGCTAATATATATCCTAGACATTAGTTTCTAAGGAGTATAATAATAGATATATTATTATAACTTGTAGAGGTGTAATATAAGTACATTTTAAGAATTATAGGTAAGATAGAGTGTATGTTTCATCAATATAAGATTGGCCAAACTAAGAGATAGGCCAAGGGGCATAAGATAGAATAAATGCAAGGCTTTTAGAGGAAATGAATGTGTATAACTAAGAGGAACAACCAAGGTTTGAGTTTTAAAATTATATAAAAAATAGGTGCTACATAAAAAATATCATCTACATTTCCCCCCTTTAATCTAGTAATAAAATTTCTAGTTTAAGGGAAAAGAATAAGTAACTGGGTGTGTGTGCACACATTGTATTTTATTGAGTATAATTTGAGTGATTTACCTGTGATTTACCTACAACCAAGTTAAAGTTACAATTTAAAATTATTTTATATAATATATATTAAAATTACTTAAAATATATTGAAATTGAAAGAGCAAGGTTTAGGAGTACACTTGTGTGTCGATGTAAATGCCTTGCCTATTGGTAAGTTGTTGTTAAAAATATGTATCATTGTAAGGATTTTAAATTGATATTAGGATAAATATATATAAAATATTTAAATTTAATATATCCAAGGACATAGATAAAGAGAGATATATTGGAAGCAACATGTCCCCAACCTTGGAGAAAATGGCAGTTGTCACCTAGCAGTTGAGATTAGCTCAACCATGCAACCCAATGATAATTATAACTTGGTGAGGTTGGATGATCAAGTGAAACATATAAAATTATAAATAATGAGTTATTTAATCATATAAACCATACTAAAAGGTGGACCAACTACTATAGTAGATTGGCTCAATATGGTCCATAAAATTCCATGAGGTATCACTATGTGCAATGATTTTAGAGTATAAAATTGTTTTGAATTTCAAAATATTAGGAAAATGATAAATAAAATATGTATCTTAGTTATGTATCATGTTTAAACTATGTATAAAATAGTACCAATGTATATAATTATGCCATAAATATGATTCTAAATAATATAATTATGTGCATTGGCCAATTTAGATAACTATGTAAGTGTGGAGGACATGCTTCCAAATCATGCCCCCACTATATATGGAGAAATATAAAAATTACATAAGTACTAATGTAGAGTTCATGTTTAAAAAATATGCCCCCACTATAAACTGGATATGTTGAATACTGAATATGTGTGGACAACATGCCTCGAAAACATGACCCCACTGAATCTATGAAATGATATAAGTAACATTTACTAAATTATCATGGAGAACATTATTCCAAAGTATGTCCCCATTGAATATAAAAACTATGAATCTATGAAATCCATGCCATTATGACATTTCCACACTAAATATATAAGCTAATATAAGTACTAAATAATGAGTGAGTGTGGAGAACATACTTCTAAAGCATTCCCCCTTTAAATCTAAAAAATGTGACAAGTGTGGAGAACATGATTCCCAAGAATTCCTCCACTAATATTCCCCCCATTTTGAGGTGATAAATATATATGATCTGGGATTTACCTCACCTTAAAAGGGTAAGACAACTATATAATCTATGAATGTAACCATGAAGCATATAAAAGGAAGCACATATAGGTAAATGTATCATTAAAGAACATAAGACTAATGTGATCACATGTAGGCCTAATATTCATGATAAAAATCATGAGAACATATAGATAGTAATCATATAAGTTGAACAAGCAAATAAATACACACATACACAAACACACAAGAGCATTGAAAAGTAAGTCAACAAGAAATGGTCTAAGGAGAATTTAAATAAGGGGAATGTTCAAATGTTGAAAAATTTAAGTGACATGACTTAGTAAAATGTACATGAAAGTAAGAATGACATATCTAAATGCCCTTAAAATAATCAATGAAATTATGTAAATGTCAATGAAAGCATACATAGGCACATGGGATGAAAGAAAATAAGCATATTCAAATGATTGAACAAGCAATACAAGACACTCAATGAAGTGCATAAATTAAAGCATAATAAATCAACATAAACAAGTCATAGTGTACCATGGATCCAATGTGTTAGAAAAGTATGTCAATTTTATAACATATGAAATAACCTATGTAAGATATAATCAAGGATAATAGGCATGTGTAAGTACATATGTAAACTCAAAAATGATAATGTAGATAGATCATCAAATTATATAAACTTTTTGTATCAATATTGAATAAGCACATGCCCCCAATGTCTATATGACATGAGTAGAGGGATAACCCAACATTCAAAATATGAGTGTATCATATATCTGTGTATGCCTATATCACACCTAATGTATAATTATGAGACATATGTGTATGTAGGGGTAATTGAGTATGTGGTACATTAATATATAAGTAACATATGGATGCTAAGGAGATAATATAAAATGTAATAATTGATAGTGTTTTTTTAGCAATTTTTGTAATTTTTGGAACTTTTTAGAGTTAGGAAAGATCATCCTATGATTTTATCCAAATAATGGTAATAGATATATCCATTATATAAATATGGTGTAATATCCCATATATATGGCCAAGGAGCATATATAGGTGTCATATATGTCATTGTGGTATCAATGGTGCTTTATGTTGGGTGAATATTTTGTCACCAGCTGACTGATGGCAAAATAGGTGCATCAACCACAACATAAGAAGATTTATACAACAAGACGGATGTGGTGACCATAGCTAGATTGGGACAAATCTCTCCTCTTAGCAAGGGGAGGTTCCCTATAAACTATTATATACTATAGTGTATATATATACATATACATATGTATATATATATGTATATATTTATATACATATATATATATATATATGTATATGCATGCATATATATACATACATACATACATACATACATACATACATACATACATACATACATACATACATACATACATACATACATACATACATACATACATACATACATATATATATATATATATATATATATATATATATATATATATAAGCTAAAAATACACATAGGGGTGAAATAATTACATCCATCTCTCTTTTTTTAGAGATGATGTTCAAAAAATAGAGGAGAATTTTGGTGTAATTATTGAAAAGGCACTTCTCTTCTTTTAGAAGTGATATTCAGCAAATAGCAGGCTTCTTCCTGGGTAGTAACAGAAACCACAAGAAACCAATGAAAGCATAAAGTCTTTTGTTGTCTCTCCTATTGATTAGGACAAAGTAATACAATAGGATTAAGCACAACTCAAAGTATACACCTAAAATACAATAGAGTAAAGGATAATGAAGGATAAAGAGAGCTCAAAGTCTCTCTAGTATTCTTTACACAAAACATAGACTAAAGACAATTATGGTAGCATAAAGTCTCCCACAATCAGCTTCAGGACATCTTCCAACTTACTTTCATTTATTCTGATTGTTTGATTAAATGGATAAGACTATATTTATGAAACAGACATAAGAACAATTTCCTAGATGACACAAGCTTATTCCAATACAAAGTTTGAAAGGTCACTTGCTTTCTCATTCATTTAACAAAATATGATTAATAGTCTGAGCTCAAAGTCTCAGGATTGCCTTTCAATTTGGGTAGAGCTTTGATTTTTATAATAGAGAGATCCCTCTTATACAAAATGAGAGATCATAATATATAACATCATAAGAAAGACTTGGGTGCTTGTTTTCATAAAAATGGCCCATGCTGAATTGAATGCATTGAATATCTACGAAAGGACCATGCTAGAATAGGTCATTAGCCTTGACTTTGGCATTCTAAATCATCTCAAATGTCTCCTCCTAAGCATGGGTTGTCTGGTCTTATTTATGATGCTTACACGGCTATCTATTCACCTTTACTTAATGCAAAAAAATTGGTCACAACCTTAAATGTTTGTGTTCTTTGATGTCTACCTAGTGGACTGTTCCACCTACTAGAGATAAATATCCTACAAATATTTCTAGATTTACTATAGTCATTCTCTCTTTCCTTTCCATGTTTTGTCTCTTCCTAAGCAATCTGAGCTCTCGAGGTTACCTTCTCACTTTCTACTGGTCTTTTAGCTCCTTTTTGGGCTAGTCACTAAGCTTGTTCTCAGGTCTTTTGAAAATCAACAATTATTCCATCACCCTAAAATTAACATCCACAAAGACGTCATTGGTCACTTTGAACCTATTTAAACCTTGAACCTTGAACTCTTTTGGTTTAAAGGTTCAATGGTTCAATGGTTCAACAATTGAATGTTTTGTAAAAGGCCACGTTCGCTCTCTTTTTCTTCTTTAGTTGAACCATTTCTTTGAACTTCTTTCTAGAATATTTTTCTTCCTTTATTTGATCAAAGCTTCCATTTGAACTTTGAACCTTTGAACCCTTTAAAACTTTGAACCTTTTAAACCATTTTGGTTTGAGGTTCAATGGTTTAATGGTTCATTCTGTTTCTTTTAATCTTTTGAAGCTTTGAATTTTTTGGATTCTTTCCTTTTCTTTAAGTCCACCGAAGTCTTTGAACCTTTAAACCTTGGGGAGGTAGGGTTAAATGGTTTAATGGTTTAAAGTGGTCCATTATATTTGTTTGAATCCCACTATTAAGTATTTTGATCAAACCTTTATGTTGAACCATCCTCAAAACACTAAGGGAAAGCCTTAAGTGTTTTGAACTTCCTTTGATGAAAGCCCGCCTGTTAAACCTATGACTTCCTTAGCTAAAAAGGCTTGAATATTTGAAAAACTTAACTACTCAAAACATTTTTGAGAAATAAAAGAGAGATTTTTGGTCTGTAGGACCAAAATGGTCAGTATGTTGTCCACAAAAGCAAGTGATGGATTTTGGGAACAATAGCTAGATCTAATTGGGAAACTTCCATCGATTAGAATTTTTAAATAATCGAAGGGAGTAGAATCTAGAATTTCGGTGCCTTCATCTATGCCATTGGGCTATAGAGTCATGTTTACCCAAAAAGAATGGTGCCAAAGACAAATGACACCAAAAATAGATGAAAAACACAAAATAAGGAAAGACTATACATATATACAAATGGACGTATCTGATACTTCAAGGATTGAAGTGCTTCAGATGTTGCCCACTGTGAGGCAGAGTAAATGGTGTTCCATTTTGATATCTCAACAAGAAATTATTTTGACCATTTAAATGATGATGGAAAATGGGCCTCTCCATAAGGAATCAAATTTTCCATGCATTCCTTTTGGTTCTCTCTTCTTGTCCCACAACAAGACTTGATCTCCAACCTAAAAATCATGGATCCTTACTTTCTGGTCTAAGAGTCTCTTCACCAGACTTTGATGCATAGCAATTCGGTCCACCACCATAGTTAGTTTCTCATTAAGTTTAGTCAAGCACATGATCCTCTTGTCGATGGAACTTTCATAAGTTGAATCTTCCACTACCTTTGCTAACTTTAATGCTAGTAATTCTAGGGTGATTGGTGTCTCTGCATTGAGGCCATACAGAAGCTAAAATGGGGACATACCAATTTCCCTCTTGGGTGTAATTTTGTCTACCCATAAACCATCAAGCAATGATTTATGCTAGGTTCTTTGATTGTCATCTACCAGCTTCTTGATAATGGTCACCATGTTCTTGTTTCTTGATTCTAGTTGACCATTTCCTTGCAAATAATAGTCTAAAGAGTGGGAGAGGATAATCCCATAATAGTAGCAGAATTGGGTGATCTCATGAGAAGAGAAACAAGCTGCATTATCTATTACAATCTTATTTGGGACCCCAAACTTGAAAATGATGTTTTCTTTGAGGAAATTACATACCACCTCTGAAGTGGCATGCTTGACTGGAATGGCTTCTACCCACTTGGTAAAGTAGTTTGTGGCTATAAGGACATAATCATGTCCAGCACTCAAGGATGGAATTATAACACCAATGAAATCAATTCTCCATTGTTGAAATGGCTCTTTTATCACCATAGGTTTGAGAGGTAATGTATCCAACTTGGGTTTTCCAATGAACTATTGACATAGCTCGCATCCACACACCCAAGCGTATGAATCTCAAAATAGATTAGGCCAATATTACCTAGCTCATAAAATCTTATGGGCATTCACAGGCATGGAAAAATGTCCTCCACAAGCCAAATTATGGAAGGACTCCAAAAGTTTGTTTTGCTATGCTTTATTAATGTAACAAAGGAATACCCCATCAAGGTTCCTCTTGTACAGACCATTGTCCCACAGGACAAATTTGGAAGCTTTTAAATTAACAGTCCTCTTTTCTTTATGAGATAGGTGAGCAGGACACTCACCATAGGTGAGGAAATGAACAATATTTGAATACCACTCATTCGTAGTGGTGACAAAGAGAACTGTTGGTGTGTCTTCAACTCCTATTTCTTCATACTTTGATTCTTCTGGTATGTTATCAACAATTAATTGGTAAAGACCCTTTCCTCACACAAGCTTCATTGGTTTGATAACAAGATCAAAATCCTAGATTTTAGCAATCCAATTGCCCCTTTTAGTTCCAAACTCCTACTGAGTTAGAATGGATTTGACTATTGAATCAGGAACTAAAGTAATAATGTGTGAGTTTAATATGTAAAAATGGAAGTTTTTTACCACTTTTACCACAACATAAGCATGATTTTCTATGTTTGAATACTTCAGCTCATGAGCTTTGAGAGGATAACTCATGAAAGCTATGGCAGATTCCACACCTTCTTTATTCTATTGAACCAAGATGGCTAAAAGCATATGTTCAGAAGCATAGCTATACATCACAAAGTATTTGGTATAATCAAGACAAACAAGAATTAGGGCATGGGTGATAGCTTCCTTGATGTCTCAAAATGCTAATTTGACTTCTTCAGTCCAGCTGAAAGTGGCTTTGCCTTTCATCATATTGACAATGTGGTGAGTATTCTCTATGAATTTAAGAAATAACCTTCACAAAAAGTTCACCTTTCTAAAGAAAGAGTGAACTGTAGTCTTACTGGCAAGAAGAGCAAGCTCTTGAATTGATTTGACCCTTTCTAGGTTAATCTTTATGCCTTCTCAAGACATAGTATGACTGAGAAGTTTACTTTCAGTAACCTTAAAAATTAACTTCTTGGGATTAAGAGAAATACCATTATTCCTACATCACTCCAGCAATTGTTGTAGATGATGCACATGATCAGGATGATGCTTAGAAAATATTTTCAAGTCATCAAGGTATTCCAAAATGAACTTACCCATTTCATTTCTGAAAGCAAGATCCATTGCTCTTTGGAAGGTGGTGCCAGCATTGATCAAGCCAAAAGGCATTCTGTGATATGCAAAGGTGCCCCAAGGTGTTTTGAAGGTGGTCTTATGTTGGTCTACTTCACCAAATTCCACTTGATTATACCTTAAAAAACTATCTAGCATTGATAACATCTCAGCACCAGTCACTGTTTGTAGCAGCTGATCCATGATGGGCACGGGATAGTTATCTTTTAAGAATGATTGATTTAGATTTTTGAAATCAACACACAGGTAAATTTCTCCATTATTATTTCTTATAGGGACTATATTCACAACCCAAGTGGAATGATAGATCAAGAAAATAATTATTACATTTAGCATTTTCTGTATTTCAGACAAAATTGTGCATGATATCCTGGGATTATACTGCCTTTGCTTCTACTTGTGAGATAACGACCTAATCTTGAGAGGAATTTTATGCTTGATTTCTTCAAGTATGAGAGATTTCAAATCATCATATTAAAAAATTTAAAATATCAATGTAATGGCAAAGTAGAGTGATAAATTTTAGTTTTTCATTAGGGGTACAACAATTCCCAATGTTGACCATTTTTGGATTATCTTCTGTACTTAAATTTAATTGATCAAAATCCTTGGAGGATTTTGAATCCATTTATTATTCCTTAATAAACCTATCATGATTGTCAAATAGTTTCTCAAGAGAAACTAATCCTTTGGAAATTTTATTCCCTTTGAGCTGAAGGAACTCTTCATCAGCTTTTGAATTTGTTTTTAGAGCTGATTCCCATGGTGGAGATTCACTGCCTTTAAATTAAAGCTTTTTAAAGTTGTCTCTTTATTCTAAAAAATAAATGATTTGGTTATCACCATTTAATACCTGATAATAGTCAATATTATCAGGTACACTTGATCTAAAGACTAACTTGATAGTGTATCTATCTTCTTTGAAATCTTGGTGGGGGACTAAGAGAGTTCTAGAGACAACCAATGCATCTGCACGGCTATAGAATTCTCTAGGCATGATAAAAATACTAAAAGCATTAAATATTTCAATACAATCCCATATCAAATTGTGATAATGTCACAATCTCTCATTCTTGGTTTGGTATAGGTTCCTCACCTGACAAACCACCAGCTCAGCATCTCCTTTGGCATGAAGGAGCTTAACACCTTTATCTTGAGCAACCTTTAATCTAAGCAATAATAATTCATACTCAGTAGTGTTGTTGGTATTTTTGAACTACAAATTATATGCATATGGAAAAATATCTCCTTGAGGAGATATAAAAAAAACTCCAACTCCAGAACTGGTAGAAGAGTTGCTGCCATCAAATTCTAGAATCCAGACCTCATCAGAATTTGATCTTCTTTTAGATTTCTCTTCATCAGGAAAGGAAGATATTTTTTCATGTGTACTGTGCCCTACTTTTTTTTTTGATGTTTCATCTAAATTTTTTAGATTGTCACTTAATAAGCTTTCATCTACTAAAATAGGAACATCTTCAGTAGTCAAAAAGTAATTACCCATGCCTGAAGACTTAAACAAAATTTGAGCTTTAAGGGCTGATGTTTGGGTGACAATGTACTTTGATTCCTTCTCAAGAATTAGCCTTTGCATGACATCCTTGATAGGAATCCTTACCTTATATAGGTTCATGCTCAATTCTCCACCAATGTCCTTACAAAAATTCCACCTAAGAAGAATGCCATAGGAGGCTGGGACGTCGGCCATAAGGACTATCATTTTGATTCTCTTATCTAGGAAGACCACAAATACAAATTAAGCATCTTTGATTTGTCCTAGTAGAGGCACTTATTTTTTTTCCATAGAGAAACATCTCCCAAAGGTCTTATTCAATGTGAGACCAAGAGATTCTACCACCTTTGCAGGCATGACATTGTCAGATGCACTAGAATCTATAATGCAATTATTCAACTGATGACCATTTATCAACAGGGAGACATAAAATGGTTCTATCTTTCCAGGGGCAGATGGAGGATTAAACACAAGATTATTTTAGGTAGGTGTGTTCTTTGGGGTAACATGAGTTACTTTTGAAATATCTTGTCTTGCAGGGACAATTTTATTTTTGACACATTCAATGAGTCTATCCAACTACTCAAGGTTGGATTGCAAGAATTCAAACTCAGACATTTGAATTTTGGTCTTCTTAACATGGTCAATTATATCAAATGACTGAAATGAATTAGAGATAGAAGGAGGTAGTCCATCAATCTAGTTTTTACTGGGTGTAGGACTAGTCTGTGAATTTGAAGTAAAAGGTGAAGGAATATTTGAGTTACTTACTTTTTTGTTGATCACCAGGTCTTTTGATTAGAAAGGTAGCAATGTTATTCATTTATAAATTGAAATTATTGGTTGAGATTCTTCCCCTATTTTTAATTTATCCACTTCTTGAGCTAACTAGTTCTGGGACCTGGTAAATACAACATATGATCCATCAAATGCTTCACCTTTACTTTTAGGTTCATCTTGGTAATTTAGGAAACCAATGTTGGAGTCACCAACTAATTCTTCTTGGCCTTCTAAAAAGATATTAGCATCATATTCTTGGTTTAACTTAGGTTGGAAAGAGAAATTAGATTCAATTTCAAGATAACCAACTGCTGAATTAGCTAATGCTACTTCAATGGCAAGCTTCCCTAGTGGGGGAGGAAGGTGATTTGGTTTCCCTTGATTTCTGGCAGCATTGCCCTAATATGATTGGTTGGGAAATGTCCTCCTTGGTATATCCTAATAAGGAAGAGTAGACATCCCTTATGCCATTTGTTTTTTTGAGCTAGCAATTCATTTTATAGCTTTTACACCATAAGATTAGTGGTGCCTGTATGAAGAAGATTTACCTCTGTTAAGATCTCTTCTTATCTTTCCTACCAAGATAAGGTCATCTTAAACCTCAGTCACCAAAGTTTGAGCTACAACAAGATCTATGTGGCCAGCTCACCTCAATAAGAAACTTACTTGAAGAAGCTGAGAACTGATGAAGAAACATTTGAGATTCTCAAGTGTCGACTGAGCAATTGTGGGAATCTTGTTCCTCAGCTTGTCAAATTTAGAAATGAAGTCTCTCATGGGTTCATGAGGCTCCTTCTTCATTTGTGTAAGCTGAGATAACATAGCATACACATCTTTTTCAAGTTTGAATCTAGCCTCAAATTTGGCCTTGAGAGTGTTCTAGTTAGTCATTGTTTGTGCTTGTAGGTGATAAAACCAGTCTGCAGTAGCACCTTGCAATGTCTCCACAAATAGTCTGACTATAATGTCTTCATATTCAACACCTATTACACCACAGGCTATGTAAAAGGCTGCTATATGTTCATCAAGATGAACCTTCCCATCACCATAGAACTTGGGGAAAATTTTCTTTGAGCTATAGGGTAGCTCATGTAAAGGTGGGGTCAAATTTAGAGGACCAAAAATATTACCCCAGGGGCCTTGAACTGCCATGATATGGCTGTTAAAAGGAGGGATAGTAAATATCTATGGGATATGTATGGTCAAAGCTCTGCTAACAGAGGAAAGAGAAGCTTTTCCTGGTATTGGGGACCTAATGTTTATAGGAGAAAAACTCTTGGTTCATTAAAGGTGAGATGGTGGAGGAAAAAGATCAAAATTACTTAGTTGCACCAACTCAAATACAGGGTCAATAATACCTTGAGCTCTCTAGCTTTGTGTGTATGGTGGATTTGCCAGAGTGTAAAATGGATATGGAAAAGAACTAAAACTACTTCAATTTGAAGCTTGAGGCTTCAAATTACATGTTCTTCTCTAGTGGAGTCACCAAAAATTGTTGGGTGAATATTTTGTCACCAACTGACTGACGGTAAAATAGGTGCATCAACTACAACATAAGGATATTTATACATTAAAATGGATGTGGTGACCACATTCAGATTGGGACAAATCTCTCCTCTTAACAAGGGGAGGTTCCCTATAAACTATTATATACTATAGTACACACACACACATATAAGCTAACAATACACACAGGGGTGAAATCATACCATCCATCTCTCTTTTTTTAGAGATGATGTTCACAAAATAGAAGAGAATTTTGGTGTAATTACTGAAAAGGCACTTCTCTTCTTTCAGAAGTGATATTCAGCAAATAGAAGGATTCTTCTTGGGTAGTAACAGAAACCACAAGAAACTAATGAAAGCATAAAGTATTTCATTGTCTCTCCTACTGATTAGGACAAAGTAACACATCAAGATTAAATGCAGATCAAAGTTTGCACCTAAAACTACAATAGAGTAAATGATAACAAAGGATAAAGATAGATCAAAGTCTCTCTAGTATCCTTTACACAAAACACTGACTAAAGACAATTATGGTAGAACAAAGTCTCCCATAGTCGGCTTCAAGACATCTTCCAACTTACTTTCACTTGTTTTGATTGTTTGATTAAATGGACAAGACTGTATTGAGGAAATAGACATATGAACAATTTCCTAGATGACACAAGATTATTCCAACACAAAGTTTGAAAGGTCACTTGCTTTCTCATTCATTTAACAAAATATGATTAAAAGTCTAAGTTCAAAGTCTCAAGATTGCCTTTCAATTTGGGTAGAGCTTCATTTCTAATAACAGAGAGATACCTCTTATACAAAATGAGAGATTACAATATATAACATCATAAAAAAGACTTGGGTGCTTATTTTCATAAAAATGGCCCATGTTGAATTGAATGCATTGAATATCTATGAAAGGGCCATGCTAGAATAGGTCATCAGTGTTGACTTTGGCATTTTGAATCATCTCAAATTTCTCCTCCTAAGCATGGGTTGTCTGGTATTCCTTATGACGCTTACACGACTGTCCATTTGCCTTTACTTAATGCAAAAAAATAGGCCACATCCTTAAATGTTTGTGTTCTCTGATGTCTACCTGGTGGACTATTCCACCTACTAGAAATAACTCTCCTACATATATTTCTAGATTTCCTATAGTCGTTCTCTCTTTCCTTGCCACATTTTGTCTCTTCCTAGGCAATCTGAGCTCTCGGGGCTACCTTCTCACTTTCTGCTAGTCTTTCAGCTCCTTTCTGGGCTGGTCACTGAGCTTGTTCTCAGGTCTTTTGAAAATCAACAGTTATTCCATCAACCTAAAATTGACATCCATGAGGACATCATTGGTCACTTTGAACCTCTTTGAACCTTGAACTCTTTTGGTTCAAAAGTTCAATGGTTCAATGGTTCAGTGATTGAATGTTTTGTAAAAGGCCATGTTCGCTCTCTTTTTCTTCTTTAGTTAAACCATTTCTTTGAACGTCTTTCTAGAATATTCTACTTCCTTTATTCGATCAAAGCTTCCTCTCAAACTTTTAACCTTTGAACCCTTTGAACCTTTTGAACCATTTCGGTTCGAGGTTCAATGGTTCAATAGTTCATTTTATTTCTTTGAATCTTTTGAAGCTTCAAACTTTTTGGATCCTTTCCTTTTCTAAGTCCATCAAACTCTTTGAACTTATTGAACCTTTGAACCTTTGAAATCTTTTGGTTCAAGTTTTAACTATTTAATGGTTCATTCTTCACTCTTCAAAGCTTTTTATTCTCTAAGTCTTTTGAGGTTGTTGAACTCGTTGAACCTTTCAAAGTTCTAGGTTCAATGGCTCATAGTTAAATCTTAACTCTTCGAAGCCTTCTTTTCTTTAAGTCTGCTGAAGTCTTTGAACCTTTGAACCCGTTGAACCTTTGAACTTTGTGGAGGTGGGGTTCAAAGGTTCAATGGTTCAAAGTGGTCCATTATATTTTTTTGAAGCCCACCATTAAGTCTTTTGATCGAACCTTTGCATTGAACCATCCTTAAAACACTAAGGGAAAGCCTTAAGTGTTTTGAACATCCTTTGAAGAAAGCCCACCTGTTGAACCTAAAACTTCCTTAGCTAAAAAGGCTTGAATATTTGAAAAACTTAACTACTCATAACATTTTTTAGAAAGAAAACAGAGAGTTTTGGTCTGTAGGACCAAAATGGTTGGTATGTTGTCCACAAAATCAAGTGATAGATTTTGGGAACAACACTCTACATATGTAAAATATGACTCTATGGTCATGAAAAAATAGTAAGAATAACTAGAGTAGGGGTTTTTAGAACCCATCATTGATTGATTTTTTCTTTATTTAGAGTAGAAGTAAGAGGAACATGTGTAGGTGCTTTGGATGTCTTAACATGGTGTGTAGTATAGTATTAAGATTCTATGAAATCCACTATATATATATATATATATATATATATATCTCAATTACCAAATGCCTACTAAAGGGGATTATCTATTGCTTACCCTTTTGTGATGGATGAGACTTAATAGGATTTATAGCTGGATATCTACGTATAGGTTTATTTTATTCAAGAGGATGCTCATATATAATTATAGAAACTATAATTATTCCATTAACATGAATTTATTTGACACACCCATGCACTTTAGAATGTACTTCTCAAAGACTACATATTCAATGTCTTTCTAATAACATATAAAAGATGTTTTTGGAAGGCATAATTGAAAAGGTACTAACCACAATTATAGTACCAACATGTGGAGGCAAGTTAATCTCACCAATAACATTATATAAGGTCCCATTGAATGCTCTAAATGATCTGGTAGAGGTGTGTAAATCATGACTAGTATAACCCAAATGTGTTATTAATGTCATAGTGAAAACATTTTCACTTTCACCATTACCAATCATAACACTTTGTATGAAGTGTTTATCAATCTATGCTTGAATTAATATAGAATGAAGATTAGATTGATTATACTTAATTTCACTATCATCAAAGTGAATAAAATAAGGGGTATATGTCACATGTAAGTACCAATAATCCAATATAGTGGGTGTGTATTCTGTAATGGAGGTGGATATTCATCATATGCCATTTGGACTTCTAGTTGCTTTTTAGAATGGTCTTGAAAATTATTGTTAGATATTTTTTATTTATGGTGATTGATGGGTTGTGAACTTGATTCCTTTGAAGGATCCTTGAATGAAATATTTTGGTCATCCATAAGATATTGGATCTTGTGCTTTAAGGTAAAATAACTACTTGTAGAATGCCTTGGTCCTTGATGATAATCATAATAATCATTTGCATCATATCCTTTGGGTAGAGTTTGACTCATATCAACCTTAATAGGATGAGGGAGAGATATAAGCTACCACTCAGTAACCATGGGATTAATGAAGCTAGTGACTTAGGTAAACATGTAAATTATTTCTTTAGTGTATTAGATAATACAAGATGATTAGGATGTTATGTAATTGTTTTAACCATAGTGGTTGTTTATTTTTTAGGCTCGGGAGGTTTTTCCTTATAACTATGTTTTATTGTAAATTTTTACTAGATTTATATGTAACTAGTGTGTTTGATACGTACATGAGCTTATTCAAAGATATAAGATTCATTTCATGGTCCTGTACAACATGGATTAAGTCATAAAAATATTAAAAATTCTTTAATATAATGGACTCATGTAAAGGAGTAAGCAAACTTTACTTTAATATGTCTTATAACTCTGTCTACCATAGGATTGGTCATTTTGGCTAGCATTATCTTATAACTCAAGACATATTCATTGATAGGTTTATTAGTTCCTTGTTTAATTTTATCAATTTATGCATATGATACTATAATGACCCTCTCTATTAGGATCACTAAAACACTGATATTGCACTATGGAATTTTGTCAAACAATTGGCAAGCAATCAAACTATACTGCTGTAAGTGTAAACTGAATATGAAACAAATCCACTCAACTCAATGATTCAAAAATTAGTGAAAATATATTTATTGAAGGGAGATATAGATCCTTTTTCAATAGATTGTGACTTTCAGATTTCAACAAAACATGGATAGAATAATATCCTTTCTTATCATGAAAAAAATACAAAGGCTTGGCACATAATTGAATCTCTATTATAGATATGCAAATGTAAATAGAACCTCACATGAATTTTTTGATGACAATAATGAAACTTGGTCTGTATCTTGTGCCCAAAATGTTGTTTGTACACTACCCAGAATGATGTCTGTACACTGCTACAAGTACAAGCCGTACCATATGAATTGGTGCAATTTTGGTATTAATTCTTGTCTTCAATAGCAAGTGCCAATAATGACCTAAACATGGATGCCTAGGCTAGGTTAAATGCCTCCCACAATATAAAAATTAATCTCCTAGCCAAATAGGAGTTATTAAAAAAAATATAGGTTCAAGATGTGAATTGCAGTATGCTGGAAACACCACCAGAACTTCTAAAATGATCTTTAAATAATGTCAATGCAATCCTCCTAGTAAATGGATGAAGAACAAGTTTATTTGAAACCAAAATTCTCAAATCCTTAATAGAGTCTGAGGACCCCAAATATGTCAAAACTCAGTCCAAGACTGAATACTCAAGTGAAGCTCAACATGAAATGGTTGAATACCACTTCCAATGTGCAACCCTTCAGAAGTTATTTCACCTCCTCAGTTATGCAATCTCTTGAGAGGTATCATTCTCAAGGATTATGTTGAATATTTACAGACTATCAAGCCCCAAAAATGCTCAAGAAAAAAACTCAATGAGGAAATAAACTCAGATGCCAAATGAGAGACCCATGGGGTCTATTTATGCACTTTTTGGATACTTCTTCTAGAATCCCTCTTACTTTTTCTAGAAGTATCCATAATATTCTTATAAAATGTCATTGCACTTTTTAGCTAAAAAGTAACTTTATAAAATAAAAGTGCACCTTAATTTAAAAATATAACATTTTGGCCCCATATAAAAAATAATAATAGAATATAATGTCTCCAAGAGCATAATGAGCCATTCAATCACCAAATAAAGACAAAAATGACTCTCTCATCACCACCATCTACCTATGAGAGTCTGTAATAGACAAATCCATGTAAAGTGTTATGTCATACTAGAGGAGACATGACAGTCTACCCCTCATGAAATTGCTTGACCTCAAACAATCTCAATGCCGGATGTTGCAGAATGGCCTCACCCTCCCAAGTAGCATCCTCAATGGGTAGAACCTTCCACTTAATCAGGTACTTTCTGATCACCCACCTATGAAGCTACTTCTCTCTACTATCCAAGATGGATTTTGGAACAAAGATAAACTTCCCCTCATCATCTAAGGGAGGTAACACTATAGAAGGCATAACACTCTGACCCAACACCTTCTTGAGGCATGACACATGGAATACATTATGCACTTTGCTATCTATGGGAAGCTCCAACTCGTAAGCCACCTCAC
Organism: Torreya grandis; assembly: GCA_037957365.1. Taxonomy (NCBI): domain Eukaryota; kingdom Viridiplantae; phylum Streptophyta; class Pinopsida; order Cupressales; family Taxaceae; genus Torreya; species Torreya grandis. Next base: position 367,584 of record JARHVA010001163.1, on the reverse strand, counting down.
CAACCTTCCTGATAATCCTAAATGGTCCATAGTATCATGGCTTGAGTTTATCTACACCACTCTTCTTGAGAGTGGACTACCTGTATGGCTGCAACATGAGGTAGACCATATCATTCACCTCAAAACTACACTTAGTCCTCTTCTAGTCTGCATAATGTTTTTGCTGGTTCTGAGCTCTGGAAATATTGTCTTTGATAGTAGCAACTATGTCCTTACTCTGCTGTAGTAACTCACTTACACTAGGTACCTGACTATCACCCAACACTAAATCCAAAAAATGGGGTGCCTCGTAACTGTAAAGTGCCATGAAGGGCATCATCCATATAATCATGTGGTATGTAGTGTTATAACAATACTCACAGATATAAATCCATCTAACCCAAGTTTGCTATTGAGCTAGCACATAATTCCTCAAATACCCTTCTACCCACTGGTTTACTATCTTTGTCTAACCATTGATCTATGGGTGATAGCTAGTGCTAGGTGTAAGCTCAGTACCACACAACTAGAATACCTCCTACCAAAAGTGACTCATGAAAGGGCTGTCCCTATCGCTCACAATGTTTTGAGGCAAGCTGTATAACTTGAAAACCTCTTGGAAGAAGACCTCTACTACGTGAGCCACTGAGTATGTAGTAGTGATAGGGAAGAAGTGAGCATATTTTTTTAACCTATCCACCACCACATAAATACAATCTCATCTCCATGCCTTGGGTAAGCCTGTGATAAAGTCCATAGAGATACACTCCCACTTCCTGTCAGGATTAAGAAGTGGTTGTAGGAGCCCTACTGGATATGTGTGTTCTTATTTGTTTTGATGGCAAACAAGACACTCCAAACATACTAGAAAACATCAACCTTAAGCCCCTTTTAGGTGAAATTCTCCCAAAATGCCCTGTAAGTCTTGAAGTACTCAAAATGGCCTGCTGTGGGTGAGTCGTGAAGTGTTCTCAAGATCAGCTGCTTAACCTTCGATCCTGGGACTAAATAAATATTTTTCTTTTAAATGATCAAATCATCTACAAGTGTGTATCTGGTATCAATCGCTGCCCCCTCCACTATATCAGAGGCCCATGTGTCCCTAGCATATTTTTCTATAATCAAATGTCACCAATCCTCTAATATTTGGATCATAGAAGTAACATGTGGCCTGGGAGATAGAGCATCTGCAACAACATTTTGCATACCCTTGACATATGTGATGTCAAAGTCATATGCCTGTAACTTACTCACCCATTTCTGCTGGCAATCATTTAGGTCCCACTATCCCAAAAAGTGTCTCAGACTATTATGATCAGTCTTTATACAAAATTTTTTGCCCACAAGATACTGTCTGAATTTGGCTAGAGCATGCATGATGGCCAACATCTTCTTATCATAAATACTAAATGATCACTCAAGCCCTCTAAGTTTACTACTCTCATAAGAAATAGGGTGCTTGTCCTACATGAGTAAAACACCTACTCCTTCTCCAGATGCATCACATTGAAGCTCAAATGGCTTCATAAAATTAGGTAATGCTAGAACCAGGCATGTAGTCATTATCTCCTTGAATCTCATGAAACAATCCTGTGCCTCCTGAGTCCACACAAATGCCCCTTTCTTTAAAAAATCTATCATAGGTGTGGTAAGTCGTGAGTAGCCACTAACGAATCTATGATAAAACCCACATAGACCAAGGAACCCCCTCAAATGCATAGTGTTTTTTGGTGATGGCCAATCAACAATAGCACAAATCTTTTCAAGATCCATCTGCACTCCATCTACATTGATGATGTGTCCTAAATATAGAATCTCAGTCATGCCCAAATTGCATTTGGATTCCTTGGCATACAAGGACTCCTTCTGTAATATGCCCAATACTATCTCCAAATGCTCAAGATGTTCCTGCCATGACCCGTTGTATACCAAAATATCATCAAAGAATACTAGTACAAATTTCCTCAACTGATGGTGAAAAATCCTATTCATTGTAGACTGGAAAGTGGTAGGTGCATTAGTCAATCCAAAAGGCATGACTACAAACTCAAAATTCCCATAGTGACATTTGAAAGCAGTTTTCTCAATGTCTTGTTCTCTCACCCTAATCTGATGATATCCTGATCTCAAGTCAATCTTTGAAAAATAATAAGCCCCATGCAATTCATCTATCAACTCATCAATGCATGGGATAGGGTATCTATTCTTAATAGTTCTTTTGTGTAACACCCTGTAATTAATACACATTTAGAGAGTACCATCCTTCTTTTTAACCAAAACAATAGAAGATGCAAAAGGTAACTTACTTGGTCAGATGTGCCCCATGGCTAGCAAATCCTTAATGGTCCTCTCAATCTCATCCTTTAGTCACTTTGAGTGTTGGTATGGTGTGATCATGACAGGCTTAGCACCTTCCTGTAACTCAATAATATGCTCAATGCTTCTATCTGGCGGTCTGCCTGGTGGAATCTCCTTGAATACCTTCTCATATTTAATTATCAACTTACAAATATCAGGATGATATTCAGCCTTGTGCTGCTCCTCCTATGTAGGCATCAAGGTAAAAATAGCTGCCCACTCTATATCATTATGCCTGGCTAGCCTCTCCATCCTCCTAAGTGAAATAGTCCTAACATCACTATTATGAATAGCCTTTAGCACATGTGTTCTATGATCTACCTCAAACCGTATCTCCATATCCTTAAGTCTTAGGGTAACCTCCTCTAATGAATGTATCCACTGCATCCCAAGCACTATGTCCATGTCACCCATGTTGACCACATGATAATCTGCCTTGAACTCATAGTTGTTCAGGTGTAGAGGTAGATCACATACCATCCTGTCACATGGAAGAATAAATCCATTAGCCAATTTAAATTTCATTCCATCAAACTCCTCAGTGGTGAGCCCACACCTCTCCATGAAGTGTGCATCAATAAATTTGTGCATGGCACTAGTATCCAAGAGTGTAATAACCTTTTGTCCTACCAAGACACCTCTAAGTCTGAAAGAACCCTCTCTTTGAATACTAGATAGACGTGCCTCTTGTAAATGCAATTTTGGTTCCTCCTTTTGTTTAGCATTATCTACCTCCTGTTCCCTCTCTACATCATCAAGATCATGGTAATTTGAGATGTCTTAATCTGAGCCCTTGTAATAAGCCCACATCACCCTGTTGGCCTTTCCCTTAGGCCTCATAGGACAGTCATGTCAAAACTCATAGGGACCCTTGCAATAGAAACATAACTTCTTCTTACGTAGGTCATTAAGCATCTCTTTATCCAAGGGTGTAGCTGACTTGCCTTTCGTATCATCAACCTTATCTTTACTTTTGCTGAATCCCCCTTTATTATCTCTGTATGATGAAGAGCCCTTTGAACCAAACCTATTTGCTGGCACTGCAAGTTCCATACTACGGCCTTTTTTCATGGCTTCTTAAAATGTGAGAGGATTAAAGGCCTTAACCCACCCCTTGAGTGGTTTAGTCAACACTTCTATAAATAAAATGACTAGCCTATGCTCTAAAATATTAGGTACCATTACTGCTAGCTTTTGGAAGTCATTAATATAAGCATCAAGGGAACCATGTTGTTTTATTTGTGCCAATTCACAAAAACTAACCTCAAGATCTTTGACATCAAATCTTTCAATCAGCCTATTGGTAAACTCCTCATATGTAGTTATAAGGTTGTGTCCAAGAGTGACTAACCCATGATACCACCACTCGTGAGCAACTCCTTCAAGATGTAGTGTGGCAAATCTTATGGCATCCTCTTCAAGCATTGGTCTCAAAGAAAGATAATTATCAAGCTTTTGAACCTAAGACCTAGCTGTGCATTTGTTACTTCCATCATAGTAAGGCATGGAAATCTTACCAAGTGTTTGTTGATAGTCATTCCTTGGAGCGTAGTGATCATTTCTTCCTCTCTTATTTCTTTGATTCGTGAATTTATCAAATGTCCATATTTCTCTCATATCAGGAGGGATAGTGGTATACTCCAAGTAGGCCTATCTAGCTTTGTCTCCAAATGGAGTAGCTGGAGCAGCATGTGATTGTCCTTCTCTTGGTGTAAAGTTTGGAAAAAGAGGCCTAGAGGTTGATCCTCTAGTATTTCCAACCTGTTGTATTGATCTTTCCTCATTAACTCCACTATGTTTAGCTGTGTGTTGATGATTTTGATTTGGAATGGCTTGCTGATCCATTTTTCCTAATAAGCATGACATCATATCAAGCATAGTGTCAAATTTCCTTTCAGCTCTTGTATCACTATCTTCCTCTGCCATATTTTGAACTAATTTGCCGATATCTCTTAATGCTTTTGACAATGTATCCCCTTCGACTTGAGGATTCTGATTTGGTTGTCTCCATTGTTCCCTATTATAATATCTCATTTCTCTCTCACTCATTTTCTATTTAACTGATCACAAGATGGCAGGATGATGGCTCTAATACCACTGTAATGACCCTCTCTAGTAGGATCACTAAAACACTAATATTGCACTATGGAATTTTGTCAAACAATTGGCAAGCAATCAAACTATACTACTGTAAGTGTAAACTAAATATGAAACAAATCCACTCAACTCAATGATTCAAAAATTAGTGCCAATATATTTATTCAAGGGAGATATATATCCTTTTTCAATAGATTACGACTTTCAGATTTCAACAAAACATGGATAGAATAATATTCTTTCTTATCATGAATAGAATACAAAGGCTTGTCACATAATTGAATCTCTATTATAGATATGCAAATGTAAATATAACCTCACATGAATTTTTTGATGACAACAATGAAACTTGATCTGTATGTTGCACCCAGAATGCTATCCGTACACTACCCAGAATGTTGTTTGTACACTACTGCAAGTACAAGCCATACTTTACAGACTGGTGTGATTTTGGTATTAATTCTTGTCTTCACTAGCAAGTGCCAATAATGCCCTAAACATGGATGCCTAGGCTTGGGTAAATGCCTCCCACAATATAAAAATTAATCTCCTAGCCAAATAGGATTTATGAACAAAAATATAGGTTCTAGATGTGAATTGCAGTATGCTAGAAACACCACCAAAACTTCTAAAATGATCTTCAAATAATATCAATGCAATCCTCTTGGTAAATGGATGAAGAACAAGTTTATTTGCAACCAAAATTCTCAAATCCTTAATAGAGTTTGAGGACCCCAAATATGTCAAAACTCAGTCCAAGACTGAATACTCAAGTGAAGCTCAACATGAAATGGTTGAATACCACTTCCAATGTGTAACCCTTAAGACCATATCATTCACATCAAAATTAAACTCAGTCCTCTTCTACTTTGCATACTGTTTCTATTGGTTCTGAGCTCTAGAAATATTGTCTTTGAGAGTAGCAACTATGTGCTTACTCTACTGTAGTAACTCACCTGCACTAGGTACCTGACTGTCACCCAATAAATCCAAAAAATGGGGTACCTCATAACCATAAAGTGCCATGAAGGGCATCATCTGTATAGTCATGTGGTATGTAGTGTTATAACAATACTCATAGATATAAATCCATCTGACCCAAGTCCACTACTGAGCTACCACATAATTCCTTAAATACCCTTCTACCCATTGGTTTACTATCTCTATCTGACCATTGGTCTATGGGTGATAGCTAGTGCTGGGTGTAAGCTCAGTACCACACAACCAAAATACCTCCTACCAAAATTGACTCATGAAGTGGCTATCCCTGTCACTCACAATGTTCTGAGGCAAGCTGTGCAACCTAAAAACCTCTTGGAAGAAGACCTCTACTACCTGAGCTGCTAAGTATGTATTAGTGATAGGGAAGAAGTGAGCATATTTTGTTAACCTATCCACCACCACATAAATACAATCTCGTCCCTATGACTTGGGCAAGCCTATGATAAAGTCCATGGAGATACACTCCCACTTCCTGTCAGGAATAGGAAGTGGCTGTAGGAGCCCTACTAGATATGTGTGTTCTTGTTTGTTTTGATTGTAAATAAGACACTCCAAAACATACTACAAAACATCAGCCTTAAGCCCCTTCCAGGTGAACTTCTCCCAAACTACCCTGTAAGTCTTGAAGTACCCGGAATGGCCTGCTGTGGGTGAGTCGTGAAGTGTTCTCAAGATCAGCTGCTTAACCTTCGATCCTGGGACTAAATAAATCCTATTCTTGTAAATGATCAAATCATCTACAAGTGTTTATCTATTATCAATCTCTACCCCCTCCACTATATCAGAGGCCCATGTGTCCCTATCATATTCTGCTATAATCAAATGTCACCAATCCTCTGATATCTAGATCATAAAAGTAAGGTGTGGCCTGTGAGATAGAGCATCTACAACAACATTTTGTGTACCCTTGAAATACGTGATGTCAAAGTCATATGCTTACAACTTACTCACCCTTTTCTACTGGCAATCATTCAAGTCCCGCTGTCCCAAAAAGTGTCTGATATTGTTATGATCAGTCTTTATATAGAATTTACTGCCCACAAGATATTGTCTAAATTTAGCTAGAGCATGCATGATGGCCAACATCTCCTTATCATAAATGCTAAATGATCGCTCAAGCCCTATAAGTTTCCTAATCTCATAAGCAATAGGGTGCTTGTCCTGCATGAGTACAACACCTACTCCTTCTCTAGATGCATCACATTGAAGCTCAAATGGCTTCGTAAAATCAGGCAATGCTAGAACTGGGCATGTAGTCATTATCTCCTTGAATCTTATGAAATAATCCTATGCCTCCTGAGTCCACACAAATGCCCCTTTCTTTAACAAATATATCATGGGTGTGGCAAGTCATGAGTAGCCACTATTGAATCTATGATAAAACCCACATAGACCAAGGAACCCCCTCAACTGCATAGGGTTCTTTGGTGATGGCCAATCAACAATAACACAGATCTTTTTAGGATCCATCAACACTCCATCTACACTGATGATGTGTCCTAAATATAGAAGCTTAGTCATGCCCAAATTGCATTTGGATTCCTTGGCATACAAGGACTCCTTCTGCAATATGCCCAATACTATCTCCAAATGCTCAAGATATTCCTACCATGACCTGCTCTATACCAAAAATTCATTAAAGAATACTAGTAAAAATTTCCTCAACTGATGGTGAAAAACCCTATTCATTGTAGACTAGAAAGTGGCAGGTGCATTATTCAAACCAAAAGGCATGACTACAAACTCAAAATGGCCACAGTGACATCTGAAAGCAATTTTATCAATGTCCTATTTTCTCACTCTGATCTGATGATATCCTGATCTCAAGTCAATCTTTGAAAAATAACAAGCCCCATGCAATTCATCTATCAACTCATCGATGCATGGGATAGGGTATCTATTCTTAATAGTTCTTTTTTTTAACACCCTGTAATCAATACACATTCAGAGAGTACCATCCTTATTTTTAACACAAACAATAGAAGATGCAAAGGGTGACTTACTTGGTCGGATGTGCTCCATGGTTAGAAACTCCTTAATGGTCCTCTCGATCTCATCCTTTAGTTTATTTGAGTGTCAGTATGGTGTGATCATGATAGGCTTAGCACCTTCCTCCAGCTCAATAATATGCTCAATGCTTCTATCTAGCGGTCTGCTTGGTGGAATCTCATTGAATACCTTCTCATATTTAATTCTCAACTTCCAAATATCATGATGATATTCAGCATTGTGCTGCTCCTCCTTTGTAGGCATCAAGGTACAAATAACTACCCACTCTATATCATTATGCCTGGCTAAACTCTCCATCCTCATAATTGAAATAGTCTTAACATCACTATTATGAATAGCCTTCAACACATGTGTTCTGCCATCTACCTCAAACTGCATCTCCATATCCTTAAGTCTCAGGGTAACCTCCTCCAATGAATGTAGCCACTACATCCCAAGCACTATGTCCATGTCACCCATGTTGACCACATGATAATCTACCTTGAACTCATAGTTGTTCAGGCATAGAGGTAGATCACATACCATCTTATCACATGGAAGAATAAATCCATCAGCCACTTTAACTTTTAGTCCATCAAACTCCTCAGTGGTGAGCCCACGCCTCTCCACGAAGTGTGCATCAATAAAGTTGTGCGTGGCACTAATATCTAAGAGCTTAATAACCTTTTGTCTTGCCAAGACACCTCTAAGTCTAAAATAACCCTCTCTCTAAATATTAGATAGATGTTCCTCCTGTAAATGTAATTTTGGTTCCTCCTTTTGTTCAGCATTATCTACCTCTTGTTCCCACTCTGCATCATCAGGATCATGGTACTCTGAGCTATCTGAATCTGAGCCCTCATAATTATCCCACATCACCCTGTTGGCCTTTCCCTTAGGCCTCATAAGACAGTCATGTTCGAACTCATAGGGACCCTTGCAATAGAAGCATAACTTCTTCTTACGTAGGTCATTAAGCATCTCTTTATCCAAGGGTGTAGCTGACTTGCCTTTTGTGTCATCAACCTTATCTTTAGTTTTACAAAATCCCCCTTTATTATCTCTGTATGATGAAGAGCCCTTTGAGCTAAACCTATTTGCTAGCACTACAAGTTCCATACTACAACCTTTTTTCATGGCTTCTTAAAATGTGAGAGGATTAAAGACCTTAACCCACCCCTTGAGTGGTTTAGTCAACCCTTCTGTAAATAAAATGACTAGCCTACACTCTAAAATATTAGGTACCATTACTGCTAGATTTTGGAAGTCATTAATATAAGCATCAAGGGAACCATGCTATTTTAGTTGTGCCAATTCATAGAAACTCACCTCAAGATCTTTGACATCAAATATTTCAATCAACCTATTGGTAAACTCCTCATATGTAGTGATAAGGTTGTGTCCAAGAGTGACTAACCCATGATACCACCACTCGTGAGCAACTCCTTAAAGATGTAGTGTGGAAAATCTTATGGCATCCTCTTCAAGCATTGGTCTCAAAGAAAGATAATTATCAAGCTTTTGAACCCAAGACCTAGCTATGCATTTGTTACTTCCATCATAGTAAGGCATGGAAATCTTACCAAGTGTTTGTTGATAGTCATTCCTTGGAGCATAGCAATCATTTCTTCCTCCTCTCTTATTTCTTTGATTCATGAATTGATCAAATGTCCATATTTCTCTCATATCAGGAGAGAGAGTGGTATACTCAAAGTAGGCCTATCTAGCTTTGTCTCCAAATGGAGTAGCTGGAGCAGCATGTGATTGTCCTTCTCTTGGTGTAAAGGTGGGAAAAAGAGGCCTAGAGGCTGATCCTCAAGTGTTTCCAGCGTGTTGTATTGACCTTTCCTCATTAACTCCACTATGTTTAGTTGTGTGTTGATGATTTTGATTTGGAATGGCTTACTGATCCATTTTTCCTAATAAGCATGACATCATATCAAGCATAGTGCCAAATTCCCTTTCAGCTCTTGTATCACTATCTTCCTCTGCCATATTTTGAATTGATTTGCTAATGTCTCTTAATGCTTCTGATAATATATCCCCTTCGACCTGAGGATTTTGATTTGGTTGTCTATGTTATTCCCTACTATAATATCTAATTTCTTTCTCACTCATCTACTATTTAACTGATCATAAGATGGCAAGATGATGGCTTTGATACCACTATAATGACCCTCTCTAGTAGGATCACCATAACACTGATATTACACTATGGAATTTTGTCAAACAGTTGGCAAGCAATCAAACTATACTGATGTAAGTGTAAACTGGATATGAAAAAAATCCACTCAACTCAATGACAAAAATTAGTGCCAATATATTTATTCAAGGGAGATATAGATCCTTTTTCAATAGATTACGACTTTCAGATTTCAAAAAAACATGGATAGAATAATATCCTTTCATATCATGAACAGAATACAAAGGCTTGGCACATAATTGAATCTCTATTATAGATATGAAAATTTAAATAGAGCCTCACATGAATTTGCTGATGAGAATACTAAAACCTGGTCTTTATGTTGTGCCCAGAATGTTGTCTGTACATTGCCCAGAATGCTATCCATACACTTCTACAAGTACAAGCCATACTGTATGGACTGGTGCAATTTTGGTATTAATTCTTGTCTTCACTAGCAAGTGCTGATAATGCCCTGAACATGGATGCCTAGGCTTGGGTAAATGCCTCTCATAATATAAAAATTAATCTCCCAGCCAAATAGGAGTTATGAACAAAAATATAGGTTCAAGATGTGAATTGTAGTATGCTGGAAATGCCACCAGAACTTCTAAAATGATCTTCAAATAATGTCAATGCAATCCTCTTGGTAAATGGATGAAGAACAAGTTTATTTGCAACCAAAATTCTCAAATCCTTAATAGAGTTTGAGGACCCCAAATATGTCAAAACTCAGTCCAAGACTGAATACTCAAGTGAAGCTCAACATGAAATGGTTGAATACCACTTCCAATGTGCAACCCTTCAGAATTTATTTCACCTCCCCAGTTATGCAATCTCTTGAGAGGTATCATTCTCAAGGATTATGCTAAATATTTGTAGACTATCAAGCCCCACAAATTCTCAAGAAAAAACTCAATGAGGAAATAAACTCAGATGCCAAATGAGAGACCCATGGGGTCTATTTATGCACTTTTTGGAAACTTCTTCTAGAATCCCTCTTACTTTTTCTAGAAGTATCCATAATATTCTTATAAAATCTCATTGCACTTTTTAGCTAAAAATTAACTTTATAAAATAAAACTGCACTTTAATTTAAAAATATAACATTTTGGCCCCATATAAAAAGTAATAATAGAATATAATGTCTCCAAGAGCATAATGAGCCATTCAATCACCAAATAAAGACAAAAATGACTCTCTCATCACCACCATCTACCTACGAGAGTCTGGAATAGGCAAATCCACATAAAGTGTTATGTCGTACTAGAGAGGGGACATGACAGATACCTTTTGAGAGATATTAATGGAAAACTGTGTTAAAAACTAGCCTTTAAGAGGTTTTAATAATTTTACGGATTAGAGAGGTAGATCATAAAACCAACTCAAAGCATAGTGCTTGAGACTTCTTTGAAATAATTTGGTCAAATTTTTATCATTGGAAGCATAGTAAAGGTATGCCACATACAAGGTTAAAATATGTTCAAGATCACCCTTGCCATCATAAAATGTGAACTTAGGTGCAAAAAATCTAGTTGGAAAAAGGTGCAAATATATTTTAAGTGAAAGAGGGTTATGTAACACATCTTGTGAATCTATAACATGAAGGTATTTTAAATCCTTTTTTTTCAATGCTTGTAATCTTGTCTTCCAAGGTTTTTATAACTTGAAGGAATGATTGAACTATAGTCCCAGTAGGAGATAGATTAAGAAGTTGAGTAGTCATCAAAGGGGATGAAAACATGTTTTAAGTATGAATAAGCATTGAAACTAATATTTGTGTTGAAATAATGGGTAACTCCATAATATATGTATCACTAGTGTTTTATGGAATAAAGGTTTAAACCAATAATTTGTGCCCACATTAGATGTATTTACTTTTATCATGTTGAAAGGGAAAGATGTGTCCACTAAAGTTTTGGAATTTTTGGCTTCAAGTAAAGTTTTTAATATCTTATCAATATCTTAAGGATTTTTTTGAATGTGTTAATGAAATAAGGAAATCACATGCACTTGATCATGGGCTACTATAGTCATATAAAATATGCAATTTGGTAGTTTGAGTGTGGCTTGTGACACCCTATTCATAAGTCATTCTTGCATGCTTGTGTGACCTTTATAGACACCTTTTCACTCTTTATCAGTGATCCATAGCTTTCCAAATAATCATTATAGCTCTACTAGACTCTATTTCCCAGACTAATTGTATTCCCCTAAGTTTTGAACCTATAAGACAAGAGTGCCATACTTGGACTATAGTTTTGGACCATAGGGTGTCCCATTTTTGGTTCTCCTATTCCTTTGCAATTTGATCCCAAATGGATATTTTCATTCAATTCCTATTCTTCATTATGTCGACCTAGAACAAATACATTTAACCCATGAATAATTGTTCCCTATAAAATCCCATCCAAAGTTAATTTATAAAGGAGGTGACAAAATATTACAAAGCAAGAAAGAATACAAATAAACCACTAAGGGAATCTTCCCTATTCTATATATAAAATCACCCAATATAGCTGTAAATGTATTAAAACTCTCATACCAGTCCCTAGCCACCTTAAGAACTCTAAATTTAGAATTTTTTCATCTACATCAAACTATTTAAGAAAACTCATTAGGTGAGAGAACTACATATGGCTTGATCCCTCTTCGGAGTATTGGTATGTAGGCAGTACACCCACATAATGGGTGTGAATCACACATTCAATGCATCTTAAAAACACTAACCCCCACTTATTCAAGTGATTCAAATATTATTTATAAAGCATGATGGAGGGTTAGGGTTTAAATATTAAATCCTCTCTATGGTGAGCTCTATTGACATTCATCACTTGAGATTTCATAGGTAGACTCACACAAGAATAACAAAAAAAACCCATAAAGCTTAGATCTCTATGACCTATTTGGACAATAGTGGTAGGAGTGGATAAGAGTTCTAAACCCTAAAGTGTCCTATTTTTTGTGCTCCTATCCTTTCACCAAACAAAATCTAGATTCTAATTTGTGACACTGTCTCACGCCTGCATAGCCAGTTTCAACCTCTATCCCAGTCATCTCAGTGTAGTTTCAAGCTAAGTTATATTTCTCTTTATTTATTGTTGATTTTAGAAAGGTTAAAAAGATAGATAAATTATACAAATTAGGACTATAATTATTTAAATATTCTTTACTAATTTATTAAACTAGACCCTTAAGTAAAATAGGAATAAAACTCCATTATTCCCAAAATAGTTAAATCATTTGGTGAACCTGACTTACTTCATTTGTGCACAAAATCCCTAGAAACCCTAGGGAAAATTCCTTACCAAAATTTTTTAGTATTTTTTAAATTTTTCCTACATATATAAATTATAATTTCACATTTAATTTTAAAAAATTTATCATAGTAATTTTTAAAATTATTTCTTTCAAACCCTAGTTTCCTATACTAGTTCTCAGTATTGTCAAACCCTAACCAAGGGTTTCAAAATTAAAATTCTAATTTTTTGCACATTGGGATTAATATTACAATTTTATTAATGATTATTTACTTATTCAAAGTTATATAGTTTCTCTTGCATGCTTATTTCATTTCATTTGGTATGAATTCAAAAATGACATGGTCTATTTTTAGACCAATTCAAATATATGTCCTATTTAATTACTTATTTAACATGTTATCTCTATATTAAGTGTAATTAAATTAATATTAAAATCCTTACATACTTATAGGATCCATTACATAAGCTAACAACCAACTGTCAAGTTTCAGTGTCATATCTTATGTACAAGAAAGAATTTCCTTCTTCTCCTCTCCCCCAAGAGGGTGATAGCTACTTTCCCTCTAACTAGGTCCATACTATCACCTCTCTAAAATTTGAGGTATCATATAATATTGTTATTAATGAATAAATTCAACCTATATCTTCTTTAAACCCTCTTCAACATACATGTTTACATGTTCAATCAAAAGCAACTAGGATTTGCCCTTGTGAGACTCTAAGGGATCAAATAATTAGTATGAGAAAGTCAATTATATATTTACAAATGTATAATTAGATATTACATGAAAATATCAAAACATTGGAAAATAAAATTACAATAAAAAAGCCTCAAAGGCAACCTAGTGTCAATCATATATATGGATGTTCACCTAGTCAATTGGTTACAAATAATGTTACATATCAAAATAAAAAATTAGAACAAAGTAACTCTACAACTAGTGATTAAAAAAGCATTAAAAGATAAAATAAGAGTTAAAGTGAGGAACTAAGGGAAATGATTAAATATAATTTCACCAAACTACCTCCTCCACATCCAGTGAGAAGATCTGGATATTATTGTGCATATCATAGAATGCACAGGCATCACATAGATTTATGTTTGGCATTGAAAAAATACATACAATAGATAATTGATAATGAGGACCCTATACAAGGTAAATCCATCAATAAATACACAAGGACACAAGAACACATTCATAAAGGGTCAAATTCAAAAAAAATATAGAAGTTGTTACCAAAGCATAATTTAGAATAATGAAAGGATCACAAAGTAAAATAAAAGCAAGAAATAGTACCACAAGCATAGCTAATGCATGAAAAATATGCAAATATACCTATCTAAAATGAGGCTCAACTTTCAAATAATTATGGGTTTGGTCAAAAATATCTAAAATAATTTGATTATCAAGGTCAATTGTTGGGAAAGCATGCTCAAGGCATGACTAATCTTATTCTAGCAGTTGATAATGTTTGTCACCAAGGTTTGGGATTTATTGAAAACCCTAAGGAAAATCATTCCTAGACATAATTTATCAAAGGAAAAGATATAGATACAAAAAAATTCAACACTAGTATTCCATTGGTTCAAAATCAAGATGATAATGATGAGTGGAATAATACAGGTTATTATGATTTCCAAGATACTGACAATGAATCAGAATATTTAGAATCATATTCGTAGCCATTCCTTTGTGCTTCATAATCATGAATAATTACTTTATTTGATATAGGACACCATGACAGGGAGTCTCTTATGAGACTTATCATTTATTATCATTTCTTCTCATCTTACTTATACATAATTTATGAGATTACGTGTACATATCTTCTTTTTAATTTCCTATACATATTTTCCTTATGATTGATTGTACATAGTATATTTCAAAAATACCAAAAACAATACAAAATGTTAAAATACAAAAACATTAAAATAACCTAAAACACCAAAAACAGTTCAACTGTATTCATTATCTATGATTTAAATTTCTACTACCATGCTAGACTTACATTTTATTCTTTTATGCTATTGTTTGTTGATTTATCTACATTACCATGATTCAATCAATCTTCTTTGATCCTTGATTGCTTCACTCTACCCATTGAGGTGGAATCTTACTTATACATTTGACACATACATTGATATATCTACCCACTGGGGGCATCATCTACATGAGTACATCATCCATGTTATGTAATTCATACACCACACATTCTAGTTATCATGTTGATGTACATTAATTCCTAGCTTACATAGATTAATATTTAGACATTCACTAGTATATAACACTTGTGTATTTATTAGCACATACCTAGTATTTTACTACATGCTTTTCATACTTTCACTTTTTTCTTTGATTAGTTAGATGTAACTGTATTTATAACATTTAGGTGCCTTATTTTCTTATTTTAAGTAGCTAGATATTATTACATTTATTAGTTCTTATTTTATCTCTTGTATGTGTCTTAGAGTATTTTCCAATGTATTTTACTTGTTCTCTTCTATGTGCTTGTCACCCTTGTACCAACCTTGCATGTTTTCAATTGTATGTGTATGTGGGAATTTGAATATAATTGTATGCTTGCTTTCATAGTTTGAGTGACATGTGCCCATGTCCCTTGTTTGTTTGGGCCCTTGACCACTTTTGTATGCTTCTTACTGTTTGCCTTATATGCTTGTTGCTTGTTTTGCTTCTTAATTATTTACAATGCCATGATCCACATCATGCATTATCTTGTTTTATTAGATGCCATGATGGATATCACACTCTATCCCTCCTTGACAACTACAAATTAATAACTCACAACTAACATTTCCAATTCTAATTCAATATACTACACATGTTATTACATTATTACATCTATCTAGGCAAACCCCTATTGATCTAAAAATCTCAAATAACAACTATGTTATATCCTTAGACATATTTTTAGATTAACATTATTATATCATACATTTCACAACATAACACACTTATAGGGCTCTTTCTTCTGAGGGTAGTCATGGTAGGGTCTTCATTCATACCCTTAAAAAAGTGGGCAATATTTAGGGGTTTTGTCTTAGAGATCAGAACCTTATATCAGCTAAAAATTAGTTTTTAGAACACTTATAATAGTAACTAGAACCCAAACTAGATAGAATAGACTATGAAAATAGTGATGAATATAAAACAATGATAAAAAGTAATAAAGGACAAGAGTGCCATACTTGGACTACAATTCTAGACATCAAAGTGTATTATTTTTGGTGTTCCTATCTAAACAACAAAAATATAGATTTTCCAAAAATAGACAAAAAGGTAAGTTTAGTTACATTTTTATTAGCTATAATTCAGTTTGTATTGGGTAGTTTTAGTATAGTTTTACTCAAAGTATCTAGATATAGGGAGCATCATATGTGGCATGATGGCTCTTACTTCTAGTTTTAAATTGGGTAGTTGGTATAACTTCTAGATTAGAATCCATGTTATAGACATCAGTGATTGGGGGTAATATGCATAGCACATTTGCCTTCTTTTATTTTTATTTCATTACATAACCTAGGTATTCTTAGTAATTACATGCCTTGTTACATGTATAGGTGGTTGGAATCATTTTAGAGTGGCTTTCATATAATCCTAGTTCCTAATTTCTAAGTGGCTTTCATACAAGCCTAATCTCCACCTTTCAGAGTGTCCAAGATTTGCCTAGCTCTTACTACACATTTAGCTATCCATACCACATGGTTAGATTAAAAATCATCCCTAGGCTTTAAGATCCATCTCATACAATACTCATTCATACTAGTATCGATTCATAGTTCTACACTTTAGGGGCAATGATGGAGCCAAAGGACTAACTATCCTTTTTATTCTTGAGCCATTTACTTAGAGGGATTGGACACATATTCAAAACATTAACTAACACACGTATGATCACATAACTTCACTTAGTGGGAAATGATGTAGCCAAATGGCTAGCCTTTATATTTTTAGACCACCGTAGGGGAATTGAGCACTCATATTTGTTCAAAATATAAATCTTAGTTGAACACATACCCAACATCACTAAAAAATCACTCAATATCACAACAAGTTTTGTATTGGTTCACATACCCAATGATGTGTATTTATTCCTTTCTCTTCCTCTATCTGTTACCTAGCTTTTGTATGTTCTTATTTTATACATAGCGTGTCTAGTAATAATTGATCTAATATTTATTTTATCTTTTATATTCACACTTCATGATATGCTTTCTCTATGCACACTTAACATAACACATCTTCATGGACTTCACCCTTTCAGGTAAGTATAGGTATGCTTTCTACTTTTCCTTTATCCTAGTATTTCACTTTGCTGCATCACTAGAATAAAGGGGGGGGGCAAATGTAGTCATATAAAATGTCCAAATTGGAATTTTGAGTGTGTCTTATGACACCCTATCTAGAATTCCTTATTACATGATTATGTGACCCTTCTAGACACCCTTTCACTCTTTGAAAATCATCCATAGCCTTTCAAATGGTTATTTTAGCTCAACCAAACTCTATTTCCCAAGCCAATCCTACCCATCACGGTCTTGAGCGTATTGGATAGGAGAACCATACATAGACTACAATGCTAGACCCTAGGGTGTCCCATTTTTTTTGCTCTTATACGTTTGATATTTGAACCAAATATTTATTTTAATTCAATTTCTATCTTTCATTATGTTATCCTAGCATGAATACATTTTACCCATTACCAAATGTTCCCTATAAAAGCACATCCAAATTTCATTTATAAAGGAGGTGATAAAATATTTTGAAGTAAGTAAGAATACAAAAAAACCACTAAGGTAATCTTAACTATTCTTTGCATACAATCACCCAATATAGTTTCAAACATATTCAAACTCTCATACCAGTCCTTAACTACCTCAATCACTATAAATTTAGAATTTTTGTATCTACATCACACTATTTCAAAAACCATATTAGGTGGGAGAACTACGTATGAATTGATCCCTCTTTAGAGTATTGGTATGTAGGTAGTGTAACCACACAAGGGGTGTGAATCACATGTTCAATGCATCTTACACACACTAACCCCCCTTTTTCAAGTGATTCAAATCCCATTTATAAAGCATGATGGATGGATAGGGTTTGAATATTAAATCCTCTCTATGGTGATCTCCATCAACATTCAACACTCAATATTTCACACGCAAGATCACATAGGAACAATGAAAATAACCCAAAAATCTAATTTCTCTATGACCATTTTGGACAATATCAGTAGGAGTGGATAACAACATTAGACCCTAATGTGTCATGTTTTTGGCACTCCTATCCTTTTGTCAAATGAAAATTAGATTTTGATTTATGACACTATCTTAGTTTTGTATAGCCTATTTAAACCTTTGTCCCAACTGTCTTAGTTTATTTTCAAGCTAAGTTATATTTCTCCTTAATTATTTATATTTTTAGAAAGGTAAAAATGATAGATAAATTATACAAATCTAGACTATAATTATTGTAATATTCTTTACTAATTTATTAATCTAGAATCTTAACTAAAATAAGAATAAAACTCCATTATTATTAAAATGGTTGAGTCATCTACTCATTCATTTTCATTTATTTCTTGGTTTTCATTACTAGAATATTCTTCTATGATAACCATATCAATATTTTGTTTATTATCTGCATGTATATCATCATGATCCTAGGTATGATATCCGTCATTAGTTAATAACATATTAGATGTGTTGAGTGGAAGTTCAATATGTTGTTCAATAGACACACCCCCTAATATAAGGATATGCATAGGTTGCATGGAAAATAGAAAAAATAATAAATTAAAAAGTACAATAATCTAGAACCCTAGTTGGTTTAAAACCCTAGGATTAAAAAAAATTGAATTCACATATGTCAGGTTCACCAAATACTTAACCCTAAAATTAAATAGTAGTGTGTATATATTTAAATTTAATATCAAGGTTAAGAATATAGAAATGAAATGGCACAAGGGTGATAATTAGATATATAGTAGACCAATTAAATGCTAAAATCAGATATACACATACACTAAATTCATTAAGTTGAGATAGTCTAAATATGGAAAGGATAATTAGGATACATATATACATACATATATATGTATACATACATACATACATATATATATGTATATGTATATATATATGTATGTGTGTGTGTGTGTGTGTGTGTGTGTGTGTGTGTGTGTGTGTGTGTGTGTGTGTGTGTGTGTGTGTGTGTGTGTGTGTGTGTGTGTGTGTGTGTGAGGAACCCATGGAAGCACAATTGATTACCATATACAAGCAACTTAAGATGAGGAATTAAACTAGAATTAACAAGTAACTAGAAACCAGAAACAACACAGAATATGAGAGACAATACCCAATTGTATTAATACTCATCCAAAAAAGAATACAATAAAGAAGATGCCACTTCTTCTTCACACCTCTTAGAGGCTTTGTGTGTGTGTGTGTGTGTGTGTGTGTGTGTGTGTGTGTGTGTGTGTGTGTGTGTGTGTGTGTGTGTGTGTGTGAGGAACCCATGGAAGCACAATTGATTACCATATACAAGCAACTTAAGATGCGGAATTAAACCAAAAGTAACAAGTAACTAGAAACTAGAAACAACACAAAATATGAGAGACAATACCCAATTGTATTAATACTCATCCAAAAAAGAATACAATAAAGAAGATGCCACTTCTTCTTCACACCTCTCAGAGGCTTCTCACACCTCAAGTGTACAGTAATTCTTTCTTCAAATCTCTCTCTCTTACAGTCCCAACACACAACTCAAACACAGATTTGGTGTTCACCTCCAACCAGTCAGTATCCACTACTGCCAGTACACAAGTGCTCCATGCACTCCAAGTACTCAACATACTCCAAGTAGATCTCCCATGAACTTGAAACAACCTGCAACTCAAATGATCTTACTTATGGAAGGAACTACCTTGCCTTCCTCTTTGCTCTCTGATGTGTTGTTGTCACCTTTGATTTTTCTGCCACCTTCAGATCTCCTTTGACCTCACACACACACCTGTTACCATGTAGATCTCTCTACACCCTAAAGAACCCTTGTCCTTGCCTCACCAAGTCCTTATGATTCTCCAAACCAGTACCCCAATGGATCTTCTCCCTAATCTAGCACACCTACAGACCAACTTGATCATACACACTCGACACCCCTATGGAACTAGGAGGAACACCCTTGCTCTCTTCACACACAAAAGGAGCTAACTTTGCTCAACTCAAACTAGAACAAATTAAAATACAACCCATGAGTCTATTATATAGATCTCATGCAAACAATAATTAGACACCTAATTATAATAATTAGATCTGTAGCTCAAGACTATAATTAGCTCTTAACATGAAAACACTCAGTTTGTTAACAAACTATTCATGCAACCGATAGTTTTGGAACCACACAGGTGACCGATGTCGGTCCCTGTCTATCTGGAGGTGATCGACATCGGCCAACTCCTATCAATGTCAGTTGCATTCCTGTCCACCACTGGCTGACATCAGTCAGCCTAACCAACATCGGTGACTATGACACTCAACAACCTCCTTCCTTGTTTGCATCAGTGAAGCTTTTAGCTCCTCAACCTAACAATCTCCCACTTGGAGATAAATAGCTACACTGTACTTGTACCTGTACCCCATCTAATCTATTTCCTGGCTTGTATCCCTCTTCAAGATCAATCCTGAAGACCACCCACCACACAGCCTATGGTGCACCTCCTGTCATCCAAGTAACCTACCACATCTGAACCTATAAACCCATGTAGTGAAGTCCTGACCCTGCATAGCATGTATACCTGCTACTAGTCCCTCTCAAATACCTGAGAACCCACTTCTCCAAATTGGCTCCTAACTCTCTGACAGCTCCCACTACTTGGGCAAACTCAGGTCTATACTAAACCTCATGTGATTTTGGACACTAAACTATCTAGCCCTTGGTGTGCTCCGATTCTGCATCCTATGTATTGAACCTCACCAACACTTGATTCACATCAACTCCCACTAGAGAAAAAATCAACCTATGATCTTTCATGTCTCTCATGCCAAAGAATTTTGCTGCTCCAAATTCCTCATGACATGCCACTGAACTAACCTTACCCTTAGCTCAATAAAACCATGTATATCTGAACCTGCTAGCTAGCATACCATCCACATATAGTAACAGGATAATGTCGCGACCATCATCCACCTGGTAAGACAAACACAATGGTTACACTGACACTGACTAAAGCCCTACTTTGTCATCCACCTGTCAAAATTATACCACTATCCTACAGCTTTCTCAAGACCATATGACCTAGCCTTTCATCTCATGTATCCATTCTCTCTATTCTTTAACTAAGGTATCCATTCATCTTAGTGCTTTCATACTGGCTGGCAACTCTACCAAATCTCCCATTTGGTTCTGTAATCTGTTCATGCCATGCTCCCACTGTTTCCTAGATCCTTCCTGCTCTACAGTAAGAAACTAGTATAAAGAAGAAGAAAAAAGAATTTGAGGCTTACTTGCACTTTTAATCCTCCTCGTGGGCATTTAAGACTCCTTGACAGCTTGTTGTCTGCCCAAAATCCATCTTAGTGACCGACCTCAATCACTACACAGTCTGCATCCAATTAATGTCAGTTCCATGCGACTGTCTAGGTTGTTGATGTTGATTATCCTATCGACATCGGTCTCCACCTGACCAACACCACTGACTTCTCTGGTCTACACATGACTGATGTCGGCACCTATCTGTTTGATGTTGATTACCCCTGATTGATGTTGGTACCTGTGTATGCCTGTGAGTGATGACTTTTTACCTGTGAGCTCTCCATGGATCAAAACCCTATCCAAACCACCTTGCTCAAAAGTATCTAGCCCCATCCACTGGTCTCTATCTGTCATCTCCTCCAAGAACACCAATGCTTTCTAGTTCTTAAGTTTATCAAATACATCAATCTTCCTTTTCCTGTAATAAACACAATCCTTTCTTGTAGTATCCCACTGCTCACAAAAATCTCAGTATATGATCTCCAACACTGATCTCTTACCATCTGACTTAAGAACATCCATTCCCTTCTCACTTATGTGACCAAGCCTACAAATCCACACTTGTGCAACAAAATTGGAATCAGTAATACAAGTAAGAAGATAAAGAGTACCTGCTTTCTTACCACATGCTAATTCAAGTCCATCCGTTGTGAGAGTTCCTATGCATCTCTCATCACCCAACTTTCCTGAAGCAATTACCCGCATCTTCAAGACTGGGACTTGCATGACCTCCTTCAACACCCATGTGTTGTCTGCCTGCAATTTCAGCAACACTTCCCCTTTAACAATACTATGACAAGGCTCACCAACCCCTCTACTTGGGGCTGCATGGAAAGAGGCAACATAATCTATTAACCAAGATTCAACTTTATCTAAGAAACATCCCAGAGCATCCTATGCAACAACACCTACAACATCTGCTTCTTTAGTTCCTTCATGCTGATCTGTAACCAACCAACAATCTTTCTTTACCCGCTCTTTCTATCTATAACACCGTAAGTGACCATTCGTGCTATTTAGTTTCTCCATTCTTAGCTTACTTTCTTCTACCATTACTATACTCCCACTCAATCAAAAATCCCTGAGAGTGACCTGTAACCAAACACAAACCTGATCCCTGTAACCTTAGCTCTGATACCAACTGTTAGTGGTATCAAGCTATGAGCCAACAACCTTGCTCTGATACCAACTGTTAGGATCCTACTCCTCAATAAGAGTATATATGATTACCTTTTGTATTAGCAACTAAACACATATGAAAAGGATAATTAGGATACATACATACATACATATGTATGTATACATATATATATGTATGTATATATATATATATATATATATATATATATATATACATATGTATGTATATATATATATATGTATATATATGTGTGTGTGTATATATATATCTATATATATATATATACACATATATGATAAATAAGAGATTACTTAAATTATTTTGATGTTAATTTAGTTTCGGATCTAGAATAGGATGAAAATAATCAAGAATATTGTTCTAGATTAGCTGTTAGATTCTAGATTTGGTGCCTCTAGCTATATGAATAGTTGTGTTAGTTGTAGATGGTTACATCAATGCTACTCTTTAATTCTAACAATAGTATCCTATATGGAATATATAGATAAATAGGATGTGAACACCTAGATGTTTCTAGTTTTAGATCTGCCTTCACTCTAGTGCATTCATATCTAGGTCATGGATAGTTAGTCCTTATGAAATGGTAAACAACTAGATTTCCATCTCTAATATGACCTTGGGAAAAATTAGATTAGTGGGCATATAGTGTTGAGTTAACCCCAATGAACCCACTTTCAAAATATGCTACCTACATATCCAATAATTTAAAGAGGGCCTTAAACTGATGTACTTCTCCCCTACATGTTGGCTTGTGTATGAATCATGTAATGTGTCTAATGTTAATACAACAATGACTTTGATTTTAACTTTGTAAATTGAGCTATTTTGATTTTACTTTAGTAATTTAGATATGTATATGTTAGGCCCTATGATTGGTTTGAAATAAGGAAGCTTTGATCAATTGAATGCTTAATAGAGTTATTTTTGATAAGTGCCTTGGTCTCTTTGGTATTTTCTAGGTTTCCTAGGTGAGGAATAAATGAGGTTTGATCTTGTATTTATATCAATTCATTTGGAGCAATAAATCACATTAAAACACTTAAGATAACCATTATGATAGATTTCATTTTCAAATTGGATGAATTTAGGGAACTAAAAACTTACATCATGGTAAGACAATAATTTTAGCACTAATATATATCCTAGACATAAGTGTTTAGTTATTATCAAAATAAGTACATGTTCATAACTTGTAGAGGTGTAAGAAAATCATATTTTAAGCATTCTAAGCATGATATAGTTTTTATTTCATTAATATAAGACTCTTTGGATTAATATTTAGGCCAAGGGGTATAATATAGATTATATTCAAAGATCATAGAGGCAAGTCATGTGTATAACTAAGAGGAATAACCAAAGTATAAGTTTGATAAGTGTATAAGATTGAGGTGTTATATAATCACAAAATATCATCTACAAATGAGTAACATTATTTTTAATAGTATCCATACCATGGTTATCATTTAGAGTGGGAGGATTCCCACTCTATGTTTCACATTATGATCAATATTTACTTATTTAATACAAGACTCTAACTAACCATGTTGTTATTCTAGGCAAAGCTTTTCAATTATAACGAAAATAAGCTGAGTAGCATTGTTTTAACTAGTATCCTTGCCATGGTTATCATATATAATGGGTAGCCACACACTATAAGATTCACATGAATCTTAGGATTTACTTAATGCATATAGGATGATTACTAACCATGTTGTTACTCTGGTAAATTTTTCTCATTTATTTTTGAACATGTTAATGACACATTGTTTGCACTTGGTTGGATTCATTTTTGTTAGAAAACCTAGTCTAATAAAACGACAATTCAATTCAACAAACCTTTGAGAGTCATCCACCTACTATTAAGCTATTTTATATGATCATTAGATAAATTTATAATATAATCCCCACTCTAAATAATTTTTTTATGAATTAGATCATTTTGAATATAATACTACTTGGGTTTCAAATCATATCAATGATGATATTTGACTTTCTTAAGAATAAATAAATTAAATATTCTGACAAGGTAAAAAAAGTTGTGATTGACATTTTAAAATTTTTATATATTGGATTGATTGAGATGAAGATGACATGAAGATAATGAAAAAAAAATCAACCATTATATGTTCCAGATCCTCTTTTATAACATTAAAAGTTAGGAATTTTAAATAACAAAGTGAGGAAGGAAGTTGGTTTTAGATAAGAGAAAAATGAGGAATTGATAAAATATTAAAACAATTATAATTCTATAGAATTATACAAATACTCCTCTATACACTTAAATATTTAAATATTTGAAATAAAAAAATTAGAAACAAATAAAAAAATCTAAATCTAATCTCTATATTATGTGTAATTAAATTAATATTAAAATCCTTACATACTTATAGGATCCATTACATAAGCTAACAACCACCTGAAAAGTTTCAATGTCATATCTTATGTACATGAAAGAATTTCCTTCTCCTCCTCTCCCCTAAGAGGGTGATAACTACTTTCCCTCTAACCAGGTCCATACTATCACCTCTCTAAAATTTGAGGTAGCATATACTATTGTTATTAATGAATAAATTCAACCTATAGCTTCTTCAAACCCTCATCAACATATGTGTTTACATGTTCAATCAAAAGCAACTAGGATTTACCCTTGTGAGACTCTAAGGGATCAAATCATTAGTATGAGAAGGTCAATTCTATATTTACAAATGTAGAATTAGATATTACATGAAAATATCACAACATTGGAAAATAAAATTATAATACAAAATCCTCAAAGGCACCCTAGTGTCAATAATATATATGCATGTTCACCTAGTCAATTGGTTACAAATAATGTTACATATCAAAATAAAAAATTAGAACAAAGTAACTCTACAACTAGTGATTTAAAGATCATTCAAAGATAAAATTAGAGTTAAAGTGAGGTACTAAGGGAAATGATTAAATATAATTTGACCAAACTTCCTCCTCCACATCAAGTGAGAAGATCTGGATATTATTGTGCATATCATAGAATGCATAGGCATCACATAGATTTATGTTTGGCATTGAAAAAATACATACAATAGATAATTGATAATGAGGACCCTATACAAGGTAAATCCATCAATAAATACACAAGGACACAAGAACACATTCATAAAGGGTCAAATTGAAAAAAAATATAGAAGTTGTTACCAAAGCATAATTTAGAATAATGAAAGGATCAAAAAGAAATATCAAAGCAAGAAATAGTACCACAAGCATAGCTAACGCATGAAAAAGATTCAAATATACCTATCTAAAATGAGGCTCAACTTTCAAATAATTATGGGTTTGGTCAAAAATATCTAAAATAATTTGATTATCAAGGTCAATGGTTGGGCAAGCATGCTCAAGGCATGACTACTCTTATTCTAGCAGTTGATAATGTTTGTCACCAAGGTTTGGGATTTATTGAACACCCTAAGGAAAATCATTCCCAAACATAATTTATCAAAGGAAAAGATATAGATACAAAAAAATTTAACACTAGTATTCCATTGGTTCAAAATAAAGATGACAATTATGAGTGGAATAATACAGGTTATTATGATTTCCAAGACTCTCACAATGAATCAGAATATTTAGAATCATATTCATAGCCATTCCTTTGTGCTTCATAATCATGAATAATTACTTTATTTGATATAGGACACCATGACAGGGAGTCTCTTATGAGACTTACCTTCTATTATCATTTCTTCTCATCCTACTTATACATAATTTTTGAGATTACGTGTACATATCTTCTTTTTAGTTTCCTATACATAGTTTCCTTATGATTGATTTTACATAGCTTATTTCAAAAATACCAAAAACAATACAAAATGTTAAAATACAAAAACATTAAAATAACTTAAAACACCAAAAACATTTCAATTGTATTCATTATCTATGATTTACATTTCTACTACCATGCTAGACTTACATTTTATTCTTTTATGCTATTGTTTGTTGATTTATCTACATTACCATGCTTCAATCAATCTTCTTTGATCCTTGATTGCTTCACTCTACCCATTGAGGGGGCATCTTACTTATACATTTGACACATACATTGATATATCTACCCACTGAGGGCATCATCTACATGAGTACATCATCCATGTCATGTAATTCATACACCACACATTCTAGTTATCATGTTGATGTACATTAATTCCTAGCTTACATAGATTAATCTTTAGACATTCACTAGTATATAACACTTGAGTGTGTTTATACATGCTTTTCATACTTTCACTTTTTTCTTTGATTAGTTAGATGTAATTGTATTTACAACATTTAGGTGGCTTATTTTCTTGTTTTGAGTAGCTAGATATTTTTACATTTATTAGTTCTTATTTTATCTCTTGTATGTGGCATAGAGTATTTTCCAATGTATTTTACTTGTTCTCTTCTATGTGCCTGTCACCCTTGTACCAACCTTGCTTGTTTTCAATTGTATATGTATATGGGAATTTAAATATAATGGTGTGCTTGTTTTCCTCGTTTGAGTGACATATGCCCATGTCCCTTGTTTGTTTGGCCCCTTGACCACTTTTGTGTGCTTCTTACTGCTTGCCTTATATGCTTGTTGCTTGTTTTGCTTCTTAATTATTTACAATGCCATGAACCACATCATGCATTATCTTGTTTTATTATATGCCATGATGGACATCACACTATATCCCTCCTTGACAACTAAAAACTAATAACTCACAACTAAGATTTCAAATTTTAATTCAATATACTACACATGTTATTACATTATTACATCTATCTAGGCAAACCCCTATTGATCTAAAAATCTCAAATATAAACTATGCTATATCTTGAGACATATTTTTAGATTAACATTAATATATCATATATTTCACAACATAACACACTTATAGGGCTCTTTCTTCTGAGGGTAGTCATGGTAGGGTCTTCATTCATACCCTCAAAAAAGAGGTCAATAATCAGGGGTTTTGTCATAGAGATCAGAACCTTATATCAGTTAAAAATTAGTTTTTAGAACACTTATAATAGTAACTAGAACCCAAACTAGATAGAATATAATATGAAAATAGTGATGAATATAGAAAAATAATAAAAAACAATAAAGGACAAGAGTGCCATACTTGGACTACAATTCTGGACATCAAAGTGTCTTATTTTTGGTGTTCCTATCTAAACAACAAAAAAATAGATTTTCCAAAAATAGACAAAAAGGTAAGTTTAGTTACATTTTTATTAGCTATAATTCAATTTGGATTGGGTAGTTTTAGTATAGTTTTACTCAAAGTATCTAGATATAGGGAGCATCATATGTGGCATGATGGATCTTACTTCTAGTTTTAAATTGGGTAGTTGGTATAACTTCTAGATTAGAATCCATGTTATAGACATCAGTGATTGGGGGTAATATGCATAACACATTTGCCTTCTTTTATTTTTATTTCATTGCATAACGTAGGTATTCTTAGTAGTTACATGCCTTATTACATGTATAGGTGGTTGGAATCATTTTAGAGTGGCTTTCATATAATCCTAGTTCCTAATTTCTAAGTGGCTTTCATACAAGCCTAATATCCAACTTTCAGAGTGGCCAAGATTGGCCTAGTTCTCAGTACACACTCAACTATCCATACCACATGGTCAAATTACAAATCATCCTTAGGCTTTAAGATCCATCTCATAAAATACTCATTCATATTAGTATCGGTTCATAGTTCCACACTTTAGGGGCAATGATGGAGCCAAAGGACTAACTAGCATTTGTATTATTTAGCCATTTACTTAGAGGGATTGGAAACATAATCAAAACATTATCTAACACACGTATGATCACATAACTTCACTTAGTGGGAAATGATGGAGCCAAAGGGATAGCCTTTATATTTGTAAACCACCCTATGGGAATTGAGCACTCATATTTGTTCAATATATTAATCTTGGTTGAACACATACCCAACATCACTCAGTATCACAACAAGTTTTGTATTGGTTCACATACATAATGATGTGTATTTGTTCCTTTCTCTTCCTCTGTCTTTTACCTAGATTTTGTACGTTCTTATTTTATACATAGCGTGTCTAGTAATAATTGATCTACTCTTTATTTTATCTTGTAGATTCACACTTCATGATATGATTTCTCTATGCAAACTTAACATAACACATCTTCATGGACTTCACTCTTTCAGGTAAGTTTAGGTATGCTTTCTACTTTTCCTTTATACTAGTATTTCACTTTGTTGCATCACTAGAATAAAGGGGGGGCAAATGTAGTCATATAAAATGTCCAAATTGGAAGTTTGAGTGTGTCTTATGACACCCTATCCAGAAGTCCTTATTACATGATTATGTGACCCTTCTAGACACCCTTTCACTCTTTGACAATCATCCATAACCTTTCAAATGGTTATTTTAGCTCAACCAAACTCTATTTCCCAAGCCAATCCTACCCCTCAAGGTCTTGAGCCTATAGGATAGGAGAACCATATCTGGACTAATATGCTAGACCCTAGGGTGTCCCATTTTTGCTGCTCTTATACCTTTGAAATTTGAGCCAAATAGTTATTTTAATTCAATTTCTATCTTTCATTATGTTAGCCTAGCATGAATACAATTTACCCATGACCAAATGTTCCCTATAAAAGCATATCCAAATTTCATTTATAAAGGAGGTGATAAAATCTTTCAAAGTAAGTAAGAATAAAAAAAACCACTAAGGTAATCTTTACTATTCTTTGCATACAATCACCCAATATAGTTTCAAACATATTCAAACTCTCATACTAGTCATTAACCACCACAATCACTATAAATTTAGAATTTTTGCATCTACATCACATTATTTCAAAAAACATATTAGGTGGGAGAACTACATATGAATTGATCCTTCTTTAGAGTATTGGTATGTAGGCAGTGTACCCACACAAGGGGTGTGAATCACATGTTCAATGCATCTTACACACACTAACCCCCCCTTTTTCAAGTGATTCAAATCCCATTTATAAAGCATGATGGATGGATAGGGTTTGAATATTAAATCCTCTCTATGGTGATCTCCATCAACATTCAACACTCAAGATTTCACACGCAAGATCACATAGGAACAATGAAAAGAACCCAAAAATCTAAGCTCTCTATGACCATTTTGGATAATAGTAGTAGGAGTAGATAACAATATTAAACCCAAAAGTGTCATGTTTTTGGCACTCCTATCCTTTTGTCAAATTAAAACTAGATTTTGATTTATGACACTATCTTAGTTTTGTATAGCCTATTTAAACCTTTGTCCCAACTGTCTTAGTTTAGTTTCAAGATAAGTTATATTTCTCCTTATTTATTTATATTTTTAGAAAGGTAAAAATGATAGATAAATTATACAAATCTAGACTATAATTATTGTAATATTCTTTACTAATTTATTAATCTAGACCCTAATCTAAAATAGGAATAAAACTCCATTATTCTTAAAATACTTGAATCATCTACTCATTAATTTTCATTTTTTTCTTGGTTTTCATTACTATAATCTTATTCTATGATAACCATATCAATATTTTGTTTATTATCTACATGGATATCATCATGATCCTAGGTATGATATCCCTCATTAGTTAATAACATATTAGATGCGTTGAGGGGAAGTTCAATATGTTGTTCAATAGACACACCCCCTAATCTAAGGATATGCATAGGTTGCATGGAAAATAGTAGAAATAATAAATTAAAAAGTACAATAATTTAGAACCCTAGTTGGTTTAAAACCCTAGGATTAAAAAAAATTGAATTCACATATGTCAGGTTCACCAAATACGTAACCCTAAAATTAAATAGTAGTGTGTATATATTTAAATTTAATATTAAGGTTAATAATATAGAAATGAAATGGCACAAGGGTGATAATGAGATATATAGTAGACCAATTAAATGCTAAAATCAGATATACACATACACTGAATTCATTAAGTTGAGATAGTCTAAATATGGAAAGGATAATTAGGATACATATATACATACATATATATGTATATATATATATATATATTTGTATGTATATATGTGTGTGTGTGTGTGTATTTATGTATATATATATATAAGTATGTATATATATATATATATATATATATATATATATAAGTATGTATATATATCTCTGTGTGTGTGTGTGTGTGTGTGTCTATATATATATATATATATATATATATATATATATATATATATATAGAGATTGCTTAAATTATTTTGATTTTTATTTAGTTTTGGATCTAGAATAGGATGAAAGTAATCAAGAATATAGTTCTAGAATAGCTGTTAGATTCTAGATTTGGTGCCTCTAGCTATATGAATAGTTGTGTTAGTTGTAGATGGTTACATAAATGTACTATTTGATTCTGACAATAGTATCCTATATGGAATATATAGATAAATAGGATGTGAACACCTAGATGTTTCTAGTTTTAGCTTTGCCTTCACTCTAGTGCATTCATATCTGGGTCATGGATAGTTGGTCCTTATGAAATGGTAAACAACTAGATTTCCATCTCTAATATGACCTTGGGAAAAATTGGATTAGTGGGCATATAGTGTCAAGTTAACCCCAATGAACCCACTTTCAAAATTTTCTACCTACATATCCAATTATTTAAAGAGGGCCTTAAACTAATGTACTTCTCCCCTACATGTTGGCTTGTGTATGAATTATGTAATGTGTCTAATGTAAGTACAACAATGACCTTGCTTTTAACTTGGAAAATTGATCTGTTGGGATTTTACTTTAGTAATTTAGACATGTATATTTTAGGCCCTATTATTGGTTTGAAATAAGGAAGCTTTGATCAATTGAATGCTTAATAGAGTTATTTTTGATAAGTGCCTTGGTCTCTTTGGTATTTTATAGGTTTCCTAGGTGAGGAATGAATGAGGTTTGATCTTGTATTTATATCAATTCATTTGGAGTAATAAATCACATTATAATACTTAGGATAACCATTATGATAGATTTCATTTTCAAATTGGATGAATTTAGGGAACTAAAAGCTTACATCATGGTAAGACAATAATTTCAGCACTAATATCTATCCTAGACATTAGTGTTTAGTTATTATCAAAATAAGTACATGTTCATCACTTATAGAGGTGTAAGAAAAGCATATTTTAAGAATTCTAAGCATGATATAGGGTTTATTTCATTAATATAAGACTCTTTGGATTAATATATGGGCCAAGGGGTATAATATAGATTATATTCAAAGATCATAGAGGCAAGCCATGTGTATAAATAAGAGGAATAACCAAAGTCTAAGTTGGATAAGTGTATATTATTTAGGTGTTATATAATCACAAAATATCATCTAAAAATGAGTAACATTATTTTTACTAGTATCCATACCATGGTTATCATTTAGAGTGGGAGGATGCCCACTCTATGTTTCACATTATGATCAATATTTACTTATTTAATACAAGACTCTAACTAACCATGTTGTTATTCTAGGCAAAGATTTTCAATTATAATGAAAATAAGATGAGTAGCATTGTTTTAACTAGTATCCTTTCCATGGTTATCATATATAATGGGTAGCCACACACCATAACATTCGCATGAATCTCAGGATTTACTTAATGCATATAGGATGAGTACTAACCATGTGGTTACTATGGTAAATTGTTCTCATTTATTTTCGAACATGTTAATGACACATTGTTTGCACTTGGTTGGATTCATTTTTGTTAGAAAACCTAGTCTAATAAAACAACAATGTAATTCAACAAACCTTTGTTAGTGGTCCACCTACTATTAAGCTATTTTATATGATCATTAGATAAATTTATAATATAATTCCCACTCTAAATAATTTTTTTATGAATTAAATAATTTTAAATATAATACTACTTGGGTTCCAAATCATATCAATGATGATATTTGACTATCTTAACAATAAATAAATTAAATATTCTGACAAGGTAAAAAAAAACTGTGATTGACATTTTAAATAACATTTTAAAATTTTTATATATTGGCTTGATTGAGATGAAGATGACATGAAGATAATGAAAAAAAAATATCAACCATTATATGTTCCAGATCCTCTTTTATAACATTAAAAGTCAGGAATTTTAAATAACAAAGTGAGGAAGGAAGTTGGTTTTAGATAAGAGAAAAGTAAGGAATTGATAAAATATTAAAATTACTATAATTCTATAGAATTATACAAATACTCCTCTATACACTTAAATATTTAAATATTTGAAATAAAAAAATTAGAAACAAGTCAAAAAATCTAAATCTAAAATCTATGTTATGTGTAATTAAATTAATATTAAAATCCTTACATACTTATAGGATCCATTACATAAGCTAAAAACACCCTGTTAAGTTTCAATGTCATATCTTATGTACAAGAAATAATTTCCTTCTCCTCCTCTCCCCCAAGAGGGTGATAACTACTTTCCCTCTAACCAGGTCCATACTATCACCTCTCTAAAATTTGAGGTAGCATATACTATTGTTATTAATGAATAAATTCAACCTATAGCTTCTTCAAACCCTCTTCAACATACGTGTTTACATGTTCAATCAAAAGTAACTAGGATTTACCCTTGTGAGACTCTAAGGGATCAAATCATTAGTATGAGAAGGTCAATTCTATATTTACAAATGTAGAATTAGATATTACATGAAAATATCAAAACATTGGAAAATAAAATTATAATACAAAATCCTCAAAGACACCCTAGTGTCAATCATATATATGCATGTTCACCTAGTCAATTCGTTACAAATAATGTTACATATCAAAATAAAAAATTAAAACAAAGTAACTCCACAACTAGTGATTTAAAAAGCATTCAAAGATAAAATAAGAGTTAAAGTGATGTACTAAGGGATATGATTAAATATAATTTGACCAAACTACCTCCTCCACATCCAGTGAGAAGATCTAGATATTATTGTGCATATCATAGAATTCACAGGCATCACTATATTTATGTTTGGCATTGAAAAAATACATACAATAGATAATTGATAATGAGGACCCTATACAAGGTAAATCCATCAATAAATACACAAGGACACAAGAACACATTCATAAAGGGTCAAATTGAAAAAAAATATAGAAGTTGTTACCAAAGCATAATTTAGAATAATGAAAGGATCAAAAAGCAAAATCAAAGCAAGAAATAGTACCACAAGCATAGCTAATGCATGAAAAAGATTCAAATATACCTATCTAAAATGAGGCTCAACTTTCAAATAATTATGGGTTTGGTAAAAAATATCTAAAATAATTTGATTATCAAGGTCAATTGTTGGGCAAGCATGCTCAAGGCATGACTACTTTTATTCTAGCAGTTGATAATGTTTGTCACCAAGGTTTGGGATTTATTGAACACCCTAAGGAAAGTCATTCCCAGACATAATTTATCAAAGGAAAAGATATAGATACAACAAAATTCAACACTAGTATTCCATTGGTTCAAAATCAAGATGATAATGATGAGTGGAATAATACAGGTTGTTATGATTTCCAAGATACTGACAATGAATCATAATATTTAGAATCATATTCGTAGCCATTCCTTTGTGCTTCATAATCATGAATAATTCCTTTATTTGATATAGGACACCATGACAGGGAGTCTCTTATGAGACTTATCATCTATTATCATTTCTTCTCATCTTACGTATACATAATTTTTGAGATTACGTGTACATATCTTCTTTTTAATTTCCTATACATAGTTTCCTTATGATTGATTGTACATAGCTTATTTCAAAAATACCAAAAGCAATACAAAATGTTAAAATACAAAAAACATTAAAATAACTTAAAACACCAAAAACATATTAACTGTATTCATTATCTATGATTTACATTTCTACTACCAGGCTAGACTTGCATTTTATTATTTTATGCTATTGTTTATTGATTTATCTACATTACCATGCTTCAATCGATCTTCTTTGATCCTTGATTGCTTCACTCTACCCATTGAGGGGGCATCTTACTTATATATTTGACACATACATTGATATATCTACCCACTGGGGGCATCATCTACATGACTACATCATCCATGTTATGTAATTCATACACCACACATTCTAGTTATGATGTTGATGTACATTAATTCCTAGCTTACATAGATTAACCTTTAGACATTCACTAGTATATAACACTTGAGTGTATTTATACATGCTTTTCATACTTTCACTTTTTTCTTTGATTAGTTAGATGTAATTGTATTTACAACATTTAGGTGCCTTATTTTCTTATTTTGAGTAGCTAGATATTATTACATTTATTAGTTCTTATTTTATCTCTTGTATGTGTCTTAGAGTATTTTCCAATGTATTTTACTTGTTCTCTTCTATGTGCTTGTCACCCTTGTACCAACCTTGCTTGTTTTCAATTGTATGTGTATGTGGGCATTTGAATATAATTGTACGCTTTCTTTCCTAGTTTGAGTGACATGTGCCCATGTCTCCTGTTTGTTTGGCCCCTCTACTACTTTTTTATGCTTCTTACTACTTGCCTTATATGCTTGTTTCTTATTTTGATTCTTAATTATTTACAATGCCATGATCCACATCATGCATTATCTTGTCTTCTTAGATACCATGATGGACATCACACTCTATCCCTCCTTGACAACTAACAACTAATAATTCACAACTAACATTTCCAATTTTAATTCAATATACTACACATGTTATTACATTATTACATCTATCTAGGCAAACCATTAATGATCTAAAAATCTCAAATACAAACTATGCTATATCTTGAGACATATTTTTAGATTAACATTATTAAATCATATATTTCACAACTTAACACACTTATAGGACTCTTTCTTCTGAGGGTAGTGATGGTAGGGTCTTCATTCATACCCTCAACAAAGAGGGCAATAATTAGGGGTTTTGTCATAGAGATTAGAACCTTATATCAGTTAAAAATTAGTTTTTAGAACACTTATAATAGTAACCAGAACCCAAACTAGATAGAATAGACTAGGAAAATAGTGATGAATATAGAACAATGATAAAAAAGAATAAAGGACAAGAGTGCCATACTTGGACTACAATTCTGGACATCAAAGTGTCTTATTTTTGGTGTTCCTATCTAAACAACAAAAAAATATATTTTCCAAAAATAGACAAAAAGGTAAGTTTAGTTACATTTTTATTAGCTATAATTCAGTTTGGATTGGGTAGATTTAGTATAGGTTTACTCAAAGTATGTAGATATAGGCATCATCATATGTGGCATGATGGCTCTTACTTCTAGTTTTAAATTGGGTAGTTGGTATAACTTCTAGATTCGAATCCATGTTATAGACATCAGTGATTGGGGGTAATATGCATAGCACATTTGCCTTCTTTTATTTTTATTTCATTGCATAACGTAGGTATTCTTAGTAGTTACATGCCTTATTACATGTATAGGTGGTTGGAATCATTTTATAGTGGCTTTCATATAATCCTAGTTCCTAATTTCTAAGTGGCTTTCATACAAGCCTAATCTCCACCTTTCAGAGTGGCCAAGATTGGCCTAGTTCTTAGTACACATTCAGCTATCCATACCACATGGTCAAATTACAAAGCGTCCTTAGGCTTTAAGATCCATCTCATACAATACTCATCCATACTAGTATCAGTTCATAGTTCCACACTTTAGGGGCAATGATGGAGCCAAAGGACTAACTAGCCTTTGTATTCTTGAGCCATTTACTTAGAGAGATTGGACACATAGTCAACCCATTAACTAACACACATATGATAACATAACTTCACTTAGTGGGAAATGATGGATCCAAAGGGCTAGCCTTTATATTTGTAAACCACCCTAGGGGAATTGAGCACTCATATTTGTTCAAAATATTACTCTTAGTTCAACACATACCCAACATCACTCAAACATCACTCAGTATCACAACAAGTTTTGTATTGGTTCACATAGCCAATGATGTGTATTTGTTCCTTTCTCTTCCTCTCTCTTTTACCTAGCTTTTGCATGTTCTTATTTTATACATAGCGTGTCTAGTAATAATTGAGCTACTCTTTATTTTATCTTGTAGATTCACACTTCATGATATGCTTTCTCTATGCACACTTAACATAACACATCTTCTTGGACTTCACCCTTTCAAATAAGTTTAGGTATGCTTTCTAATTTTCCATTATCCTAGTATTTCACTTTGCTGCATCACTAGAATAAAGGGGGGGTGGAAATGTAGTCATATAAAATGTCCAAATTGCAAGTTTGAGTGTGTCATATGACACCCTATCTAGAAGTCCTTATTACATGATTGTATGACCCTTCTAGACACCCTTTCACTCTTTGACAGTCATCCATAGCTATTCAAATGGTTATTTTAGCTCAACCAAACTCTATTTCCCAAGCCAATCCTACCCCTCAAGGTCTTGAGCCTATAGGATAGGAGAACCATACATGGACTACAAAGCTAGACCCTAGGGTGTCCCACTTTTTGTGCTCTTATACCTTTGAAATTTGAACCAAATAGTTATTTTAATTCAATTTCTATCTTTCATTATGTTAGCATACCATGAATGTGTTTTACCCATGACCAATTGTTCCTTATAAAAGCACATCCAAATTTCATTTACAAAGGAGGTGATAAAATATTTCAAAGTAAGTAAGAATACAAAAAAACCACTAAGGAAATCATTACTATTGTTTGTATACAATCATCCAATATAGTTTCAAACATATTCAAACTCTCATACTAGTCCTTAACCACCTCAATCACTATAAATTTAGAATTTTTGCATCTACATCACACTATTTCACAAAACATATTAGGTGGGAGAACTACGTATGAATTGATCCCTATTCAGAGTACTAGTATATAGGGAGTGTACCCACACAAGGGGTGTGAATCACATGTTCAATGCATCTTACACACACTAACCCCCCCTTTCAAGTGATTCAAATCCCATTTATAAAGCATGATAGATGGATAGGGTTTGAATATTAAATCCTCGCTATGGTGATCTCCATCAACATTCAACACTCAATATTTCACACGCAAGATCACATAGGATCAATGAAAAGAACGCAAAAATATTAGTTCTCTATGACCATTTTGGACAATAACAGTAGGAGTGGATAACAACATTAGACCCTAAAGTGTCATATTTTTGGCACTCCTATCATTTTGTCAAATGAAAATTAGATTTTGATTTATGACACTATCTTAGTTTTGTATAGCCTATTTAAACCTTTGTCCCAACTATCTTAGTTTAGTTTCAAGCTAAGTTATATTTCTCCTTATTTATTTATATTTTTAGAAAGGTAAAAATGATAGATAAATTATACAAATTAGACTGTAATTATTGTAATATTCTTTATTAATTTATTAATCTAGACCCTTAACTAAAATAGGAATAAAATTCCATTATTCTTAAAATAGTTGAATCATCTACTTATTCATTTTCATTTGTTTCTTAGTTTTCATTACTAGAATCTTCTTCTATGATAACCCTATCAATATTTTATTTATTATCTACATGGATATTATCACGATCCTAGGTATGATATCCGTCATTAGTTAAAGACATATTAGATGTTTTGAGGGGAAGTTCAATATGTTGTTCAATAGACACACCCCCTAATCTAAGGATATGCATAGGTTGCATGGAAAATAGTAGAAATAATAAATTAAAAAGTACAATAATCTAGAACCCTAGTTGGTTTAAAACCCTTGGAATAAAAAAATTTGAATTCACATATGTCAGGTTTACTAAATACTTAACCATAAAATTAAATAATAGTGTGTATATATTTAAATTTAATATTAGGGTTAAGAATATAGAAATGAAATGGCACAAGGTTGATAATTAGATATATAGTAGACCAATTAAATGCTAAAATCAGATATACACATACACTGAATTCATTATTTTGAGATAGTCTAAATATGGAAAGGATAATTAGGATACATATATATGTATATATATATATCTATATCTATATATTATATATATACACACACACACATATATATACATACATATATCTATATATATATACATATATATGTATATATATATATATATAAATATATATATATATATACATATATATGTATACAGATATATATATATATATATATATATATATATATATATATATATATATATATATATATATATATATACATATATATATATACATATATATATATATATACATATATATATATACATATATATATATACATATATATATATATATATATATATATATATATATATATATATGTATATGTATAATTTATAAATAAGAGATTAATTAAATTATTTTGATGTTAATTCAGTTTTGGATCTAGAATAGGATGAAAGTAATCAAGAATATAGTTCTAGAATAGTTGTTAGATTCTAGATTTGGTGCCTCTAGCTATATGAATAGTTGTGTTAGTTGTAGATGGTTACATGAATGCTACTATTTGATTCTGAAAATAGTATCCTATATGGAATATAGAGATAAATAGGATGTGAACACCTAGATGTTTCTAGTTTTAGCTTTTCCTTCACTCTAGTGCATTCATATCTGGGTCATGGATAGTTGGTCCTTATGAAATGGTAAACAACTAGATTTCCATCTCTAATATGACCTTGGGAAAAATTGGATTAGTGGGCATATAGTGTTGAGTTAACCCCAATGAACCCACTTTCAAAATATGCTACCTACATATCCAATAATTTAAAGAGGGCCTTAAACTGATGTACTTCTCCCCTACATGTTGGCTTGTGTATGAATCATGTAATGTGTCTAATGTAAGTACAACAATGACCTTGATTTTAACTTGGAAAATTGACCTCTTTTGATTTTACTTTAGTAATTTAGACATGTATATGTTAGGCCCTATTATTAGTTTGAAATAAGGAAGCTTTGATCAATTGAATGCTTAATAGAGTTATTTTTGATAAGTGCCTTGGTCTCTTTGGTATTTTATAGGTTTCCTAGGTGAGGAATGAATGAGGTTTGATCTTGTATTTATATCAATTCATTTGGAGTAATAAATCACATTAAAACACTTAAGATAACCATTATGATAGATTTCATTTTCAAATTGGATGAATTTAGGGAACTAAAAACTTACATCATGGTAAGACAATAATTTCAGCACTAATATCTATCCTATACATTAGTGTTTAGGTATTAGCAAAATAAGTACTTGTTCATAACTTGTAGAGGTGTAAGAAAATCATATTTTAAGCATTCTAAGCATGATATAGTGTTTATTTCATAAATATAAGATTCTTTGGATTAATATATGGGCCAATGGGTATAATATAGATTATATTCAAAGATCATAGAGGCAAGTCATGTGTATAACTAAGAGGAATAACCAAAGTCTAAGTTTGATAAGTGTATAAGATTGAGGTGTTATACAATCACAAAATATCATCTACAAATGAGTAACATTATTTTTACTAGTATCCATACCATGGTTATCATTTAGAGTGGGAGGATGCCCACTCTATGTTTCACATTATGATCAATATTTACTTATTTAATACAAGACTCTAACTAACCATGTTTTTATTCTAGGCAAATATTTTCAATTATAATGAAAACAAGATGAGTAGCATTGTTTTAACTAGTATCCTTGCCATGGTTATCATATATAATGGGTAGCCACACACTATAAGATTCACATGAATCTTAGGATTTACTTAATGCATATAGGATGAGTACTAACCATGTTGTTAATGTTTTAAATTGTTCTCATTTATTTTTGAACATGTTAATGACACATTGTTTGCACTTGGACGGATTCATTTTTGTTAGAAAACATAGTCTAATAAAACAACAATGTAATTCAACAAACTTTTGAGAGTGGTCCACCTACTATTAAACTATTTTATATGATCATTAGATAAATTTATAATATAATTCCCACTCTAAATAATTTTCTTATGAATTAAATCATTTTGAATATAATACTACTTGGGTTCCAAATCTTATCAATGATGATATTTGACTGTCTTAAAAATAAATAAATTAAATATTCTGA
This sequence comes from Torreya grandis, assembly GCA_037957365.1. NCBI lineage: Eukaryota > Viridiplantae > Streptophyta > Pinopsida > Cupressales > Taxaceae > Torreya > Torreya grandis. Next base: position 326,949 of record JARHVA010001163.1, on the reverse strand, counting down.
CAAGGTAAGAAAAGGTGTGATTGACATTTTAAATAACATTTTAAAATTTTTATATATTGGCTTGATTGAGATGAAGATGACATGAAGATAATGAAAAAAAAAATATCAACCATTATATGTTCCAGATCCTCTTTTATAACATTAAAATTCAGGACTTTTAAATAACAAAGTGAGGCAGGAAGTTGGTTTTAGATAAGAGAAAAATAAGGAATTGATAAAATATTAAAATAATTATAATTCTATATAATTATACAAATACTCCTCTATACACTTAAATATTTAAATATTTGTAATAAAAAAAATTAGAAACAAGTTAAAAAATCTAAATTGTGTGAATTTGTTATAAGTATACATGTGCAAAATAAAATGATTGCATATTTTTGTAATAAAATAGTTAGAATAGTGAAAAAACACAATAAATAATTTTTATATATTAATTAATCATAGTATGTTTCATTTCTAGTATGTTTTTAGTTTTGATATCTATTTTTTAACAAATGCAACTCATATATATATATATATATATATATATATATATATATATATATATATATATATATATATATATATATATATATATATATATATATATATATATATATATATATATATATATATATATATATATATATATATATATATATATACGATACATTTGAATTGCATTTGTAATAAAAATAGACATAAAAACTAAAAACATACTAGAAATGAAACACACTAGAATAAAAAGTACTACTTGATTGTTTAAATTCTGTAAGAATCATATGAAGCTCTAAAATATTTTTAGATGAAACACACATGATATAGAAATATGTAGAAATTGAATAAATTTTATATTAAAAATACCAATACAACTATTTGAAGTTGGGTTTCTCTTATTATAATCTCATGTCCCTGCTCCTCCCATTTATTGCATTTTAACAAATTACGAAAGTTCAAATACCTGATCTTATTCATCCCATTTCTTGTATATTAAATTTATCATCTTTATCTAGTTTATGCCCCTATTTTTATATTTAATGTGTGTCCCTACTCTTGTTAATGCCCTTGCTCTTATATTAAATTTATCACCCTGTTCCTGTGCATCACATAACTACTTCTTTTTAAGATTCTTCTAATCGATCTTCCCTTGAAAAAAATGAACACCAAACCCAAAATATTTGTTTATAAATATTTTTATATTTAATTTTACCATAAATAAATACCTCTTAATTCAAAAATTAGGATTTTCAAAATCTGAATGTGTCATCATAAATTTTCATTTTTGCTTAAAATAAAACATGGCAAAATTTTAGTTGGCAATAATATTTATAAGTCACATTGAAATATGTGTATGTAAAATATAAAAGTAGGATATTAAAATTATTAATAGGTAATAGATACATAATTTAAAATAATATACCTTAGGTACATAATTTTTTAAATTTGAATATTTATGAATAGTTAATGAAGGTTTTAAAAAAAATATAGTACTTATGTATCGATAGTAAAAGAGTAAACATTGTATAATTAAATTATTTTAAGTAAATTTAAATTTATTATTATTTAAACATTTTTATATAAAATGATTAAAGGAAATATTAGCCTACTCAAAAAAGGAGTAATCTCCTATAAAATTAGTACAATTAAATGAATTAAGATTCTACTAATATTCTAATAAGATATAATGCATCTAAATATATGTTAAATATAGAAATTAAAAAATTCAATGTTTTAGTAATAATAATGTGAAGGATAAATTATAATTATCTTATACATTGATGCACAAGTAGGTCTAAGTAGTGAAATCTTAGAAATAGAGTGTCTAAAGATATGGATCTAGTCATCAAATTATGAATATTAGATTTCTACCATTCTAGACACTTGCATTGCCCTATAGACACTAGCATTGAATATAGTGTCCTTTTTATACCACTAATGTCTTCTATAAAATATTAAATATTTTATATAAATTCCACCTATGACTATTGGGGTTCACTATTTCCTTTTAGATTCTCTTTGTGTATCATGTGCACAGTCTCTCAATGTCACTTTTTAAAAATCAAACCCTAGCTTCTATAATTAGGGCATGCCAGCTTAATCAAGTGGGATCAAGTGGAGTTAAGTTAACCTTAAATAAAAATTTATTATTGAGTGTTTTTTACATATCTAATACTCTAAAAATGTCCTAAAACATATGTAGTTATCCACTATGTGAGGACTTGTCTGTCAATAAGGGTGAAATATGCTATATGTGAGTGCATGTAGTGATCTATCTTGAAACTTGAAAAATAATAATCGTGGGATTAGTTTTGAATTATTTTAATGTGTAAGAATATTGATCCTGTGATTGATATTTAAATAGGTAATAATAAGGTATTTTTTAATAATTAAGAGATGTTTTTTCTTGGTAAGTGTTATATGTGTGTTTGAATGGTAATTGGTGACAATGAATGGTATTTGACTTATATTTAGAATTTTTTTGAAAATAATCTCATAAGGGGTTAACTAATACAAATAGGTTGATCCATATATTTAAAGATCTATAAATTTGAGTGTTTATGAGGTATAGACACTAGCATTGGAACTGGGACACTAATGTCGATTCTAGCGTCTAGGTTTGAACGTTAGTGTCCTAGAGAATAGAGAATTTTTGAAGTTCTATAACTGATAGTGAAGGATATATATCAAGGTTTAAGTAATAATATTAACATCATACCATAAGATAATAATTTAATCATAGTGAGATGGTGAACACAAACCTTGTAATAATAAGAAATTCAAAAATTGAAGGGTATATCATAGAGTGATATTTTAAAAGTGTGCAAGAATAATATACCATGTAAAATATAGATTTGAGTATATAAATTCCCTTACCTCACCCTCCCCCCACCTTTAATCTAGTAATGAATAAGGATGAAATTACTAGTTTAAATAAAATAAGTGTGTACCCTCATGTGTACAAAACACATTTTATTAACTTGATACCTATTTGAGTTTGTTATATGTGCATGACATACAACCAAGAATAGGTTATAGGTGTAATTAGTGCATATAATCTAAAAATGAATAATTGAAATTACTTGAAAGAAAAGAGAACAAGGAAAGAGTACAATTTTGTGTCAATACAACCATGTTTCCCCTTTGTAGTTTGATTTTGTAATGATGATTCCTAACTAAAGCACTAGAGAGAGGTTAAAAAATGAACCTTGGAGATGTGAAAAATGGAATTGGAGGGTAATCATGCTCATAATTTGGTTTAAGGATCAGTATTATAACTCACATGTATATAAAATCTATCCAATCTAGCCAATCTCACTTGAGTCAAATGGTATAACCATATCAACCCATAATAATAGAAGTAGTGAAATTTTATTATGAGTGAATAGAATATTGATTGCACTACTCAAGGTAAACAACTACAGTAGTAGATAAAATATTAATTGGTGCTTCTAGGTAAGGTTTGTGCATAAATATTGGTATGTTTTAAATGATCTATCTATAATTTGTTGTATTTACATAGCATATACACCTTAAATGTGTCTCAATCCAAAGTATATTTCAAAATGTAACCTATGATCTATAAATTGTGTATAATATGTGTTATAAATCTAAAAAATGTTGTCCCAAATATGTGTCAAATATAGAATATTTTATCACAAGTTTATATCTAAATCAATTAAAATATATTAGATTATGATAATTATATGTATGTGGACTCATGTCTCTATGAAGTACCCCATAATATGCCCCACTTGAGGTGAAAGGAAATGAAATATATATTCACCTTTTCTCAAAAGGATAAGATAACCATGTTATATCTGGATCAATCATGTAGTAAAGAATCATATTATCATATCATGTCTAAGTATATTTATCAATGAATCTCACATTATCAGATCATAAAAACTAATATGTATGATGTGGATCATGGAAATGTATATAAGTAACAATCTTAATAAAAAAATCAACTACACACACAATAACACTCAATGCCATTAAAAAAGGGGTCTATGAAGACTAAAAACAAGGGTCACATTCAAATGCTACACTCTCAAGGGGAGGACATGTTAAAATATCCACATCTCAGAGGAAAAATAAATAGTAAGGGCACTAGGATCAATAAACAAGTAACATGTTCAAATGTTCCAAAATAAACACAAGGAATTAAATAAGGAATACACTCAAGTAAGTCATGTGATAATATAAAATAAGTGAAATATAAAAATCTAGCATAATCATGTCATACTAATTTGTGAATATATGTGTTAGCAAGATGTCATGTAAAATATCATATCAAGTGCATTGTGTAAGATAGTAGTATGAGTATATGCATGTGTAAGTGTTAGTTTATAAGCTCAAAATGAAAATGTAAAATTATCATAAAACCATATAACCTCTATCAATCATCATCAATAGAGTCAAGATTCCCCCAATGTAGTGTGTCATGTGGTAAGAACAAAGCTCCAAGATCTGCATGTGCATGTATCATGGATATGGTGTATGCATGTATCACACATAAGTTCTAATGAAACATGTGTGTATAAAAATGGTATTATATATTATAACATAATGTAAGAAACATGTGAAAAATATACTAAATATGTGAAATGCTAAATATTTGTGCATTTTTTATTTATTTCATTTTTTAATATTTTTTAGTTTTCAATTTTTTTTTCAAATTTTCAATTCTTTAAATTAGACAAGATGTTGTGTATATATTTTAGGATAACCACTATCAATTATACATTTAATTATCTTATTAAAATACAAAAACCTAATTATATGGTGCCCATGCCTTCTATTATATTCATGAAAATATTTTGTTCTCCTTAAAGTATGTAAAGGAGGTATTGTGACCAAGTTGTTTCGAAGCATTACCATTAGAATCTTATTTAGAATCTTATTATCTTATTGCATACATTTTAAATAATTAATTGCAAATGAATTTTTTTTGAGATTATTTTTTTGATATTTTTGAGGTCAATAAATCCCCATTTCTAAAAACCAAAGACCCTTGTTTAAAATTGTGTAAATTTGTAGCTTAAAATTAAAAATTCAATTGATCAAAGCACCCTTAACAAGTTTGCATGTTATTTTCATTTGAAGATCATTCATACCTAATTTGGTTGGCATATTTGTTCATAATTTTAATTCAATCTTGACTAAAGTTACTAACATTGGATCTTTATGTTTCAGGTTACAGCTCCAATGGAGTCCATTTAGAATGGGCAATAACTGGGTTTCATGATTTTTGTATCAATTTGGCCTTTTACTAGCCTTTGACAATAAAATTAAAATCATCCTAAAACTCTCATTCAAATTACCCTAGCTTAGGTTCTTTTTAATCAAATTCAAATTTGGTGGGAACAATTTATAGAAGAATTATTAATCATGCCATGTACTTAGTTAAATTTTTATCCCAAGGTTTAGCCATGTTTATTAACACAACCAAAAATTAGTCTAAAATGTTTATGTTTGGTCCCTTTATGCCTAAATCCCCCCTTATTCCCTTTTATTTCCACATGGTTTAACTACTTGTTAGGTCTTTTTGTTATGTTTTAGACTTTAGCTAAAAGCCTTATCCTAAGACTTTAATCCATCTCTTTTATTATTCATAGGGTCCCCTTTATCATGTTTAAAACTTAGATTAAAATGTTGAAATTAAGTTTTTACTTGTGTTTATTAACATGAAATAAAATCATAGTCTAAATTTTTTATGCTAAGTTATTTATTTTCATGATCCTAACTTAAATATCATTTTCACCTGCAGGATCAATGGTATGCATTTGCTCAAGTAGAGTTGATTGGATGGTGAGAGATAAAGTTAATAAGTAAAGAGCCTCAATCAGTTATGCACATTCACTTGAGAAAGAGTATATAATAGTGCATGATCAAATTTTAAAAGTTAAGACATGACCCTAAATTTAAAGTCCAAACATGTCCTTGAAGATCAATTGTATGTGGCCAAGCATACACATTTTGATCTATGATGCATAATAATTCAAAGCTTTAATGGATCCCCAATATAGTGAAAAGGTAACAAGTGTCACATTATATCCAAAGAACACTCAATATCCAATGTCATTCAACCTTATGAATCAAGATCTAATAGAGTGTGTTTTCTTAGATGAAGATGATCAAATAGTGCATAGAAAATGTTCAAAAGTCAAGAATCTTGAAATTAACCATAGAGATGAAAAGTGGCACAACTACATGCCATGAATAAAATTTTTATCATCTTCTAAATATAAAAAGTACGTGACTTGTATATGCATTCTGATTAATTATCTATGGAGAAAAGGGTATAATCTAATATATCAAGATCAATGATGCATATTTTTTTAGTCATAAAGGATCCAAAAGTGCAAGATAGAGGTTGATAATTCAAAGAAGAAAGAAAAAAATGGTGGTGACAAGTGTCACAACCAAAAGGAATGTAAAAAAATGGCTAATGGTGTTTGATCTTGTAGATTGAGATCAATAGTCCACACCAATATTTGCAAAAGAGAATCCAATAGTACAAGATCAAGGTGGAATCTTCAAAAGACATCGGTCACTTTTTAAATATTAATGAACAAAATGCCATGAAAATTCCATAGGGATGCCATAAATCTTATTGTTTAAACTATATGCCACCATTAAATCACTAAGAATACCTTTAGAAGAGACCTAACACACACTAATTACCTAATTTAAGCATTTATTGATCCTAATAAAGCCTAGGAGAGTTAAATTATCATATGTGCAAGAAGAATTCAATATATAACTAAAGTATAGACCACTAGTGAATAATTTGAACAAATTCATGACCACTATGAAAAATTACAAAAATCCCCTACTCTACACCACCTTTGGGTAATAACAAAGTATATCAACATCACTATGCATGAAAAGCTTAAACCATGGATTATGTCTCTATAAAAGGAAGAGAAGAAAAGAATGATTTCACCAAGAGCATCAGGTGGATCACAAATATAAAATGCAACACCAAAAGTGACTTAATCATTAGTAGGGGTTTAATTTAATCTAGATACCCCCAACTTGAAAAGAGTGATAGAAAAGAAGGCCATCATTACTGAATAAAAATTCACCTTTCAAAAAGTGGAACCATTTATTAGTTTGACTCTATTGGAAGGATAGAGGCCTAGTGAGGTTTATATCTTTAAAAAATACCTACTGAAGCTAGATCAAGCACAATCTGATCAATTATAGCCTATCATCAAAGTCATGATGCAATAATAATTTTTTTTAGAAGAGACTACCATCTTATCAATCCAAGAGGATAGATTCAAGTTATTTGAGAACACCATGATTGAATTATTTAATTCCTTAAATTTAGTCAAAACCAAAAAAGAGGCAAAATGTAAGCAAAATTCCATGGCTACAGGCCAAGTTGGCCAATGACAAGATTCAAGCTATCATGTGAAGGACTTGATCAAAGATTTGACCAAGAATCAAGTCCCTAGATTCAGTACAGTTAGCCTAGCCCATTTAAATATGGCTGTGGATATATTGGTGGATAAAATCAAAGCCCTTGGAAGTTATTCCAAGGAGATGGAGGACATTTACAAGGACCTCAAATAAAAAGAAAATAATATTTTACACATATAGGATAACTTAATCAAAGAGCCAACCTCACTTAGTCCTTTGAGCTTTATCATTGATGAGGAGTTCAGGCATATAACTTCTCCATTCATATATCAAGTAAGGAACCAAGGTCAAGAGAAGATAGGGGCTGATAACAAAAATATTATGGGCCTATTATTATCATCTAAGGAGAAGATAGGGGATATTGGGAGCATCAAATAAGCTTTGGAGAGAGCTGAGAAAGATATCAGTAACCTAGGAGATCAAGAAAAAGAGTTGTTCATGAGACCCATAATTGACCTCCATTTGATCAACAAGAAACATTATATAATTAAGATCATAAAAGGAAGGTAGAAGGCTATAGCAGCACTAGGGTCATAAAGTTAGTTTGATTAGGAATATTCTTTTGGAACTAGCATTGTATATTTTGGAAATGGAATATTCTTTATATAAAGGCATGTATAGCTTGTAATATATATTGCCTATAGGTCAGTATATTAGAAAATGTCATTTTTTATATAATTTAATAGAAAGGATAGTTATCCTAGACACATGTACAAATGTAATTTGACATTACTAACTGACATACCTCATGAATGGTCTATATAAAGAGGTATTGCCAATTGTAAAGAGAGAGAGTTTGGAGCAAAAAATATTTGTGCTAATTTTGGAGTAATTTAATGCAAATAAGGAATTTTGAAGAAGTTTGTCTCATTTGTTTGTGTGGATTATATTTTGTCTTCTCTCTCAATTGTTTGATCTACAATTTATATTTGAACAGTTCTTATTGATTCTTGATGAGCACCCTTTTTTGTAGAGTTGTTAATTTGTGATAATGCTAAGTTAGACGAAGATTATTAAGTTCATATTGTTATCTATGCTATTTCATGTTATATGTTGGTTTTAATTGCATATTTAGATGGTATTTGAACTTTTTCATAATATTTGTGTTGAATATCATCAACATTCATATGTCTCTTTTCTGCCTTATCATTCCTTTTTCTCTTTTTATCAATTTAATTTAGTTTACCTTCATTGTATATATTCATGCTAGTTTAGGTTTAGACTTAGGGTTGATCATAATTCATTCAAATTATCATATATTTTGTTTAATTTCATATATTTTCTTTAGGCCATGATTTCTCCCAACAACCAAACATCATAAATTTGTGAAATAGTTAATGTGCTTTGCCTCTATCCCACCAAAGATAGTAGGATTATCACAACATGCAACTCATGCAATAGATTACTTGAATCCAAAAATGAGAAGAATTTCTTAAACACTATATGTTGACCTAGTGATACACATTTAGGCATTAATAATTTGGGTTTATAATGAGGGTATTATATCTTTGAAAATTTGAAATATCTTTGCTCATTTTTATGAATTTTGCTCAAATATCAATATATTATTTACATATTTATGTTTATTTTAGAATATTTTTGTCAAGATCAATGATCATTATGGTTTTTGACCACTATTTGTGCTTATTTAGACAAAGATAGATGTTTTTTGGAGTTTGATGATTAATTATGGTGAAGATAGATTGATATATGTGAATCTAATGAGTTTTAGGTTAGTAATAGCTATTTAATTCAAATATTGATAAATCCTTTGTAAATTTTAGTTTATTTAAACTTAAACATGTAAAGATCATTCATATTTATGTATTTGGACATATCTTTGAGCTAATTTAGTTAAATATTTATGTCTTTTGCCATCCTTTATACATATTTGTACAAAATTTGCTTAATGTGCAAGTCTGATCAGTATTCTTTATAAAGATAAGACTTACACATCATATTTTAAATAGGGTTCAAAGCTCTCAAGCTAGAATTGTCAATTATAAGGACTACATCATGTTAAAAGACAAGGGTTCCCCTTATTTCATTATAAGTTCATAGGACAGCTAGGTGAGATAAAGGTAAGTGTAGACTTTCAAGGTCTTAGCCAACTTCACCAGTTCATGGTGATCCTATGTTCAATCCATATCAATGTATAGCTTGGATAGGTGGTTCTTCAATCAATGTGTCATGTGTGGTACATGACCTTCCTCATAATTCTAAAAAATATTTACCATCGTTTATCCCAAATAATTTTTTCACAACTAAAGATCACATTGAATCTTTCAAAGTTATTTTAAGATTGCTAAATGTGGTTCATGAAGATGTAGAATGTAGACTATTTCCATTTAGTTTCAAATATTTTATATATGATTGGTTCGTCAATCTTCCAAAAAATTATATCACTAGTTGGAATGATTTCAATATGATCTTTATTAATTAATTTGGTAAATCATTAGTCCTTGTATTCTTTACCAATAATTCACCATAGTGAAAAGAGATTCTAGTGAAATAATTAGAACATTTAATGCCATATTTTAGAAAATGTTTATCAAAACCATATCTCCTTATAGAACTGATGAGGCTTTAGCCTTAGAAATATAAAAGGATTCCTTAGATACCATGACTTTTATGTTTCTCAAAAGATCTTCTCAGGTCATTAACGCATTAGTCTTAACATATGCTAAAGTTGTGATCATTAATGACCAAATGCAACCTTAGGGCCAATGGCATACAATATTCCTAATATTAATCCAAAATTTCCCATTCTAAATGTTATACTCGATTCCAATTAGAATATGCCTACCCTAAACCAACTTCCAATTTTGAACCAACTACCTTTAAGTCATGTTCATCCTAGCCAAAACCTAGGATTCCTAAACAATGTTGTAAGTGGATCTCATCCATAAGACCAAAGAGCTCGGGTGCTAACCATTATCACTAGTAACACTTAATTTCATAATTATGAGGCCCCAAAAAATGAAAAAGACTTTATCTTAAAGATGGTTCAAAAGATAAGTACTAATTTTATTCAACTATAGAAGTAAGTTGGTAACACTGGGGAAATTCTAATAGAAGTCTCTCATATCAAAGGTTCACTAGGCCTAATAAATAGTTTCACAATGGTAAAAATAAAAATAATGAATCCTCAGGTAAGAACAATAACCTTGAGATTAATATTTGTGATGTTTCAATAACTGAATATTGTAGGGTCCATAATACTTCCAAACATGGTGAGTTAGACTGTCTTGAATTCTGTAATGCTTTTGAGTTGTTTCAGGCTGAGTTAAATACTCCTAAAGGTGGATCTAATAGAGATAATTCTATAGGTATATCTAAATCTTCTGAGTCATCCAAATCTATATATACAAGCATAATGGTGGAGACCTTTGACTTCTCATTACAAAAAGAGAATGAGCCTAAATATACTCCTGAGGAGGTGCATGCCTTCCAAAAGTATTTGAATAATACCTATCCTCTAAGGAATAGGGAGTAAAATAAACCCTTGATAACTTCAACTCCACCCAGTAACTTTGACTTTCCTCTAGATCTTATAGTTGACAACCCTAAGCCTCCAAAGGGAAGTACCTCTAAACATAATGTTGATTTACTTAGTTCTTTTTCCAAGGGTGTGTATAACATAGTTGAATATATGAATAGGGTTAAAGCTAACATCAAAATACATAAGCTAACTCAAATTACTGAGTAGATAGACTTGTTACTTGAATCTTTATCCAAGAAACCTGGGAAGCTACCTAAGGCTACAAATTCTAATGTTGCTATGCATAATAAAAAAGAATACGTCCCAACTTTCTTGCTGATAGTAAGAATCCTTGGTAATAATTTTCATAAATATTTATTAGAATTAGGTGCATCTACTAACATCATGCCTAAAGGTATTATTGAGCAACTTTGTTTAACTCCCATTAAATCTGATAGAGTTGTGACTCAATTGGATAAGTTCAGGGTGAAATTAATTGGTGAATTACTGAATATTCACATGAAAATTTCTTCTAAACCAAGGATAGAATAGTTCATTGACATGAAAGTGGTCAATATTCATGATGCATGGGATTTAGAGACTAGACCAAATCTCTGAATGGTTACATGTCTACTAACTATTCCCACATGTGACTTCCATGGAAGGGAGTTTCAAATTAGATCAAGATAGAAAGGGAACCTAAAATGAAGCATGTGATTACTGAATAAAATGCAACCAATGAGAGGGTCAACATGGTTAACTTATATTTGGGTATTTACACTCTTGACACCCTTAAGATAAATGACTCTAGAGAAACTCTTATTATGCTTGGGATATGGAAATTATATTTTGATGTTATAAGATGTAATTTTGAATCAGGGGTAGGAATTGTTTTAATTAATACTATTGGGGAAGAGTTCAATACTTTTTACCAAATTTGGTTTTCATGCACTAACAATCTAGTATAATATGAAGCTCTAATCTTAGTTTTATAATTTACTATCAAACACAAAGTCAAAAAACTACTAGTTTATGGTGACTTAGAACTAGTGATTAACCAAATAAGAAGTAAGTACTAATGAAAGTTATCTTACCTCAATAAATACATGTTTAGAACATGGGAATTGATAGAGTACTTTGATGCCTTTAAAATTGTCTCTATTCCTAGTGTAAAAAACTAAGCTACTAATGAGCTAGCCTTAGATAGAGCTAATCTTATGCCCAACCAAGATTTTAAACTAGGAAACCTTAGTGTTGAATTGGTTCCTTATCCCTCAGTCCCTGATAATATCAACTATTTGTAGGTTTTCAATGAAGACCAGTAGATCTTAGAATTCATGAATATTTTAGGAGTGTTTGAGGCCCACATCATTGATGAAGCTGATGAAAATACTCTTGATAGAGGCAATGTTGATGACAAGATCATCAAGTTGAATGACTATAAGATTCACAAAGGCATGATTTCCCTAGAAAGATTATTTGACATAGATAAATTGTATGTGAATATCAAAGTTCCCAAAGTAAATGGGGAAGATTAAAATGTTGTTAACCTAGGTTCTTAAGGTCAACCCCAGCTAGTCAACATTGGTACAACCACCACTAGTGAAGAGTTAAGGAGAGCTAAAGATTTGTTAACCAAGTATAAAGATGTTTTAGAATGGTCATATGAGGATCTAAATATCTTTGATTCTAGGGTCATAATTCATACCATACCATTAAAATAAACATACAAGCCTTTTAGGCAAAACCAAAGACCTATCAACCTTTTCCTAGAACCTTTGATTTATAAAGAAGTTAAGAAATTTTTAGATGCAAGGATAGTGTTTCCCATTAGGCACTCCACTTGAGTATCTAACCTAGTGCTCATATGAAAGAAAAATTGGGAAATCATATTGTGTGTAGACTTTATAAATCTAAATAGAACATCTAAGAAAGATAATTATCTTTTCCCTTCGCTTGATTAAGTTATTTAGATTATTAGTGGTTCTACAATGATGTCCTTTCTTGATGGTTTTTAAGGATATAACCAAGTGCTCATGAATAAGGAGGACAAACTAAAAATTTAATTCACTACTAAGTGGGGCACCTTTTCCTAAAAAAGGATGCTCTTTGGACTAATAAATGTAGGTGCAAATTTCCAAAGAGTAATGGACCACACTTTTTAGGGGCTAATAGGTAAGTGAATTATCATTTACATGGATGACTTAACTATATTTTCAAATAATAGGGAAGATCACATCATGCACTTACAATAGGTATTTGAAAGATGTATAAGGTATGGAATTTCTCTCAATCCTTATAACATTATTTTTTATGTTACTGAGGGAAACTTATTGGGACATGTTATAACTAAGGAGGGTATTTATATAGATCCAGATAGAATAAATGACATATCTAAAATAGAACATCCTAATAAAAAAAACTAAAATCTTTATTTGTGAAGATCAACTTTGTGAGGAAGTTCATTTTTGGTTTTACATAAATAGTGAGACCTTTGAATGACATGTTGAAGAAAGATGCTAAGATCACTTGGAATTAAGAGACCAATAAGGCCTTCAAGTAAATAAAATAATCAATTGGGTAAGCCCCTATTATGATAATTATATACTTTACTAAAGACTTCTATCTTTATTCATTTGCTTCTGAACATACAATTATAGTTGTCCTAACTTAGAAGATAGATGGATGTGATCATCCTATTACTTTCATGAGTAATAATTTTTAAAATGTTGATTCAAATTATTATCTTATTGACAACTAAACATGTGTTTTTGTCAAGGTAATGACAAAATTTAAGCATTATATCCTTAGAAATAAGGTATATGCAATATTACTAGATCCTGTTATTAATTTTATGCTAATTAAATTTTAACTTGGAGAAAGGAGAGGTAAGTGGATGTTTGTTCTCCAAGAATATGATCTAGAGATGAAGACTAAAAATTTGGTAATATGCCAAGATTTAATTTAGATGATTTCCAATACTAATCCCAAAGTGAGTGTCATGCAGGTGGAATAACAAAAAAATTAGCCCAGTGATTGGTATGATCTTATTATTCATTTACTAATTAATATCTATTGTACTATAGGGTTAATTAGAAATCAAAAGAGATATTTAAGGCTCAAGGAAGCTCATTTTATGATCAAGGATGGATTTTTGTATAGGAATAAATTTAAAGTCATTTACCTAAGGTGTGTTTCCAAGGAAGAGGTAGCTAAGATCTTAAGCACTTTCCATGAAAAGCTAAGAAGTGGACATCCATCTAGAAGGACAATAACCTATAGGATCCTTAGGGTTGGTTACTAATAGCCTACTATCTTCAAAGACACACATGTGAGAGAATACCACTCATGTCAAGTCTTTAATGCTAAAGATCCCAAGGCATCCATGCCACTAAATCCAGTAATGATTGATAAATCCTTTGCCCAATGGCAAATAGATTTTATGGGGGTCCTTAATGCTAATTCTTATAATGGTCACAAGTATGTTCTGACTGATACTAAATACTGTACTAGATGGACTCAAGAAATGGAAACCAAGTAGTGTAGGACTAAAGAGGTTATCAAAATTTTAAAATAAAATATATGTATAAGGTTTGAGACACCTGTATCTCTAGTCTATGATAATGGATCTTCCTTTGTATCTATTGAGATGATTGAGTGGGAATTTGAAAACAACATTGTCCTCAAGTTCTCATCAAACCATTATCCTCAAGGTAATGGAGTTTCAAAATAAACAAATAAAAACTTGATGAAAACCATAAAGAAGTCTACAAATGATAAATCGAGGACATGGCACAAGTAATTTAAGTATGCCCTTTGGGTAGATAAAACTAGAATCAAGAAAACTCTTAAGGCATCACCATTATTTCTAGTATATGGTTAACAACCTATATTCCCTATAACACTCAAGTTGCCAATATATAAGTTTATAACAGAGTACATAGAGGAAGATCAAGGATTTATAAGTTCAAGGTTGTTGGACATCATACAGATGAAGGATGCAATAGTGGAAGATTTTGCCAATTTTAGTAGGCACCAAACCATAGTCAAGAGGTGGTTTGATAAGCATTCAAATATAAATGTGTTTAAACAAAGATATTTAGTTCTTATTTGGGATAAAGCCTCAAAACCAAAAGGAAAACATGGGAAGTTCATACCCTTATGGATTGGCCCATATCAGATTACTGAGACCCTAGGAGATAACACCTTCAAACTAAAAGACTTACAAGGAGAAGAGTTCACATTACCAACCAATGGGAAATACCTTAAAAGGACTATTTCATATAATTTGGACTTATCAATAGTCTAAATTTTAAAAAACTATAAAAAATAAATTGGATTGTATCGAGATTAAATTAGATTGTATTAAATTTAAGTTGGACTTATTACAAATAAATCACATCTATCTAATGTATTTTTTATAAGTCCAAATTATTTAAAATTATCATAAATAATTATAAGTTCAAAAATATCTTAAATAAATTAGAGTTCATCAAGAATTACTTGGACTTATTACATATAAATCACATCTATATTATATATTTACAATAAGTCCAAATTATGCAGTTATTCAAATGGGTTCATAGACCATGCATTTATAGATAACAAGACTTATTAGTTTATTTATTAAGTAAAAATAATTCATACATCAATTTGGTGCTCAGGTGATATGTGATTTAAAACACCTGTGATGATTGGGTGCCATGTGTCATTGGTTTATTGGATCATGAACTATCTAGTTAGGTTTGTTATCTTTCCTTTCAATGTGAACTATCTATTTAATCTAAATGAAGTGATTAACTAATATATGAATGAAATTGTATGTAGGTGACATAAAGGATAACAAACCTAACTATTGGTCACTTGGATCATGATCTAGATCTATGTGTGTGCCCAAAAATATCATTAACCTTAGGTTAATACCATCAAATGTTATGTTCTTAGTCTAACAGTTCTATTTCTATGTATTTTTTTATCTTGTTTTGAAATAGGCATGTGAGTGTATTTTTATTTGAAACTCTCTGAGTGATCCCAAGGTCTGATTATGTGCATGAATCACATTAATTTTTGTCCTTTACTTGAAACCATAGGTCCACTTACAATGACACAATTAAGCCTAAAAAAAGGGAATAAATGTGGGTTGAACTAACCCTAACAACTCCCAATTAAATGGTTGAGCACTACCTACAAATAAATTATCTAAATAGGTACTTTAAATCACATTAAGTTCTCTCCATTAGGTGAATGTATACAATTTTTCTCAATGAATGTATGCAACCTATAATTTATCTTTCAATACTTGGTAATTATAAGTTTTTTCTTAGCTCTTGAGGTGATTCAAAATTGGCTAAGACTTTGTCTTTGTGAATAATTGGTAAATTAGAAATAATAGGGTTTTTAATTTTAATGTGAAAGTGTTTTATTATGTTTGAATAAGATAAATAATTGGTTTGACATAGACTATGATATTTCCTATAGATTGATGAGATGAACTTGTGAAGGTTAGGCCTATATAATTTTAGAGATAGTTTTAAAAATGCTATAAAATTGACATAAGAACTTGATTGATGATTACCATCTAATTTGACATAAATATTTTTAAAAAATGTTTTACATGTTAGTTAAATCATTAATTTTAAATAAATATCCACTAGGTAACCTAAAATTCAAGTTCTTGATATGGTTTTTTAGAAAAAATACAAATCATCATTGTTGATGAGATGTGGATAACATAATTATATTTAAAATGTAATAGAATTTACTTTAATCCCTCTATATTATATCAATTTTAAAGGATTTAGATAATATTTTTATATTTGAATGAAAAAAGAACTTAAATTTAAAAAATAGAGGTAATTACATTTTTATTTTGAGCAACATATTTCTTGTGTGTGCTATGATACAATCCTTGAAACTATTTATGGAAGCTCCTCAAAACAATTAAAATGATTTTTTTGAAGAGATTGTAAATATATTTTATAAGTTGTATTTTGAGATAGTTTTACATAAAGGTATGAAAAAATGGAAGTATATGCAATAAAACTTAAATAGATTAAGATAAAATTAATAAACGGGGATTTTCTAACATAATAGACCAACTTATTTCCCCAATAATATTGTTATATAATTTAACACTTGAATAGAATGTGAAGTCAATACAACATGTTTGAGGTTTCAAATGAAAAAAAATAATTTAATATGATAGCTCTCATTAAGCATTAAAACATAAGCAATCCCATCAAAAAATTCTTAATTAATTTTTGCAAGATCCAAACAAAGAGTTTGAGAACAAGTTAGATACACATGATCACAGGAATTTTGACATCATGATTACATAATTTATAGAATAATGAAACCAAGTATATATTTTTTAACCAAATATTATAAGTTTTAATTACATCTTAATGCATGCTGAATTTTCAGTTACAGTTCCTAGGAAATAATATCTTTGAATATTATAATATCTATTTGTCACTCTTTGAATTTAGGAAAATAAATTGTTACTTACATTTGCCCACATCACTGAATTTGATTACATGAATTCTCATAACCAATTTGTTTGTACTAAACTCAACCTCAACATCTAAATACCTAAGTGAATCCATATTTAATTGTTATACTTGAATGCAATATTAATTGTAAATACATCAATGTAGTTAATAAATGTGTGTCAACAATCTTTACTCCTACTATCAAACATAACCAGGTTTCAAATTAATTTAGTTATAACAACAAAGAATAGATAAGTAGGTTTTATGGAGAGTTTATAGTGGTAAGCTTAAGGATGGGACTCTTGTGGCATTAGATGTGCCAAAATGGTTCTATTCTTGTTAAACCACTACTTCAAAATTGGTTTAATGTAATTTAAATTTCCTTGCATTGTTAGTTTGGCATCAGATTTGTGCCTTGAGAAATTTAAAAGTAAATTATAATAACATTGTTAAAGGTTTTCAATTGGATAAAAATAATTTAAGTTTAACTCTACAATTAACATTAATTTTATCTTGAATCATATGACATACTAAATTTTGTCGGAAGATGTTGAAATAGTGTCAGAAATTAAAAAATGTTGGATCATCATAACATAAGTTTCATAAGTGTAAATAACATATACACATATTTTTTAAGGCAAACATAATGTTTACTTATTGATGGTGATAAATTTGGTAGCCAAGGTGTATCTTGAGAGAGCCTTGATAGGTTATAATAGGAAATACTTCTCATATCTCTAGGTCAATACCTTGAATATCTATTTTATTTAATAAAATATTGATAGAAGTTGTTGGCTTTAAAATCATATCATTTTATATGAAAGAAATATGACCCTAAAGACACCTTCAAGACATATAATATAATGAGAAATGTGTAAATGTTAATTTAATTTATTGCCTTCTGGTATAAGATGTGGGTTTAAAATCAATTAATTTAAATGTAAGACACATTGTCAAGGAGATACCCTAAAATATTCCTATTTACTTATTGATGATCATGGATTTGGATGCTAATATATCTCTCGAGAGATTCCTTGAGATCACGTTTTATAAAAAAATGATAGTATATATTAGTTTTGAAATAGGGCAATTTGTTTTAATGGGCAAGTTTTTAAAACATATACTTTTTATGCCATATGTATCACTTAATAAGTACCTTAAAGGTATTAATTTCTATTTTCTTGATGGTGTTAAATTTGAGTGCTAAGGTATATGAGAGATCTTACATTTTCAAAAAATTGGATACTATATAGTATATTTTAAATTATGTCAATATGGTATAAGGTCTAGGTTTTTGAAATATATCATTTTGAGGCAAGCAATATAATCTGGTATATACCTTGAAAGTAATATTATTTATGTGTTGATGGTGTCAGATATAAGGGCCTAAATATATCTTTATAGTTACCTTGAGAGGTATCTTATTTTATTAAATTTGAGTAAAATATGTTGCATTTTAAGTCATGTCAAACTTATATGAGGGGTGGGTTTGGAAATCATATGATTTATATGCAACTATTAACATGTAGGATCTACTTTGAATGTAGTACTATTTAATTTTTTATAGTGATTAATTTGATGGTCAAAGTATCTTATAAAAAGCTACCTTTCTGATACCTCTTAACTAACTTGGATTTCACTTTAAGAGGTTTATTTTGAGTGACTCGGGTCATATCTTGAGAAGATTTTCATAGGTGATCACTCTCAAAGTATCTATTGGAATATAATTTGTAGAATTCTCCCATTTTTTTTAATAAATTTTGGATTTAAAATGCAATGTTTGAAATAATGTCAAATTGATATAAGGGATAAGTATTAAAAATCATGATTAAGATTCAAGAGATTTATAGGATATAGGTTGAGGGTAGTATTATTTACATGTTTATGGTGATGTTTTTGAAGACCAACTTATCTTTTGAGACTTCACATGAGAGGTATCTCTCTAGTGAAACATTGAGAAATATTTTATGGAGATCCTTTTAAATTATAAGATATATATTTAATGATACCTTTATGGTATCACTTTCATGTTACTTTGATGTATCTATTTTTGTTTTTTTATAAAATTTGGATATAATATGTTGGATTTTAAACCATTTGAATATTATTTAAGAGGGTGGTTTTTAAAATGTGTAATTTTAGGGAAGATATATCTGTTCAGAGATATATGAAGGTATTACTATTTACTATTTGAAGGGTATGAATTTGTGGATCAATCATGTCTTAAAAGATACCATGAGAGGAAAATTTTAGGTGATATATTGAAGGTCCTTTTATTACCTTAAATGCATTTCCTATGAGATACCTTGAAGGTAATACAAGGCTAGTGAAGGTGTCTCCTATGAGATACCTTAAGATACCTTGAAGGGACTTGTAATACTTTCAAGACATGTTTTATAGGCATGTTTTGGTTTAATGTACATCCTAAGATACCTTAAAGGCCATTGTAGTACCTTTAAGGTATCTTAAGGTGTCTCTTAGGAGATACCTTGAGACACTTCAATCCATTCTCACATCAATATCATGAGTTCTTGGAGTAGTCTTCATCCTCATAAGTTTTTTTCGCTAATCAGTTAGCCCTAACTACATATTTTATTCTATAATTAATTAATTCAACCTCATAATGAACTTGTAGCATCCCAAAATACTTTTAATTAACTTGTTACTCATGTGTTTGATATAAGTTCTTGCAAATGTCTTCATCCTCTTGATATATTTTTGCTAATCAATTAGCCTTAACTACATAGTTTACTCTATTATAATTCAACCTTAAATTAAACATATATCAATCCAAAATACATTCATTTTATTGTTTAGTTTACTTAACCTACTTAATTTAATTTTATTATTGTTTAAAGTTCAAAATGAACTTTCTACACACAAACACATATTGTGTTTCTCTTTATTATCCATCCTAGTTAAGCTCACAGGGGCCATAACCTATATTATCTGGTCATGACCATCTAAAAATCCTCACAGATCACTTATAGATTTCTATGAAATTTATTATACATACTTTTAATACCCCACCCATACATGCAAACATAAATGTAATATTAGATTAAACATTCTAATTTTACATCTGCATATGAATTTTAATAATTTATTTCGAGCAAAGCACTAAAAAAATTGGATGTCTCAACAAAGACTATTCAAATAAAATTAAAAAGCCAAAATAGTGAGGACCAAAAACATATTATCTCTCTTTAAAAAGTAATAGAAATGTGAAGCCTCATTATAAATCTATTACCATTATTTTATGTCTTAATTATTTGTCATTTATAAATAGTATATGTATTATGAAATGAGATTATCTATATTATGTGCCAAGATGGAAACTTAGATTACACAAATTATATAAAAGGGATCTTTGAAAAACCCTGAGACAACCTTAAAAATTTTCACCACTCCACTAACAAATTCCAATAACCAAATTTGAACATTGTCTTAGTAGGTAACCTGACCACGAGATGGTCTAATCAGATAGAGGAATTCTAATAACCAGATTTTAATATTAGTATTAGTGGGTAACCTGACCAAGAGATGGTATGATTTGATAGGAAAATTTCACTAGTATTCCATAACCATAAAGAACACAAAATCCACTTGTACATCCTCTGGGCTAACAAGCCCTTATGTTCTGATCAATAGGCTGCTTGTTGGTTGGGGTACATTGACTTCAAATAAAATACATAAACTCTTCCACACTTGACCCACTAAACCTTTTCTCTACAAGGATGGGTTATTATCACTCCACCTATCTTTGTTTTTTGATATATTATGGGATGGATTGGTACCATGCTATTATAAAATACACAATGTGTATTTTCTAAGGTTTAGCCTATTCTACCAAATGCATCCTACCCAAGCTACCTATGAAATGGGAACACATAGGTTGGTAAGATTATTATATATATATTGGCATATCTAATCTAGTATGTATAATTTAAGCTTAAATAATAGCCCTGAATTAGGTACACCATATAATAGTCAACCCAAACAAAAAAATCATACAAAATGCCAAATGTAGGAGTAAAAAACCATTAAGAGATGTTATCTCCATCATCTCTAAGAATTGGTTTTATTATAATAACTTCACTAACATTTCCTCTTAGATAACCAAATTTCCATTTTCTTAAAGTAGTCCTTTACTTTTGCATTTCCCATTATTCTACCTCCTCCATCTTTTGAGTCTAGACTAGTATAGGCTTCCTGAAAAATAGGTCAATATCATTACTCCTCCATGGTAGTATAAAATTGGACTTTAACAAATCACCATCAGTTTATGTAAAAAATGATGCATACCATATAATATCACTTCATCAATTGGAAAACATGATCTAGCTCTCCAAACACTTAAAAACAACATATTTTTAGAAACTAGAATAGGACAGAATTCCTTCTTACCACTAAAAATATTGCACCACTCACTTGATATAGTGCAAGACTATGTTAAGGTCAATAGTGTTTCCAAATATAATATCAACAACAATTGCCACATAATCATTGTCCACAATGAAAATGGTTTGCATCTCTCATAACAATTTCTCTTGCAATAATCTTGGAGATAAACTTGGATGTAGTGTGGCAGTCACCACATACTTGGAGATAAAGGTTCTTGATAGCTCAAATAGTTATTCTAGAAGTGTTTAAAAGATAAATGTAATTGACAGCCTCTCACTATGATGGTTGAGGAGTAATTCCTTCTCCTCCTCCTTCACATCACTCAAAAACTATCTTGTTTCTAGAATATACCCTATTATAATAATCTCCAAGGATAATTTCTCCAATATGAAATAAGAGTAACTCATGCTATTGAAGTATTTACACCCATCATCCACTATACCTCCATATATGCATACACATAAAACACTAAGAAAGCTTATGTGATTGGGTTTGGTTTCAGATTGCTTCATCATTTTAAAGAGTTTGAGGGCATCCATGTTATAACTATGCATTACATATCCTATAATCATTGCATAACATGAGGCTACAACTGGATGGTTCATATTATCAAATAGTTCATGTGCCTTATGTATGCTACCACATTTGGCATACATGTCTATGAAGGCAGTCATAGCCACATCAAACAATAATCTATTTTCAAGTATTTATTGGTGGATATCTATACCTTGTTTCAAAGTTCCCAGTTTGGCAAAAGCTATAAGAATGCCAGCATAGGTTGACGAGTCTACCTTTACACCTACCAATTTTATTTACTTAAAAATACCCAAGGCTTGATCAATAATCCCATTTTATACATATCATGCAATGATTGTAGTCTATTAGATTATATTTCATTGAGGTATTTTTACAATTGATTTGTGTGCCTTCTATATGCATCCACATTTTGCGTACATGTCTATTAGGATAGTGTCAACTATAACTTCTAAAAAAATTCCATTTTTTTTTATGTATTTCCATACCCTCTACCAAATCTCATATTTTGGTACAATATGGGAGGATGATGGTTAGGGTTAACAAGTTGGATTTTATGCCTACCATATGCATTTCCTTAAAATTCTCCAAGGATTTATTAGCAAGTCCATTTTATATATATTAAGTATTGATTACAATCCAAGAGACAACATTCTATAGAGGAATGTCATTGAAGAGCCTTAAATCCTCATCAACATCACCATTTTATGCATATCTTGTAATCATCACATTCCATGAGAATGCATCTATGTTTCACATTTTGTCAAATAGTTCACATGCATTCTATATTTTTCCACACTTGTATAAATTTCTATCAAGGTATTCATCACAATAATCTCTAATTGAAATCCATGTCTAATGATTTTTCCATGGATCTAAAAATCATGTTTTAGAGATGCCACATTTGCACATACAAGGAAAAGGATAGAGAAGGTAAACTTATTCGACTGCACAACTCTTCATTATAGTTGATGAAATAGTGCCAATGACTATTAATGAACCCATGCCTTTGGTAGGCTAAAATTATCGCATTCCATGAATATACATTTGGTTTAGTTAGGCAGTCAAAAACATTATAAGAATCTAGTAAACTCCCTCATTTGTCATACATTTTGATGAGAGTATGGTCTCATGGAGGGGGAAACTATAATTATTTTGCAATTTCAAGTGGTCCCATGTAAGTATAAATATATTCAACTACAAAATATTGAATCTTTTCATTAAAAATAAGAGTAGTAGATACATAGGAGAAATATTTTTAGATATGGGTAGCAACTAGGGGCAAAAATTATAGCAATAGTTAAGGATTTTTAAGCACTTTATAACCAATAAAAATATTCCATAAATAACTTTTTAATTTATTTTTATATTCAAAACTCTTAGATTTTATCTATAGATGTAAATTTTTTAGTTTTTAAAATTGATGAGACCATTTCACTGCATATCTACTCCTAAAAAATCTCTACAGTCCCTACAACTATTGTTGCAATTTCAGTATCATGAAACTAAGTCTTAAGAGTATTATGTAAAAATGGGTTTATGGCAAGTGTAAGTTCCCTATCATTGAGGTGAGAGTGGATTGAGGTGTCTCAAGGTATCTCCTAGGAGACACCTTAATATACCTTGATTGTACTTATAATACCTTCAAGACATGTTTTATAGGCATGTTTTGGTTCAATGTATGTCCTAAGATACATTGAAGGGCCTTATAGTACCTTCAAGGTATCTTAAGGTGTCTCTTAGGAGATACCTTGAAGGGCCTTGTAATACATTTAAGATATGTTTTATAGGCATGTTCTATTTCAATATATGTCCTAAGATACCTTAAAGGTCTTTGTAGTACCTTCAAGGTCATAAGAGATACCTTAAAATTATTACAAGTCCCTTCAAGGTATCTGAAGGTGTCTCCTAAGAGATACCATGAACCAAAACATGTCTTGAAGGTATTAAAAGGCCCTTCAAGGTATCTCCTAGGAGACACCTTAAGATACCTTAAAGAGACATAATACCTTAAAAGTATCTCCTAGGAGATACCTTGAAGGTAATATAAGGCCCTTTAAGGTATCTTAGGACATACATTGAATTAAAACATGATTTTAAAATATACAATAATCTTGAAGGTATCTCCTAGGATATACCTTCAAGGTACCCTTAAAGGTATTACAAGGCCCTTGAAAGTATCTCCTAGGAGATACCTTTAAGGGCTTTATAGCAAATTCAAGGGTATCTCAAGGGCCTTGGATCTTTGACACTGGAACTGATAAATTTGATATGTCTAAAAATATGCAACTAGGAAGCCTAACATCATGCCACATGTCTCTTCATGATTTGGTCATACTCTAACACCATCATACACTATTGAAACTCTAAAAATTCTAAATGTAAATATTATTCAATAGGCCTTGGGATTCCATGTGTCTACCTCTTATTTGACCATACACTACCACATTTTTATCTCTTAAGAATGGCCAAATACACTAAGTTTTAGGTCATTTTCCATTCTGATTTGATCCCTACAAGTTTTTTGGGTGGTCAAGATATTATAGGACAAGCTAGGATACCTACAAGCATTCCAAGAGAACTATTGGGAACCCTCATAAATTGGTTGAAGACTTTTAAAATTAAGCCTTGATACATTAAACTTGAAAATTCACTTTAAGACTTATAAAATCAAAGGGGCAAGCCCTAATTTTTATTCTCTTGGTTGATACACTAAACTAACATAAATTATTGACAATAGACCAAAATATAAATTAACATGCTTGAAATTTCTAGTAAGGGATTTCCTCCTCCACAACCTACAAAATCTAAGTTTTTTCTTTATATCAAGATGAGTTTCCCATAGCTCCACTTTCTCTCTTCATAGTTTGTGCAAGCTTCCAATAGATTGAGCAAAGTCAAAAATGTTTAATTCTACAATGAGTTTTATCCCCAAAAACTAGAGTAAACACCATCTAAAATCCTACGACCATTTTCAAGGTCTCCCAATAACTCATAGATTTCACTCTTCTTTAACTAGATCATCTCTCTCATCATTCCCTACATCGACTCTCCTCTTGCTCTCCATCCCTTCTCCTTTCCTCTATCTCACCTAAAAGCTGCTATGACTCCCAAAAGAAAAAAAAATATGCAAGCAATGATATCCCAATGTGGCTCAAAGTTTAAGCCTTCTCCACTTGCATACCCAAAATAGAGAAATTTAAATATATAACCATCAATGCCATCAACTTGTCAGTCATATAAAAAATTCTTTCACAATCTAGGCAAATTGTCAGATTTTACCCTTGTTTCCAGTGCATTTATTGTCATGTATATTTGAATGTTTTATATAAATATACCCCTACCCCATGGATTTATTGAAAAAGGAAAACAATAAATAATAATAATATATGTATTTTAAAGATATTGTGTTAGACAATGGAAATAGAAAAGGGGAGATAATTTGTAAATCTAAATTTTCCCCAAGCAAGGTGTGCCCTTGAAAAATGGGTTTTTGGGGCCTGGGCCATAATAAAAAATAAAGGAAGTTCTTAAAACTTTCAAATTAGCATGTGTTTTACTACCACTCAGGATTCTAGACACGGTAGTCGTAGGACCAGTCATCGATTGACTGATATTTTTAAATCTCACCCTTTTTTGTCATTTTAATAATAAATAAGCACTTTTTAATTATCACACAGGTTTTAGATTTTAAATTTATTTTTATGGCTATTTTTTGGGCAAACTTTTAAGATGGGTTTAGAGCCTTTTGAAGTGTTGTGATAGGTTCAAATTTGACCAATGGCAGGGAAATTTTTGAGGTCATGGCCATGTGATTGACATCGACCCATTTACCTCCATCCACTTACCTACCTATGTATATATTATATTCTTTAATGGAATATTTTTTTTAAATAGAGCTTCTTAAAGGAAAATCTATTAGTACTAGACATTCTTAAATTTTAGTATCTAATAGTTGTGGATTTGATGATAGATGGTTTTGAAGCTTAAAATTATCAACAATTGGACTATGGTGGACAATGTAAGGATATATAGACTTTGGATGTTTTGCACCTTTGAAATAATTTGTTCCTAGAGATGGCAATGCAAAATTTGTTTAAGTACATGTATTTAATGAACATTAAAACTTGATTATATTTAGATATTGAATACTTTGCACCTTAGATTTACTTTTCACCTTGATATGGAAATGCAAACTTTGTGCATGTAGGTGTGGTTTGAAACATAAAAAATTGAGAATAAATGGATATAGGGAATTCCATAATTCTAAACTACTTTTTACCTACCCAAGGAAATTATGAACTTTATTCATGTTGCATAATTTAACCCAAAAAGTTGAGAATATTTGGTTATATGATTGATTCTACCTAGTTTAGATGGAGTTTATTAGGACCACAAGCATCATAAAATATTTGAAAATTACTCAAAATCACTTGTGATTTTTTTCATGTAAATATAATTATTATTTTAATTATCTAAATATACACTGGGCTTGGTTTACTAGATCCTTATTGACTGCATGTAACATAGGTTAAACTTAGATGTCTTTGCAAGTCGAGTTATGTGATAATGTGTGTGTACTTGGCCTTGTTTAATTAGAAAACTCCATTGCCCTTTGTAAATCTATTTTAATATTCTAATTAATGGTGCACAAAAATATTTTTAGTTTTTAGTCCATTATTATTTTGTTGTCTTTTTTTATTTTATGTTCTATTGGTGAAGTCATATCAGTTTCTATCAGAGTCAATTTTAGCCCCATCCCTCATTGTCTTGTTGAGATTTTTGTGTCTGGCATTTTTGATGACAAACATCCTCTGCTCTCATTTTAGGGTCAACTAGGGCACCCATTCTCAATGGCTCCCAATTTTTTTTCTATTTATTGATACTTAACATGAAAATATGATATCATAACCTTTAGACAAGGATACTAACTATAGTCATCAAAGTAAGTAGAGATAACTTTGACAGTTCCTATAGACTAATTTTAGTCTAAAGGTTATTAAAATTTATCTCATCTTATCTCATTTCATATGTACACTTATTCCATGATCTATTTAGACAATTAGTTTCAATTCTTTGAACAAACCATATCTTTGATCTTGTGAATTGAGCCTTAGTTGCTTTGGAAACATGGATTTGAAATAGATCTCTTTATTCTTTATAACATTGTCTATCATAAAAATGGAAACTAAGTGGCATAGTATGCCACTAAATTTTTTAAATTATGTGGTTGGTGACAAATAGTCTGGTTGTTTTACCATGTTTCCCTTTCAAACCAGGTAGTGGAACACAAAAATTTTAGTTATCTTAGCATGTTTCCATTTTTTTTTCTATAGAGTCAATGGTATTGTGAATAAATGAAATAAAATGGAAGGACTCTCAAAATATATTAGAAAAAGGGAAATTGATTTATGCAAATATATTTTATTACATGTAGCAAGTAGGAACTTTTGGAATCATACAAAGTATTGTGTAGCTATAGTGTGACTTGTAGTTCAATTATATTATGCAATATATTTTGTTATGGTTTGCATTGGTTCCAAGACATTTGAGTGGCAACCTATATATGGATATATTTTTCTTCTTGTGATAGAGATAACCTATGAGTACACTCCTATATGTTCTTAAATATTTTCCTTTGGTCCATGAGTCTCTCAAATTAAAGTACCCAAATGTAAAGCCACATAATTCTAGAAGGAATGACATCTAGATTTGCTTCTCAATAAGAATGACATATTTTGTTACCCTCAATAAATAAAATGATATATTCATTTACAAACTTGAGTTGAGCCAATGGAGGAGTACATGTTTTACTCATAGTGCCTTCCACCCCTACTAAAAGTTATGATATCATCCCAATCTAAGAATGATGGATGGATTGCTACAAATATTTATTTACCTCTCTATCCACCCCACCATGTTACCACTTCTCTCAAATATTTAGTGACTAAACTGAGCCTATTGTCTCTTAAAAGAAAATAAGACATGATTTTGATTTTCCCCAAAATGCCATGTAGATTTAAAATTCCAATTTACCACCCAACATAAATGGTGCCCCATAAATTTAAATAATTTGGGAGATTCAGAGTGGCCCACCAACCAATATACACACTATCCCCAATCCCATCCCCATCTAGACTAGCAATTGCCCCCATGGTACAAAAAAATCCAAAGGTTAGATAAAAGTAGTTCATATTCAATTTACTGCAACAATAAAATACTTTAATTTGTATTTTTTTACTAAATTTTTATATTTGTTCTTCACTACCTTATAAATCTTTTTGGTTTTAAGTCACATAATTTAATTATCAATATTTAATTATTATTTTTGTAAACATATTTTATAATATTTATTATAATTTATATATGTATATATATATATATATATTAAAAATTTATAATTATATATATATATATATATAATAATAATAATAATAATAATAATTTATATAAATATTAGATTATATAATATATATTTTGAAATTATATCATTTTTATAATATATATTAATGATGAAAGTGTTGAAGCTATAAAATATATTTTATATAACAATAATTACAAATATTTCTCTTTTTTTTAATTGTATATAACATTAATTATAAAGCTAAAGTTCTTATAAATAATGTGGAAGAGGTAATTTTCTCAATCTTTTAAAAATATTCTATATAATAGTTGTGATGCAAAAAAAACTTTCATATCTATAACAACAACAACAACAACAACAACAACAACAAAAACATACTAAATAAATAGTAAACAACATATAACTTATGTCTATTAATATATAATATAAATATTTATATAATATTTTAATGTAATAAAATATAATAATGTGATTCTTATAATATATTATAATAGTATTTAATATAGTTTAATATTACTATATTATATATAATAATAATTATATAATTAATAAATATATAGTTAATTATTATTTTGCATTAAATAATATAAAATTTAGATATTAAAAAAATGTATTTCCTATTTTTAATTTTAAATATTTTATAAATAAAAATATAATTTTTAAAATAAAAATAAAAAATAAAATCAAAATCCTACTCTTTTTTATGGCTTAAGATTATTTTAGTATTGCACAATTATTGAAGTAATTTAAAAAATGAAAAATAATGTAGTACAAATCAAGATTCTCAAACCATTTCAAAAATAAATGTTCACCTACTAGAAAAGAAATGATTAATTATATCTATGCAAAATGTATAAACCAAACATAACCAAAAAACTAAAACTATTATGCATACCTTTGCAACCAAAACACTTTGAAGAAAAGGCTTGCGAGGAGATCATTTTGCAAGAGATGACAGCCATAGAGATAGATATTATGTGACATTAAGCCCATAAAACTACCATCCTCAAAATAATAATAATAATAATAATAATAATAATAATAATAATAATAATAATAATAATAATAATAATAATAATAATAATTATTATTATTATTATTACTACTACTACTACTACTACTACTACTACTAACCCCTTCAGTGGCTATGAAAGGTAGATGATCCTCTGTGTTGCAAAAATAGTATTTCTGAAGTAGCGAAGCATAAGAAGGTGTTAATTGAACCACATGTTCAGTGCTTAAAATGATTCTCTCATGATTTGAACAAGAGACCTACTAAAAACCAAACATATTTCTATTGGATGAACATGTAGACAACTATTTAGATTGATGATGATGATGCTACCTGAGAAAAGAATACACCCCAAGTAGAGTTCCCTATCCATAGGGTTCAAACCTTCTGAAGTAACATTAATGGTGTTGCCATTTCAAGTTCTATTCTTTTATTTTCTTTAACTCATCCCAAGAGAAACATCACCACCATTCTTTTTATCTTAGCTATTTCAACTCAATCAGAACCACATTCCATTTCAATCAAGGATTTTAACAAGTTCAAAAAGCCCCACTATACTTTTAACAAACTACAAATATGCATTTATCTCCATGTTTGGATAAGACATATATAATGTGTATATACTTTGATCATGTTTTTTTGGGAGTGATGAGATGAATCAAGATCAGATCTAAGTGGGTGCCATAGAGAACTATAGGGTGCCATATATAGATAGGGCCCTCTCCCATAGTATTTTAGACTAGCCGTTATAATCTTGATATATTCAAAATCCCTTGTGCCACAAACTTCAACCACAAATTATACCATGTCCTAAAAACTCCTTTATTTATCATTATATTTTATAAAATAAAAATTTAATTTTTTGTACAAATATTTTAATTCATATTCTAATGTTCACATCATTCAAATAATTTTAATTCATATTCTTGTTTGTATTATAATATTTTTATATATTAAAATAATGATTATTCTAATGATTCTGTGAAGTAAACAAAGATGTTGGGACAAGACATATCTATGATAAAAATATATTAATTCCAAGAGCAATTACATTATGCTTAAGAACATACAAAAATAATATACTCAGACCCCATGAAGAAAGGGCAAGGCCATACAAAACATGTAAATGGTGAAATATTCCAAGGTAAAATAATCAACATGATGAGGGGTGATAATAAGGTTTTCCAATGATATTATACACTATGGGTTCCATATCAAACAAAAGATCTAGATTTAAGGCATCTTTATGAAATATATGACTATCACTCATTACACATGGGTATGTAACTTGTAAGGTAGCAAAATATTTAGGTAGGGGAAAAAACATTAGTGTATTATGTGTTGCTTATAACATTTTAGGGTGGTCATGAAATTTAGGTAAAGATGATTATGATTGTAGTTCAATGTGGTGCAGTTTGCACACCGCACAAATTGGGATGGAAACTTGATTAAAATTGAAGGTAGAAAGGTATGATGAACAAAAAACCAAAGAGGATGTAACTTTCATTAAATGGGTGTTGTTGACTAGAGAGATTTGATATATTCCTTATACCCTTCGTTGTAGATCCATTCCCCTTATTTCAAGGGCATCCATAAAATAGAACCCATTGCCTACCATTTTCTTCCTCCCCATCATTTATTAAAATCTTTATTGTTCCACAAATCCTTATCCCAATAATACAAACCAATTTTTGATATGTGGGATATGGAGCCTTATCACAATCTAATTAATGTCAGGTTGTCCTCATCAACCCTTCACAATAGAAAATGTACAATCAAATAAATTGCCACCTTAAAATCTATGTACCCCTTTCTAATGTATGAAAGTCATGTAATTAATTATGGGGGTAGACTAAATGGAATTTCAATCACCTTTAAATGATAAATTATTCTATGATGTCTTACATTCTTCTTGAAAAGAGATACCATTTTTGTAAGCTTTGTTTGTGTTTTATCAACATGTAGCTATAATTGATCATTATGTGTGCATAGTTAACATTATTAGATAATAACTTATAATGATATTAAACACTTCCAAGCATACTAATGACTCAAAAAAGCATAAAAATGACTAAAAAAGTGTAATGAACACTCCTACATTAGATTTGGACATGGATATAGCTGAGCTTACTAATCCAAAAAGTTAAACAAGTCGATGGTATCATTGAATATGGGGTTCAATGACATGGAGGCAAACTCATTTACAACATAAATGCACATAATTGCAAATCAATTACACATCATCCTAATTTTTCCTTATCTAAATCAAAGTGTGCATATTTGATAGTTAATTTTAGAATTTCTCAATGTATTCATTTAGTAGTTTCTCTTTTTTCTAATATGTTTTGAATTTATTTTGATAGAATCAAAACATAGTCTAATGGCATAGATTTACCATTTAGATTATCTCTAATTTTACACCCCTTGGTAATATTTTCTTTTCCTCTTTTGCATATTTTCATCTACATTCTATCCACTATAAATGTTCATGCCCTTCGAGCGTTATTTGAGATACATTCACTCTTTTGGGCTCTTCAACCTCATCCTTTTAAAAAAAATCTGTTTCATTTAACCAATTAATAAGGTACTCTAGGTTTAGATAACTACTAAAACTATGCACTTCCATTTATAATCCCTTGGATATTATTAATATATCTTCCATCAACCTATCTCCATATTCTCTATCTTCATTATCTAGTACATACCTTCTTGATTCAACTCTTTATTGTTCTTCCTCTTCACTCTCATCACAAACATGTTAAAAACATATTCTTCTATCAATCTCATTTGCATTCAGACTTATTTTCATAATCTTCACTACATCTAACACTTCACTAATCTTCTCAACCACACTTGCAAATTTATTAACTATTGTACAAACCACTATTTCAAATCTCCTTGTATCCATTTTGATAATTTCATGAACTTTAAAATTATGCTTCAACCTCACACACAACACAAACTCAAACAAACTTATTATACTCATATATTATATCATGCATTCATATAACTTAGTATAGGTTATGCATGTTATCACTAGACAATATACCACATATATATTATATATGTGTATATGTAATATGAACTAGAGTAGAGACTATGGGCATTGAATAGAATTTTGTTTTTAGAACTGAACTACATATTGGATCTACCAAATTAGGAAATAAATCATCCTTCATTAAATGTCCTTACCATTTATCAAAGGTAATTATTAATATTAATATATTTCATAGTACAACACCATGAAACCACAAGTGGTTAAACATTCTACATTAAACAAATATCAATCATGTTAGACCTTTTTATGCCCTAGTTAAGACTATAAAGCAAATTCATTGACTCACACATGCATGAAAAGACAACAAAGCAAGGATGAGATAAATATCTCACAATAACCTTGTATCATAGGGCATGTCATGCCATAAAATATAACATAAATCTCAACTATAATGGAAATTCATCTAATATAAATCCCAACTATAATGGAAATTTATCAAGGATGTACTACATGTTAATGATTGGATGGAAATAATTGTTGGTATACCTACTGGAAGTATCTAATGAGATGGAGGGTGAATCAATTGCTTAAAAATGTATATTAAATTCCATTTATCATTCCATGAATCATACATTCACATAAAATATCAATGCATAATCAAACAAATACACAAGCATACAAAAGAACACAAGAGATATGTGGGAAACTCTCTTGG
This sequence comes from Torreya grandis, assembly GCA_037957365.1. Lineage (NCBI taxonomy): Eukaryota > Viridiplantae > Streptophyta > Pinopsida > Cupressales > Taxaceae > Torreya > Torreya grandis. The sequence goes on along the minus strand of JARHVA010001163.1, from coordinate 293,537 downwards.
GGGATAAAACCCATTGAACCATGCACATGGACTACTATCCTATAATGTCAAAATCCAAAGTTTAGTGAAGCACCAACTTCACAAGGAGCTCCAACCCATACCTAGTTCAGCACCCACCTCACTAGTCTTTTTCAAGCTCCAACTTACAAGGAGGTTCCAATCTCGTAGGCAACCAAGCACTAACTCAGATACCTTGAACTCTATTCATCTTAAAACTCTTGTTTTTAATTTTTAACTAATGTTCATAAATAAATATAACTAAAACTACTTAAAAATGCTTGTAAAAACTTCTTATCACCATAGACCATCTCTCCCAAAAGACTCAGGTCATCATTCAAAGTCTACACATTCTAATGAACATATCAACTTCCTTCTCAAGATGGAAAACCTTCAATTTGCATGCATAGGGGGCATTCTAATGTGATTTATTGCCTTCACCTTTAATCCATGACCTCAAACTTGGTCATCTATCTTAAATAAACATATCAACCCTCATTCTATGCTCACATGGAATTTATCAACTTGAGAACAAAATTTGACCCTCTTTTTGGACCTCACTAGGTCTTTATGCATGTTAGGTCTAGAACCACCAGTCATACTTTAATCTTGAAAACAATTGGAAAAATATTTTATTATTATCAATACATCATTAACATGTCAAATACCTCTATATTGTTATCACAAGTTGTAAAACTTGTTCATACAAGTCATACATTACTCATCTTAACAAGCTACCAAGCCCGTTTGTTCATACTAGGTCTCTCATACAAGGACTAGAACTCAACCTTGATATTTCTACCACTATATATTAGATTTTAACCTTGTTATCATGATAAAAATATGTCCATAATCCTATAATCATGATTCTACCATTCATTTGCTCATACATATCTATATTACCATTGCCATGCCTCTAGTCTAATCACATAAACCTACTAGGTTCTCTACCTCTTGGTTTCATACTATGTAACATACCTGAGTAGTTTAATGTCTTAAAAACATGTTCAAATGACCTCAATAATCATCTTATTCCTTTGTAGATTCACCTCCTATATCCACCATGCTCCTTCTTAGAGTAAAATATACGTTCCATGCTCAAAGCCTTCTTGTCACTTGATGACATCATCCTTCATCAATCATCTAGAGACTCATATACACCATGGACACCTTCTTGTGCTTAATTTTGCATTAATGATAGTGTATAGACACATGGAATCAATGACAACATTACAACAATACCAACACATATTTTATGGTACGTGTTGAATACAAAGAGTAGGAATGCAAATAGAGAGGAATTAATTAAATTATTTTATCTCATATATGTAATAGGACTTAACTTGACTCACCATAGATGTGTGAGTCCAAGGTAATTTATTATGGGGTTGAATCTAGACTTTGTGAGCTAGACTAGGTAGTGACTTGTTGAGACATGATAGGTCAGTTCTTACCCTACTATCTTGGTACTTACATGATATAACTAAATATAAAATGAATGCCTATCATAAATCATTATTTTTTTCTTCATATTGGTAAATTTCATAGGTAAAATAAACTTTGATGTCAAAATATAAATTTAAAAAAAATTATGATGAAGTAATCTCACCTTCCCTGTTTCTAATTTTTTTTTAATTTCAAATCTAAATATAACTAGCTAGAAACTAAATGACTAATAGTCTTAACCAAATAGTATTTAAGGTCATATAATACCATAATATTCTCATATATTATATAGTTTATTGATAGCATGATAATATTGAGAATTCTATCTATATAGACATAATTTCTACCCAAGAACCAAGATATCATCTTTTATAATCCAAAACATGTATTTTATTTATGTCTTGATCAATAGTTATAATATGGGGCTTAATAAAATTATACATATAAGTTCATATTTACAAGAAGGTATTCCATTACAAGTTCTATATCAGCCTACCTATACTTAAAGGGACGTCCCTAAATAACCAGATCTAGGTTGATTGAATTGCATTTTTTATGACAATTGAATTATTCATGGATCTAATTCAGCCATAATAAAATATCATAAAATATGTGACAAACTTTATATTATCTAGTGTTTTCTTCCTCACTCCATTTTAATAACAAAATAACAAGGACTTACCTCCCAACCTATTTCCATCATCAAGCATCTACTCTAGGCACCCCGAGTTCAAGACCCAAAACTCTAGGCATACACCTATCTAGGTCCAATATGTACCTGGGAATGATAAATGGGGTTTTTATAAGTAAAAATAGATTAAACACAGAGGAAATCCAACATAGTTAATTATTATCAAAGGTAGAACATAGAACATTCTTTAAGTTAGAAGGCAATAAAATAAACCATGTCATGGCTCCTTGAAATTTCAAGAAAAAGGGGGAAAATTAAAAAATGTAGGTATATCTATAATTACAATAGTAATGGGACATTTATGACCACCCAAGTGGCCCAATTATATCTTGACATGTGGGTTTATTTTCACCTCTAGTATTCGATAAGTGTGCTTGTATGTGGGGCCCATGCTATTTATTGATTGGGGGGCCTTCAGTTGATGGGGTCCTATTTTTGTGAGGACGTAGACCCTATTACCTTTCTTTCCTCCACCAAACAAGTAAAATTATATATAAAATATTTATATAACTTCCCACCATCCATGTGGGACTAAATCCCTATATGTTTATAAAATCCAAGCATTTAAACCAAATAGAGGGCCTACAAATTGCCAAGTAACAAACATCCAAACATAACAGAGGCTTAAACTAACTCACCTCATGTACCAACAAGCTTGGATAATGAATATGCTCAAGTCCAAGTCAAATATGGTCTCATGTTTAGTTATTAAAAGATAGAAGATACTACTTAAAGCCTAAGTTTTTTTGCATTCCCATCAATGTGGGATTATTTCCACAAAGAAGGCATTAAAATTTGTCAAAAGGAGAAACATGGAAATAAAGTAATATGAGGTTCTTGAGCTTATACAAAAGGAAACATGGTAATGGAGACTCAAACCAAGGATATTATGCATCCCATTTTGAGATTATCCAACCTAGCCATGCTATATTTGGGGACTCAGTTACACTTTTTATTTATCTTGTATATTTTGGGATTCCAAGTCTTAAATAGGCCATAAAAACACTATAAAAAGAGTTTTTGTGATAGCAATAAATAATAAAACTTAAAAATATTATTTATCCCTTTTGTAACAATGGAGAATCCCTTTTAAGGGAAGAAAAAACCAAGTTTTTACATCAGAACAACAATTATAATCCAAGAGTCATTGCCCTAATTTTTTAGAGATAATACTAAAATTGTGTAGCGCCAAAATTGGGAGAGAATATAAGTAAGAGTTATGAATCTAGTGCTCGATCTAGTGCTAGAAACATGCTCATTATTATATGTTTTCTTTTCAAACTTATATTTTTCTCATAATATAAAAATTAAAGTTACATAATTAATTAGATATTAATAAGTAAATAATTAAACTAACATCCCTTTATACAATTAGCTTGAAAGGTGAGATAATCATTATACAATTATTCTTACTTAACACTTCATGAACAAAAGGTGAGATATTGTTATCAATCATGAGTTTTGAGTGAGTTATCAAATCAAATAAAATAATTTGATGAGTAGATAAGTTAACTTTATTCATTGAATTCTTAATTCTATTTTCCCCCATAATTATATTATATATATGGGGCAAACAAATAAAAGAATCACATGAATTATATGGCATAACAATGACGAACATCCATATGCCACATGAAAAATAGGCTATTATGCTATCATTCAATTTATTGCTTTTTCCCATTTTTCCACCCATTATAATTTAATTATCAATTGAACCTCCACCATCAAATCACATATAGAACCCAACCCTCAGTTCTAAAAAAAAAAAAATTTAATGGCCATAGTCTCTACTCTAGTTCATATTACATATACACAGATATATTATATGTGTGGTATATTGTCTAGTGCTGACATCATAACCTATAATAAGATATATGAATGTATGATATAATATATGAGTATAATAAGTATGTTTGAGTTTGTGTTTTGTGTGAGGTTAAAGCATAATTATAGAGTTCTTGAAATTATCAAAATGGATACAAGGAGATTTGAAATAATGGTTTCCACAATAATGAATGAATTTTCAAGTGTGGTTGATAAGATTAGTGAAGTGTTAGATGCAGTGAAGAATATGAAAATAAGTCTGAATGAAAATAATATTGATAGAAGAATAGGTTTTGCACATGTTTCTGATGAGAGTGAAGAGGAAGAACAATAAAGAGTTGAATCAAGAAGATATGTATTAGCTAATGAAGATAGAGAAGATGGAGATAAGTTGATGGAGTCTATATGAAGAATAGCCAAGGGAGTATAAATGGAAGTGCTTAGTTTTAGTAGTTATCTAAACTTAGATTACCTTATTAATTGGTTAAATGAAATGGATTTTTTTTCTAAGGATGAGGTTGAAGAGCCCAGAAGAGTGAATGTATATCAGATAAATCTCTAATGGCATGCACATTTATAGTGGATAGAATATAGATGGAAAGATAAAAAAGAGGAAAATAAAATATTAAAAAGGGGTGTAAAATTAAAGATAATCTAAATGGTAAACTTATGTCATTAGACTATGTTATGATTCTATCAAAATAATTTCAAAACATATTATAAAAAAGAGAAATTACTAAATGAATACATTGAGGTGTTATAAAGTTAACTATTAAATTTACACACTTTGATTTAGACAAGTAAAAAGTAGGAAGGTATTTAATTGGTTTTCAATTATGTGCATTTATGTTGTAAACAAGTTTGACTCCATGTCGTCGAACCCCATATTCAATGATACCATTGACTTGTTTGACATTTTGGATTAGTATGCTCAGCTATATCCATGTCCACATCTAATTTAGGAATGGTCATTGCAATTTTTGAGTCATCATTATGTTTAGAAGTATTTTATAACATTATAATTTATTATCTAAGAATGTTAACGATGCACACATAATGATCAATTGTAGTTACATGTTGATAAAGCAAAAGTGAAGCTTAAAAAAATGGTATCTCTTTCCAAGAAGAATGCAAGACATCATAGAATAATTTATCATTGCAGGGTGATTGAGATTCCAATTGGTCTACCCCCATAATTACTTACATGACTTGCATCCATTAGAAAGGGGTACATAGATTTTAAGGTGGCAGGTTATTTGATTGGACATTGGCTATTATGAATGGTCAATGAAGAAAACATGACATTGATTTGATTGAAATAAAGATCCATATCCCACATATCAAAAATTGGTTATTATTGTTGGGACAAGGATTTGTAGAATAATAGAGATTTTAATAAATGATGGGGAGGAAACAAATGATAGGCAATAGGTTATATTCTATGGATGCCTATGAAATAAGGGGAATAGATCTATAGGGGAGGGTGTAAGGAATATCTCAAATCTCTTTGGTTAACATCACCCATTTAATGAAAGTTACATCCTCTTTGGTTTGTTGTTCATCATAACTTTCTACCTTAAATTCCAATCAAATTTCTAGCCTAATTTATGTGGTGTGAAAACTACACCACATCGAACTAGAATCATAATCCTCTTTACCTAAATACCATGACCACCCTAAAAAATAACTAACACATAATACACTAATGTTGTTTCCCCTACCTAAATATTTTGCTACCTTGTAAGTTACATACCCCTTTGTAATGAGTGATAGTCATATAGTTCATAAAGATGTCTTGAATCTAGATTTGATGTTTGATATGGAACCCATAGTGTATAATAACATTATAAAACCTTGTTATCACCCCTCATCATTGTTGATTATTTTACCTTGAAATATTTCACCATTTGCATGTTTTTTATGGCCTTACCCTTTATTCAAGGGGTTTGAGTGTATTTTTTTTGGTATGTTCTTAAGCATAATGTAATTTATCTTAGTGTTAATATATCGTTATCATAGATATGTCTTGTCCCAACATCTTTGGTTACTTCATATAATCATTTGAATAGTCATTATTTTAATATATAAAAATATTATAATACAAACAAAAATATGAATTAAAATCTTTATGAATTAAAATTATTTGAATTATGTTAACATTGGAATATGAATTAAAATATTTATAAAACAAATTAAATATCTATTTTATAAAATATAATGATAAATAAAGGAGTTTTTGGGACATGGAATAATTGGTGGGAGAAGTTTACGGCACAAGGGATTACCAATACTATCGAGATTATAATGGCTAGTCTAAAATGTTGGGTGAGAGGGCTCTATCTATATATGGTGCCCTATAGTTATTTATGGCATATACCTAGATCTCGTCTTGATTCATCTCATCACTCCTAGAAAAAACATGACCACAGTACATACAAATTATATATATGTTCTATCTAGAAATGGATATAAACACATATTTATAGTTTATTGAAAGTGTGGAGGGGATTTTTGAGCTTGTTAAAATACTTAACTAAAATGGAATGCAATTAAAATTGAGTTAAAATAGCTGAGATAAAAATAATGGTGGTAGTGTTTCTCTTGGGCTAAGTTAAAGAAAAGAAAAGAATAGAACTTGATATGGCAACACCGTTACTACTACTTTAGGAGGTTTGAACCCTATGGATATGGAAGGCTACCTAGGGTGTATTCTTTTCTTAGGTAGCATCATCATCATCATCAATCTAAATAGTTGTCTACATATTCATCCAATAGAAATATGTTTAGTTTACAACAGTTTTATTGTTCGAATCATGGGAGAAGCATTTTAAGCACTGAACCTATGGCTCAATTAGCACCTTCTTATACTTCCCTACTTCAAAGATATTGGTTTATCAACACGAAAGATCATCTTCCTTTCATGGCCACCAGAGGGGTTAGTAGTAATAGTAATACTAATAATAATCATTTTAATGAGGATGATAGGTTTAGGGGCTTAATGTCACATAATATTTATCCCTATGATGGTCATCCCTTGCAAAGCAATCTCCTCATGGGCCTTTTCTTCAAAGTGCTCTGGTTGTAAAGGTAAGCATAATAGTTTTAGCTATTTAGTTTATTTTCTTTATACATTTCACATAGATATAATGGATCATTTCTTTTCTAGTAGGTAAACATTTATTTCTAAAAAAGATTGAGAATCCTGATCTGTACTACATTATTTTTCATTTTTTAAATTACTTCAATAATTGTATGTTACTAAAATAATCTTAAGCTGTAAGAAAAATAATAGGATTTTGATTTTATTTTATTTAAAAATATATATTTTTATTTATAAAATATTTAGGATTTAAATTAGGAAATACTTTTTTTTAATATCTAAATTTTATATTATTAAATGAAAAATAATTATTATTATATATAATATAGTAATATAATTCTATATTAAATAATATTATAATATACTATAAGAATCACATTATTATATTATAATATATTATATTTTATTACATTATATTATAATTAAAATATTATATAATTATTTATATTATATATTAATATACATATGTTATATATTGTTTACTATTTATTTGGTATGTTTCTATTGTTATTGTAGTATATATGAATTTGTTTTACATCATAACTATTATATATAATCTTTTTAAAAGATTGATAGAATCACCTCTTACACATCATTTATAAGAACTTTAGCTTTATAATTAATGTTATAAACAATTAAAAAAAGAAATATTTGTAATTATTGTTTTATAGAATATATTTTATAGCTTCAACACTTTCATCATTGATATATATATTATAAAAAATGATATAATTTTAAAATATATATTATATAATCTAGTATATATATTTGTGTGTGTGTGTGTGTGTATTAATGTATATAAAAATTATAATAAATATGGTGGGAAGCCTAAAGATATATTGTCTAACAATGGTATGCTAATTTCTTTATCCATATATGGTAGGATAAATATCTTCAGCTTGTGATCAGAAGATTGTGAGAGATCCTCAAAAAGTGATGATATATATGCAAATATTTTTTGAACACATCCATAGAATTAAGAAATAGGCCTAAAAAAAATTGCTCAAAATAAATCATGAATACAAGGCAAGAGTAGAATAAATCCTAATACAGAAACAAACCCAAAATAATTGTGAGGTATGAAAATAGAGAAAATGATGGTCAGGAAAAATAGAGATGTTAAACAACTTGGTATTTAAGGAAACATACCATATTTGATTGAGCAAGCCCTACATAGCATATACATTATAATCACAACATACCTATTGTTCCCTCTTCTCTACATATATTTGGAAGTAGCATCCCAAAACTACCATTTGGAATGCATTGAAATGCCACTACCCTTTCCATCCACACAAGTCTGGTATTTGCTACATGGGATACCCATTAACTGAAAACAAATAGTTATGCGTGCTACTAGAAGAGAATGGTTACTATGATTGGGGAGATGTGAGATGTTTCATAACATGTAATTCTTTAGACAAATCACAGTATACAAATACTATTTTTTACTCATTGTGTTAAAAACCCTATTATTAATGTTTTATAAACTTTAGGCATTATCCATGGACACAAATCAAGAACATGTAATTAGAAGGATAAAAAAATAAGAATCATAGTTTAAAGCTTTGTAAAGGCATTAGATAGACCTTAAAAACTAATAAAATAGAACTAAATAAATATTTAACTATACCACTAAAATTTTTGATGTCCAATGACTGATAGAAATGAAATAAAAATTGGTATCTACATCATTGATTAAATTTAACAACCACTTACACCTCATTTTTTAAGGCAGATAACTTGAGGATCATTATCCTCTAATGATTTATAAAATTAGCAAAAAATCCACTCTTTCTTTAATGTTTCAAGTGTGTGGAGGAGTGATTGACTCAAGGACATATTCTTCATCCAAACCCATGTTATTTAATAAAGTTCTAAAAAATACATCAGTCAACAAACCAAGTATATTGAAGCCCTCTTCCATACCCAAAGCCTATGTAGTGGATCATGTTGAAGAGGGGCCAAAATTTCATATGACTGATGAAGATGTGTTATAATATCAAGCAGAGTTATAAAAACTTGCAATTATCTACATATTCAATGGTTTTTGGCTATCCACAATCTTACTATATCAATGGGTACATTCTACATGGACAAATCAATGTGAGATCATGTTATTCTCCAAAGGTTTTTTCATTATAAAATTTGATAAATAGGAAGACTATTATTAAATCTTAACAAAAAGTCCTTGGTTTTAGGGAAATGCAAGGCTCTTCACCACTCCATGGTTTCCAAAATTTGATCCAAATTATCTCTCAGACACCAAAGTCCTAGTTTGGGCATGGCTACCCAATCTACCAATACACTTTACTCTTGATTTTTTAGTGATAGGAAAATTCATTGGGCACATATATCAAAAGTGATACCGAATGAATATTTATTAGATTATTTACTTATCATTGCATTTGTGTGGAGATAGATCTTAACAAGAGCTTATCAAATAATATCATTATCATTTATGGAAAAAACCAACACATTCAACTATTGGTTTATGAAAATATAATTTTCTAACGTAGAAATTATAAATTACTAGGACATCTATGAGCTACTTGCCCTTAAGCACAAGCCCATCCTCCCAAGAAAAAAAAGGTGAAAATAACTTCCAAAAAATGGAGTTTTTTTGGTGCAAGAGGAAGGGGATGAAGAGGATGTTCAAGGTGATGAGGGTTAACATAAAATAGAAACAAAAAGGAATGAAGGTTAAGACATGGATACCCAGGTTGAGGCATTTATCCCTACTGAGATAAAAAGAGGACCAAAACCAAATCCATCAATGGGAACTAACCTGAATGGGAATAGTTTAGGAGGGGTGAATCGAGCTTATGACTTTGAGATTTTTAACTCTGACAAGGACTTAGTGACTGATGTAAATTTGAAACAACTAATGTTTACTAAAAATTCACATGTTGCTTCTGATATGGTTTAAAAAAAAAATTGATTGTATTTACTTAATCAACCTTCTATCAACCCACAAGTTATATAAACTACCATCATAGTTACCAAATTTAGCTAAAGATTTTTTGGCTAGCCTAGCTAAGTTTATTTGTGTCAGCCCTATTTTTTTTAATTTGTTTATTTTTTAAGGTTTTTTATGCAAAAAAGGCCCAAAAACCATAACTATGATATAATATTAACATTTTATATTATTTTATTAATATTTTTCATTGTATTTGTCATTTTTTCATATTTATAAAACTATACTCATAGATATATCTATATATATTTCAAATCAAAAATTTCCAAACTTTTTCCACAATTTTAGATTTTGAATTTTTTTGAATTTGGTAACTCAAACTACAATTCAATATTAAACATGGGTATGAGTCCTCTATCACTCATGGGAATAAATTTGTAGAAGTTTTTCAAGTATGGAAAAAAAACCTTATTTACGATGTCTCACCATGAGAACTTAATTTCCTCACCACCATGGAAACTTTTATGGTTGAATCTTTTCACCATTGAACATGGAAGGAATATATTTAATTGAACTAGAAGTGCATGTTTATGGAAAAAAAATATATAACATTCATGGATGGAGAAAATTCCATTCATAAGGTTGTTGCTCCTAAAATTATTATAAACTAAAAACTATTTCAATACAAAAATTATTTTGGAAGTATTGAGAGAAAGGGATCTTGCTATAGCTACGGATTTGAATTCTGTGTTGGCAACTCTAACAATATGTTACATTTGAAATATTAAATGAAAGATGAAAAAGAAGAAATAAAAAATTAAATAATCAAGAATTTTAGCTATATAAGGTGCATTTAAACAAACTTCATAAATAAGAAGGATATCAAGGTAAGAGCCTTAAAAAAAGACCCTAATTAAGTGACTTTTCAATCGAGAGACATATTTTCTCTCTTTCAACTAGAATTTGTCACTTAGTCTGGTTATGGATAAAATCACCTCTCATAAATGTTAATTATAGTTAAGAGTCAAATAATTCTAATCCCAAACATTATATTTATGAGTTTTCTACTATTAATGTTTTATATTTCTTATTGAAAAGCACCGAGAGCATGTGTTCAAAATGTTGAAACTAACTTTTCTCAAAGATAGCCTATTGCTGCTTGACCACTTTTTTTTTTTTTTTTTTTTTTTGCATGGTGTTTTGGCTTGAGTTTTACCATACTAATTTTGAAAATGTGTCAAATAATAAGTTCTAAGACATAAATTGGAGAGAGAGATTTACTAACATATATATATTGGGAAAATTACTTCACTATAGTAATGGCATAAATTTAACTATACCTTGAAACCAAAACTTCATCATTTACATAATACCAGAAAAAAGAATACTTTTGTACTTCAATTTTAGAGGTTTCATACCTTCAATTAGATGATACAAAGTATTTTAGTGAATTATTTTAATTTTAAAGGAAACATTCATGTTTTACAATTTGAATTTTGTTTTCCTAATCATTGTTTGCTTTAGAAAATATTTATTCTAATGAATTAAAAAAAGGCTCAAAGACATAACCTACAATTAATTAAGTGATTTTACATCATACTTGGTTGAACATGACTCAAGAAAAGAGTTTCAATAGGAAAATGTGATGATAAGTATGCTATGCAATTAATAGAAATTTGAAATAGAACACTGAGAATAAAAAACATTAAATTAAGAAACATGTACAGTTTAGAACCCTACTTTTCAAAACATGACAAAACTAAAAATTGCTTATATGATTTAATGTGATTTTTTTATAAATGAATTTCACTAATATTTTTAACTAAATATTTCTCCTTATTCTTAGGAGTACTCCCATATTTACCCAATATAACATTCCAATCAAATCAAGAATGCAAATCACTTTATATTCAAGGGAACCAAAAAAAAAAATCTATCATGTAAACATCTAAAAATCAATAGTGTGATAGCTAACTATGATATGAGATATGCTAGGGATAATATGAGTAGGCCTGCATGGCTAGATATTACTTTCCCTTATTTTTCATAATAACCATATTTTCATGACGCTGATTTCTTACTTCCTGCAAAATGTAGTTTAAATGATTGAATCATCATCCTTGATTAAACTTTTCATTTAATTAAAATATTGAAACAATCATAGGAAATGGCTTGGTATTTTTCTTCCAACTCATTTTTATCATTATAACAAGCTATAATGATGTCTCTCTTGGCCATAAAGAGCTAGAAATCAAAGTCTAGTGTATCCTCTTTATTACTGAGAATTTAATCAATCAGATGGCTAATTCTAATATGGGATGGAATAGTAGCTCACATGGAAGACATGTTTCAAATATTGAAATGGATTAGGATGAAATCAAGAACCCAAAAGTATCATCCACCAAGGAAAAAATCCATAAAGACATATGAATAGAAGAAAGGATGGGTTGGCTTCTTCAATAAAAAAAATATAAGGATGATTACCAGATTTTAGATGTTGAATTTTAGCTACAATATATTTGAAAAGTTGGTGATATTTATTAGTATTAGGTATCAAGTTCCTTTGTATATTTTTTTATCAAAATTTTATAAGATTTAATGGAATTTTTAAAGTCCATGCCATTGTAAGTGTCTAGTATGGGTTAGTGATGAGGTTATTCTATTTTAAAAGGGTCTTATTTATTTGGTAGAGTGATGAGTCTATTAATATATATTTTTTCATTCTCAATATCATTACAGTTAATTCATCTTATTTACCACCAAGCTTCTATTTTGATGCATGACCTGAATGCAATGTATATGCTAGGCCATTGGCCTAATTCAATGTTTTGAAATAGACTAATTAATCAAGAAAATAAAAAATATGTTTACTATGAAGTTTGATATAATGTCACTCTCTTTAAGCATTTGGAGTATTTTAGCTTTAGTAAAATAAAATAATTAAAAACTCATGAATTTATGAATGACTTGTTGTCATGCACAGCTGAAACTATACAGTCAACACCCTTAGATTAGATGACTTTGATGAATTTAACACCCACCAACAAGCAAAATGAAAAAGTGTTAGTCAAATATTTAATGTCAATCCATCTGAATACATATACTATTTAAAGCTTTATCCCTACAAACTTACTGCTTGTAATTAGACTAGTAAAATATTAGAGGTGTCATATCTTCAATTAGATAAAACAAAGGCATTCAAGGAGTTATATGAATTTTTAAGGAAGCATTCCTATTTCATTTTTTTATTTTTATTTTCTCAATAATTATTTGATTTGGTAAATTTTTATTCTACTCAATAAAAAAGGACCAAAAACCATAACTTATAAAGCCTTGAGTGAATTTTATTTATATTTGATTGAATAGGTCTTGAGCAAAGAGTTACAACAAAAAAACATGAAGATAAGTATGATATGTAATTAATGGAGATTTGAAATAAAATGTTGAGAAGAAAAGACTTCAAATTAAGAAACACATATAGTTCAAAAATTTATTTTTCAAAATGGGGCACAACTTCAAACTTGCTAATCTGATTTAACGTCATTATTTGTTAAATGAAGTTTCAATGATATTTGCAATTGAGGCTTTCTCCCCATTCCTAGTTATCAAGAATAAGAATCCATGTCTAGTTTCACATAACCTATGATAGCCAAATTTCTCTGAAGGAACTGAGGATAAATAGTAAATATAATTAATGCAAAAATTCCTAATCTGTATACCTTAAATTGACAACTGACACTAACTCGCTCAAGTAATAGAGGCCCAATTTTCATAGCACTAAATTCCACTACATTGACACTCATTCCATGAGGCCATAGAATTGGTGTCTCTAAAAAACATGAAAATTTATACACTTTAGTATGAAAAAATCTACCTTTGATAATGCACTGACAAAATGTACAATTATAGAAAATAGTAATAAAAACTAATGAAGAAGAGATAGGATGGATTTGAAATGATAATAAATATTAAATATAGTTTATGTGGACCATAAAGTTTATGAATGATGCATAATAAAGCCTAAAATGATCTTCTTGGGAAGTAGATGTGGACACCAAGATGGGGTTAAATTTTAAGGTCAACCCTATTGTCTATTTATCATTACCTTTGATAAATTAGGATGATTCAATAGAAGTAATAGTAAGGAAACATTTAACATTACCTTTCATATGTTAGGATGATTCAATACAAAAATATTAATCACTAAAGAAAGTTTTTGTAGTACCTTCAAGGTATCTCTTAGGAGTTACCTTGAAGGATCTTTGTAATACCTTGAAGGTATGAAAAGGAACCATTAAGGTGTCTCATAGGAGATACCTTGAAGTTATTACAAGGAACTATCTTCAAGGTATCTCCTATAAGATTCCTTGAAGGTATTTTCAAGGACCTTTTAGGTATCTCCTATGATATACCTTGAATGTATTATAGGGATTAAAAGATAACTTGAAGGTTTTTTTAATACCTTTAAGGTATCTCCTAGGAGATACCTTAAAGGATCCTTGTAATAACTTGAAGGTATAAAAATGAACCATTAACGTGTCTCATAGGATATACCTTGAAGGTATAAAAAGGAAGCATTAAGGTGTCTAATAGTAGATGCCTTGAAGGTATTACAAAGAACTATCTTTAAGGTATCTCTTATAATATGCCTTAAAGGTATTTTGAATACTTTTAAGGTATCTCCTACAAGATACCTTGAATGTATTATAAGGACTAGAAGATACCTTGAAATATCCTTGTATTACCTTGAAGGTATAAAAAGGAACTATTAAGGTGTCTCATAGGAGATAGCTTGAAGGTATTAAAAGGAGCTAGGTTCAGGGTTAAGGTATCTCCTATGAGATACATTTAATGTCTTACAAGGACTAGGATATACCTTGAAGTTTTTTTTAATACCTTTAAGATATCTCTTAGAAGATACCTTGAAGGATCCTTGCAATACTTTGAAGGTATAAAAATGAACCATTAAGATGTCTGATAGGAGATAGGTACCTTGAAGATATTACAAGGAACTAGCTTCAAGGTATTTCCTATAAGATGCCTAAAGGTATTTCAAAAACCTTTGAGCTATCTCCTATGAGATACCTTGAATGTATTACAAGGACTAAGAAATACCTTGAAGTTTTTTGTAATACCTTCAAAACATCTCTTAGGAGATACCTTAAACGATCCTTGTAATACCTTGAAGGTATAAAATGGAGCCATTAAGGTGTCTCGTAGGAGATACCTTGAAGGTATTACAAGGAATTAGGTTCAAGGTATCTCCTATTATATGCCTTGAAGGAATTTCAAGGACCTCTAAGGTATCTCATAGTTAAAATTATTATAGAAGACCTTCGAGGAGAGACATGGAAGGTATGAAGGTATTATAATTAACTTCAAGGTATCTCCTTAGAGGTCCTTGTAATACCCAACTTCAATTTATATCCTATAAGATGCCATGAAGTTATTTAAAAGACCTAAAATGTATCTCTTATGAGATACCTTGTATGTATTATAAGGACCTTCAAAGAGATAACTTTAAGGTATTATAATTAAATTCAAGGTATCTCCTTGAAGGTCATTCTAATACCTCCAAAATATATCCTATGTATGAAGTTCCATGTAATACCCTCAAGATATATCATACTTATGAAAGTACTTATAATGCCTTAAAAATATGTAATAATAGTTTTAACATGGAACTTCAAGGTATCTCCATAAAGCTCAGTTTAATACCTTTAAGTTCTCTCTTTGAAGTTCATTGTAATATATTCAAATTATTTTTTATGTATGAAATGTTTTGTAATAACTTCAAGGTATCTCCTAGATATGATTTTTTTTGTACTACCTTAAATATATCTCCTAGGAAATATCTTGAATTTATTAAAATGAACTTCATAACTAGGAGATATTTTGAAGGTATTATAATGACATTCATGGTACCTCAAGATATCTCCTAAGAATGAAGGAGATACCTTGAAGTACGATGAATGTCCTTATTATACCTTTAAGGTATTTCCTAGTTGTGAAAGAGATACCTTCTATGAGATACCTTGATTGTATTACAAATACCTTCATACTTGGGAGATACCTTGATGATATTATAAAGACATTCAAGGTAGTTCCTTCATGATGTAAGATCATTAGGATATGTTTCACTTAAATGATGTAAATATCCAATTTGTTCTTGTTTATAGCCTTGTCAGGTCTTAGGAGTGTTTTAATATTCAATAAAGACCTCAAAATTTCCATTTAAGGTCTCTAATAGTCGTATGAGGGTTTCCCTTGAAAATGAATAATTTGAAAATTTGAACTACTTATGATGATTTGTAAGGATAGTGACAAGTTTTCAAGGACTTGAACCATTGATAATGGTATTAATAGGTCTATTTACATGTGTTATAGGTAATTTTATCTATTTTAAATTTAAATAATATTTCAAGTCTCACCTAGAATCTATTTATACATTGGAAGAAGCATGTTAGTTAGAGATAAGGGTGAAGAGAGATATTTATGGTCTATTTCAATACCAAGACCAAATAAAGACCTATTGAAATGAAGAGATGAGTTTTAATGAACTTAATAAAATATAATTAAGGAGGATGTATATAGCTATAAAGAGGATTAAGTGGCATAGAGGAGAGAATAAGGCCTTTAGGCCTATGTGTTGTCATAACAGTTTATAGGACTATAATGTATATAAATGTGAAGATCAATATGAAGAATTTTATCTTGCATAAATGGATTCTTAAATTAGTAAGATTATTTTATTTAATTTTAATAATTTAATTTTATTATTCTTGAATGAATTATGATTGGTAAACATGAAGATAAGACTTTTAGAATTGAGTATGACTATATGTAGTTCAAGAATAGGGTTCCATGTGTATTGAAGAACAAGTTTCTTGAAAATAATAGTCTTATATCACTTGAATTATTGTATTATATATTTTTAATGTATGAATTAATAATATACATTCAATATTGAATTGAATTTTTACTTATTTTGAAGCTTTCCTCATTGAAACCCCTTAATACCATGCTTTCTATGCATCTACGGTTCATTGTAGTCACTTGAAACACATGTAACAAGTTGCATGAGTTCAATTTAAGATTTTAGGTTGAAGGAGGTTATTAAGATTATATTACAATTTTTAGAAATATAAAAAGGGTCCTAGAGTTTATAAATGATTTTTAATTAGATCTCATCCTCTAAGCTTCTTGAGAAACCCTAAAACATGGTCTTTAAGCACAAATCAAGCATGTAAAAACCATAATGTAAATCATGCATGAAATTATTTAATGAAATTAAAGCCATATAAACTTAGGAAATGGTATGAATAAGGAACCTTCATTATTAGTTTCAATATATTATCCTTGGAGGACTAACTTGGTGGAAATACAAACTCAAAATGTACAAAGGTTTAAGAATGGTCAATGAACAGTCTTAAGAAAAGTATAAGAGATTATAAAAGCATAAATAAAGTGGGTAATGGATTATCAATCATCAATATATGTTTATTCAAGTTTAAATTGTTATTTAATGGTAAATATAAGTAAGTAAATAAGGGTATATTTCAAATTATCTTGGGATAGTGTCTAAAAGGTGTGAGATTGTCATCACTTCACACCTAGTACTTACCTTAAAGTACCACAAATATCCTTGTAATTATTTTAGTGTATCTCCTATTTATTAATATCTTTGTAGTACATTAAATATATTTCCTAGGATATACCTTAATGATTTTAAAAAGTTATCCTCATACTAATTTTAAGGTATCACTTAGGAGATCTATTTAAGGTATTATAGTTCAAGGTATTACACATAGGTCGTCTCATAGGAAGTAACTTGAAGGTTTTATAATTTAAGGCATTATAAATAGGTCCTTTTAATAACTCCTTCAATGTATCTCCTAGGTAATGATATCTTTGTAATACATTCAAGGTGTATCCTGGGATATACCTTGATGGTTTTGAAAATTTGTCCTCATACTACTTTCAAGATATCACCTAAGAGATATATTGAAGGTATTATAGTTCAAAGTATTATACATAGGTCTTTGTAATATCTTCAAGGTATCTCGTAGGAGGTAACTTGAAGGTGTTACAATTCAAAATATTATAAATAGGTCCTTGTAATAACTTCAAGGTATCTCCTAGAAGATAACTTGAAGGTATTACAAGGACCTCCTTCTAATACCTTGAATTGTAACACCTTTAAGGTACCTCCTATGAGATACCTTGAGGGTGATTAGAGATAATTAGAATGTCCTTGTAATACCTTCAAGGTATCATATAAGAGATACCTTTAAGGTCCTTGTAATACCTTCAAGGTATATCCTAAGAGGTATGTTAAAGGTTTTAGTAATACCTTCAATGCATCTTCTTGGAGATATATATCACCTATGTGATATATCCATGAATCATTTTTTAAGTAGTGTCATTAAAATAAATGTGTTATGCATTAAATTTTTAATATTTTTAAGTTTAAAAAAATCTCCATGCATATGCTATGTTATAAATAAAGATTTATCTCTTACATATAGTTATACACTGAAACAATTTTATAATTAACCTAATTAAGAATCTCACATCTTTTAGAAATGTCTAGGTCAAAAAACCATACATCAATGGCTTTCAAATGTGGAGACTATGTTTCTCTCATAAATAATGGAAAGGTCATTGGTGAAGAAAGGATACATAAAATTCCAGGTGCAGATACTGACTCTTTAGAATCCACAAATCTAACTTTGATGTGCCATAATGAGAAAATACCCTTTGGATGTGTAATTTTTAATGTGACAAAAACTTTTGATATGAATCTACTGCTTCCAATTCTAAGAGCTTTTGTAGATACTTTAGGGGATACAATTGATAGTTTTACTATATGGAGCACAAGAATGATGCAATGTGTCATAGATAATTTTTCTGTAGAGGATTGCATGGAAGAAGGACAAAATAATTTTAGTTCAGTTATGTATATAAATCCATTGCAATAAGAAAGCCCTAGATTGGATTCATTTATTTGCTATATTTATGATCCAACCACATTTTGTAGTCTTAAAAATGAGTTACTTGGAAAAAGGGTAAATGTATTACACAAATGTATAACTCTTAAAAATCATGAGAGAATTGATTATGGTTATATTGAATTTGCACATCTAGGAGAGATTTTTGTTTCAGTCCCAATGGTAGAAAATGAATTGGGAATTTCCCTAAGGCACATTATACAACATTGTGAAACTTGTAGCATAGAAGTAAATGAATCATCTATTGTTAGATGGCCTTCTAATAACATAATGGACATTAAAAGTAGAGAAATTAATTTACCATACATGACACCAAAGGAGAAATAAATTGGAAATGTTTGGGAAGTAGTAGATACTAAAGTCATTCCTTGAATGAAATTCCTAGAGTAGAGGTTTCCAAAAAAATTAACTCATGCCTTCAACTATTCTGGCTGAAAATAATTACAGTCAATCACTTCACTTAGCCAAGTAAAATTTGATGCAAACATATATAGTGAGATTAAAAATTTGTATACTATGAAATTTTGTGTCAAAATATGTCTTCAGTCAGGATTTGTCATTTGAAATGCTAAAATCATCAAGGATGAAGTTTCTTGGTTCCACCATAATGGATAGGAGGCAACATGTCTTAGATGCCCTTTATACCATTTTGTTTAAGAAAGATAAAAATAAAACTACCATTGATTTTAAAGGTACCGAGATCTATTTAGAAGATTGGATTAAAATATATGGATTGAAGAGAAATATCTTTTTTGTCATTCAAAACTGTCATAAAAATGGGGAATGAATTGCATTCCATGTAGGGCAATTTTGACAAAATCCACACAAAAATTCAATGAAAGATAAATATTTTTTGCAATAATTAGTGGATGATTTTGTAGATGTTTCTCCAAGACTCACATACTAGGTAGATATAGATGGTGCACAAGGAAATATTTAACATCTTTCTCTCAAGAATTTATGAGGCACCACATCAATGCACAACTAAAAGATATGGAATATGAGCCAATATCCCAACCAAAATTCAATAACATTTGGAGTACTAATTATCATGATGTGACCATTGCCAATTTTGATGACTTTGTTAGGTGAAAAACATGTATCTTGTTGACTCAAAAAAATGCTTTGGGTCCCTATTTAGAGATCATAAAGAATTCATGATGTACTCAAATAAAATACTTCATACAATAAAAATGTATCATACACATAAATTAATGTTTGATTAGTTCCCTAAAGAATGCCTCAACATCATTTATGATAAGGTAGAATTCCAAAAAACCATTTGTGCCAAGGATAGTCACAAAAAGCAATGCAGTTACCAACAAAATAGTAGAGTTGTCAATGGTAGGGATTATCACACATGGTTATGGTATAGGTGGATATGGAATTTTTTTTTAACATATGTTCTTGAAGGCTCTAACTTTATTATCACCCCATTGAACAAGTACTTCAAAGATATGGCAAAAATAATTCCATATACTTAGGAATCTTTAATATATAAAATAAATTCTTTAAAATATGTATTTTATGATGCACTTTTATCTAATAATTGATACCTTTTATTAAATAAATACATAGATGAATCACACTCAATTGGTGATTTCAAGAAACTTCCTTCTAGGCTATATATTCAACTAGACAACTATTGTAGGGATAATGAGAACATATATTTCCTTCACATTTTTATTTGAAAATTATGTTTAAAGAAAATAAGTATATAATGTTTTAGTATTAAATCTTACATTCCAATAATAATTAATTTATCGATCATGATTATTTTTAAAAAATCAATCCCAACCACTTCTCTTTGTTTTCTTATGTGTCTCTCAAGTGATAAATTTATATTACCCCTTCTAAAATATCAAATAAACTTTAATTATGCCAAATTTGGTCTACTACTCTATAATTTTTTTTCTCAATCCATACATTTGTAATATGCATTTAATATCATCAAACAACATGTATTCATAACACATCCACTTCATCTATTTTTTATAACTATTTATTAAGAAAATAATTTGATTTATTCCTTGTGTATTACCAAAAAATGGTGTAGCTGTACCATAATGATTTTCATTAAAATCAAGGTATGATTTGAGATATAAGTTGAGATAAAAAATAAAGGTGTTGTGCTAAGAACATATTTTATTTTTTTAATATACATGGGATAATATCAAGATATCATTTGGGAGATACCAATGGATACTAAGTATATAGTTTCATTGACACTATATCTTATGTGATAATTATTGAAGTATTAATACAAAATTATTTGATTTGATATACTTAATAAGACAAATAAAATGATTACATGTGACATGTTATAATGGTTTTAAATGAAGGTATCACTTTTGAGATACTAAGAAGGATAATTTATATTGACTTACATAATGTAGTGGTAGCTCAACCAAATTCCATGCTCATATATGTATCCCTTAAGAAGTATATTATAAATTATAGCTTAATATTAATATGAAAAAAAAGTATAACATTATATGGAACTAAATGTAATTCTATTAGCTTTCCAATTACACAAAATCATGTGTTTTTGTATAGGTTTGTGTTGCAATATTTATCTCTCCTTATTTACAAAGGTATATTATTCGAGGTCGAGGTTATTTTTATTATTGTAGGACATACCCATGAGGAGATTGACAACACATTTGGAAACCTATCTGAATGTATAAAGAGGAAAGATGTATGGAGTGTGGCAGAGATTATGGACACTTATATGACATGTGAAAATACAAGAAACTTCATGCCAAATTTAATTGAATAATTAGTTGATTTCAAAGAATTTTTTAATAATGACAAGATGAAGGGAAGTAATGAAATAGTAGGCTTGAAAAAAAGACAATATTTTATTCTATGCATAGAGAAAGATTAGCCTATTATGCATTATAAAAACTCTATAAAAGATATTAATTAGTTCCCCCTAGTTAAATTATGGAGAATAAAATAAAATGGCGAGACAAATGTTACAGAGGGTAATACTATGAGAATATTTTTCAAAGATTTCAAAAATAGAGAAAATTCATAAGAATCCATTGCTTTAAAAGACTCGGATAGAAGTATAAAAAAAGTGAAAAATAAATTAAAGATAACTTGTTCAAGTATGTTAAGAAATTCAATGAATTTGGTTTGACTAGAAATAGTAAGTGGAAGGATCTAGCATATTACTTCCAAAATATTCATGACACAAGGAAAGAAGACATGTTATCTTATGAATTTGAATATACAAGAAATTTCTGGCCTATAACTCACCACCAAATACCCTTGCATATATATCTACACAAAATGGTTCATGATAGGGCCCTTGATTTGGGAGTGGCATCAATAGATACATATGTTGGTCTAAGAAGTAAAAGACAAAACAATTCATTTTATCTAGTTCAAGATGTGCATAAGGTGATATGATGTTTGTCAGACCTAATGATTCTAAAAGAGTGAAATACACAATATGGGTTGCTAGAGATGAAATCAATATTGAGATATTGAAAATAAATGAAGACATAGAACAAAGTTTCAAAATAACTTGGTTCATAGAAGTTCATGCAGAGAAAAAAGATGTAGAAGAAGCATAAATTTATTCAAGTTGTTTAGACAAGAAACAGAATCCAAACCCCAAAAAAACCTTTTTAACATCCATTTTTATAGATAATATCATATATGCTTGACCAAACAAAACATGGAAATGTAAAACACTTGTTCTCACTAATTTTTTGAAAGGCATTGTAACAAACTATTTGAATGCAATGTCAAATTAGGCATTTTGCAAAATAGTGATAAAGGATTGCAAGCTATTGTTTTCTTTCATGACATTTAAAATTTGAAATGGTGTTTCCCTAAATTTTTAATGACAAGTATGAATGTTTTTTTTATAAATATTTTAGTGCATCTTTTTGGCATGTAGAATGTTTTACTGGATTCATAGCTCCATGCTTATTTAAATGATTCATTTATTTTTTCTACTCATATATAAAAGATCATAGTCATATTACTAAAAACTATCCTCTCTAAAATATGATGGATTATATTTCATAATCATGAATATATTGATCAAATGTATTTACAATATTTATAATTGTATGTATTATTATTAAATTTTTTTATATAGTAATAGGTGATTGTCTTATTGGTATATCTTCATGTCCTATTTTGTGTAAAAATGATGGATTATATATCATAGTCATAAATGATATTAAAATCACAACATGGTTAAATATTAAAAAAAATATATTAAATACTAAATATATTGTTTATGGTGAAATGATTGGCTTATTATTTTAAAAAACATTATTCTAGATATCATAAATTCCATTTATGTTTACTTGCATTTAATAAGATTTTTTTATAAGAAATTGATAGCTTATAAATTTCCATTAAAATTATTATTCTTGATTATTTTATATTACCACAAATGGTTTTAATACATTTATCCTCCCTTTATTACTTGAAATTATCCATAGAGTTCCCAATTATTTATTAAAATTGATATAAATAGGTCCTTCACTTCTCTCTATTTATGACATACAACTATATATATAAACTAATAAGGAAAAGGGCAAGCATATAATTAGGGTTTATGAGAGGAAGAAATATCCTTGGTTGGAAATGTTTTGGACTTGCTACAAATACATTAGATAGATGTTGTTTATTTATAATAACTCTAACTAATTCTTGATAAAGTCCAATTTAGTTTTAATAAATTTTCAAAATTTGAACTACTAATAAGTCTATATTATTTTAAATTATTCAAAAAGAATTCCTTGGTTGAAAATAATTTGGAATTATTAAAAATACATTAGATAGATGTAGTTTATTTGTAATAAGTCCAATAAATTGTTGATAAAGTCCAATTTATCTATGATAGTTTTTCAAAATTTGGACTATTAATAATTATATATTGATTTAATTTGGTGAATAATAATTCCATAAAATTTTCCATATTCAATCCAATTTATTTGGAATATAGAAAAATTACTTTTGGAGAAAATTTTATTCAATCCACTTTAGTGGGTATAAGTCCAAATTATTCAAAATAGTCTAATTCATTCGAAATGATCTATGCCCAAATGGTTTGAAAGAGTCCAATTTATTTGGAAAATAAGAAAATTATTTTTGGAGAAAAAAAAATCCACTCCACTTTAATACCTGTATATGTCCAAATTATTAGAAATAGTCTAATTCATTCAAAATGATCTATGTCCAAATGGTTTGAAACAGTCCATTTTATTTAGAACATAAGAAAATTATTTTGGAAATTTTTTTATCCACTCCACTTTAGTGGGTATAAGTCCAAATTATTTGAAATAGTCCTTTCAAGTACTATTTATCTATTGTCTCACCTATATTCCTCCTGGAGTAAACCATAAAATAGTTAGAGATAGTGTAGGTAGGCTTTAGATTAGTTTCTTTTCTACTTCTTTCCTTCCTATCCCTTGTTTGTGCATAGTGTTTGTGTATATTTATTTGCTTGTTTACTTTGTGTTTTGGTTTGTTTGATTTTTGTTATTTGTTTTTTTAAATTTCAATAAGTCATTTTGGATATTCCTCAGCTCAAAATACATTTAGATGCTCAAAAGGAACTCCATAGTTTAGGAATGTAGGTATGTTTTCTCACTATTGGTTGATCATGGATTATTGAAATATGCATTTAATGTTATAATTTAGATAATCTAATAAAGGACTAATAGGTAGGATAATTGTTCCTTGAGATTCTAAGCCTTGTTTTGATCTAATATTGAATCTAAGAAGGATTTCATATGTAGGATGAAATCTTGAATTATTGGAACACAATCATGTTTGAACTTAATAAACATCATTTCCTAGGACAAAGTTTGCAACCAAAGGTGATTGTCTGAAGATCAAACATTTGACCAAATCCTAAAACTTAGCTAACCTAATTCTCAAAATTTTCTAAAAGATCAAAATGATTTGAAAAAAAAAAAAAAAAGACCTTTATTACAAAATTTAAAATCTTTCTAAGCAAAGATGATTTTGGTAACGTCCACCAGGGTTATGGATGCTTGATTGGTAGTGTATCAAGGCATTGAGTGGAGTTAAAGGTAGCTCTATCAGGGATATAGATGCCTAACTAGAAGAAGAGAAATGCCCAAGCTGTTCTTGATCTAAATCATGATTTCTAATGGATATTCAAATATGTTGAAAGTTAATGATAATGGTTAAAGTCATAAAATTTAGAAGTTATTTCCCTAAATCCCATAGCAAATTGTAAGTGGAATCAGAGAACATGAATAACCTAACCAAGTTTTGATTTTGATCCTAATTCTACATGTGTAGGACTTATTTTAACCATGAACTAATCTTAATGATGGTACTTGATCAAATGAAATTACTAAACTAGTTATTAGTCTAAACCAAAATCTCTGAATTCTAACATATTACTATGTTTCCCCTTGAAGTCATCATTTTTTTAGGTTAACACACCTAAATTTTTGAAAAATAGGGACCCTTATTTCAAATTATGCAAATTTGTTCCTTCAAATTGAAAATTCACTTTATTAGAGCACCATTAGCATGTTTTCATGTTATTTTCATTTGAAGATCATTTACACCTAATTTGGTTGGCATATTTATTCATAATTCTAATTTAATCTTGCCTAAAGTTGCTAACATTAGATATTTATGTTTTAGGTTACATCTCCAATGGAGTACATTTAGAATGGGAAATGCCTAGTATTCATGATTTTTATATCAATTTGGCCTTTTACTAACCTTTTATCTATTGAAAATCAAACTAAAAGTATCCCAAAACTCGCATTCAAATTACCCTAGCTCAGGTTATTTTGAATCAAATTCAAATTTGGTAGGAATAATTTATGTAGGAATGACTAATCATGATATGTACTTAATTCAATTATTATCTTAAGGTTTAGCCATGTTTATTAACATGACCAAACCTTATACTAAATTTTTTATGTCTAGTCCCTTTATGTCCTGATCCCCCTTGGTCCCTTTTATTTCCATATATTATAACTGACCACTAAATCATTTTTTTATGTTTTATAATTTATCTAAAATCCTTATCCTAAGACTTTAATCCATCTCTTTTATTATTTTTAGGGTCCCCTTTATCATGTTTAAAACTTAGCTTAAAATTTTTATCCTAAGGTCTTGCTTATGTTTATTAACACAAAATAAAACCATAGTCTAAAAAACTTTATGATAAGTTCTTTATTTTCTTGATCTTGATTTAAATATCATTTTCATCCATAAGATGAATGGTAAAAAATATATTAGATAGATTTGATTGAATGGTGTGAGATAAAGTCAATAAGTCAAGAGCCTCAATTGACGATGTGCATTCACTCAGGTGAGAGGATCTAATAGTGCAAGATCAAAGTTAAAAATTCAAGATAAAACCCCAAATTTAAAGTATAAACATGTCCCTAAACATGGATGGTACATGTCCAAATGTACACATTCTTATCGATGGTGCATAATAAGTCAAATCTTCAATGGAGTCTTGAGACAATGATAAGGTGACAAGTGTCACACTTGTGGCTAAAGAACACTAAAAAACCAATGACATTTGGAATTGTATATTAAGATCTAATATAGTGCATTCTCTTGGGTGAAAATGATCAAATGGTGCATAGTAAATGTTTAAAATTCAAGAATCCTACAAACAACCATGGAGATGATAAGTGGGACAACCATGTGTCATGAATTAAAGTTAGAGAATCTTCCAAAGATCAATGATACATAACCCACATATGAATTTTAATCACGGTTCATGGAGCAAAGAGTATAATATAATGGATCAAGATCAATGATACATATTTACCTAGTCATAAAGGATCCAATGGTGTAAGATGGAGGTTGACAATTCAAAAAAGTAGGAATAAATGAGGTAGTGATAAGTGTCAAAATTGTGAGGAACATCACAAATCATCCAATGGCATTTGATCTTTTATATTGAGATCAATGATCCACATTGATATATATAAAATACAATCTAATAATGCAAGATCAAGGTGGAATCTTCAAAAGAAAATGGTCACTTTTTAAATATTAATGAGAAAAGTATCATGAAAATGCCACAAGGATGACATGAAGATCACTATTTGAGCTAGCTACCACCATTAAAGAACTAAGAAGAACTTCATAAAATCCATAAGATGAACTAAATCCCTAATTCAACCTTGTATTGATCATAATCAAGCTTAAGAGAGTTGAATTATCATTTGTGCAAGAAGAATTCAATACAAAATTAAAGTGTAGACCACTAGTGAGAAATTTGAATAAATTCATGACCACTATGGAAAATTATATAAATTCCCTAATCTACACCATCTTTGGGTAATAATAAATTCTATCAACATCATTGTGCATGAAGAGCTTAAGCCATGGATTATGGATCTAAAAAAGGAAGAGGAGAAAAGGATGACTTCCCTAAGAGCATCAGGTAGAGCACGAATAAAAAATCCAAATCCAAAAGTGGCTCAATCATTAGTGGGGTTCAATTTAATCTAGAGACCACCAACTTGGAAAGAGTGACCTAAAATAAGGCCATGATTTTTAGAGAGGAATTCACATTTTAAAAAGTGAAACCATTCACTAGTTTGACTTCAATGGAATGATAGAGGCCTGGTGAGGTTCCCATCTTTAAATAAAACCTATTTAAGTTGGATCTATCACATTATGATCAATTAGAGGCTATCATAAAAGGTATGATGCAACAACAAAATTTTTAGAAGAGATTACCATCTTGTCAATCCAATAAGATAGATTCTAGCTATTTTAGGACACCATGATTGAATTATTCAATTACTTAAAGTCAATCAAACCTAAACAAGAGGCAATAAGCAAGGAAAATTCTATGGCTACAAGCCAAGTTTGAAAATTTTAGGCTTTAAGCTATCAAGTGAAGGACTTGATGAAGCCTTGACCAAGAATCAAGTCCATAAATTTAGGACAATGAGCCTAGCCCACTTAAATATAGATATGGCTATATTGGTGGATAAATTCAAAGCCCTAGGAAGCTAGTCAAAGTATATGGAGGAAATTTCCAAGGACCTAAAATATTAGGAAAATAAGATGATACACATATATGATAGTTTAATCAAAGAGCCCACCTCATTTAGTCCTTTAGGCCTTATCACTGATGAGGAGTTCAGGTATATAAATTCTCAATTCATGTAGCAAGTAAAGAACCAAGGTCAAGGGAAGATAGGGGATAATATTAATAAGATAATAGGTCTATTTTTTTCATCTAAGGATAATATAGGAGATGATGGTAGCATCAAAAAATACTTGGATAGAGTTGAGATAGATCTCAGTAACCTTAGAGATCAAGAAAAAGAGTTGTTCATGAGACCATTATTGACCTCCATCTAATCAATGAGAAACATTATAGAATGAATATTCTATAAGGAAGGCAAAAGGATGTAGCAACACCAAGGTCCCAAAGTTAGTTGGATTAGGAATATTCTTTTACAACTAGCATTGTATATTTTTAAAATGGAATATTTTTTTTGTAAAGGCATGTACAACTTATAAAGTACATTGCCTATAGGTCAATATATTATAAAATTTCATTTGTTATATAATGTAATATAAAGTACAAATTTACTAACTGACATACCTCATTAATGGTCTATTTAAAGAGGTATTTCCAATTATAAAGAGAGAAAGTTTGGAGAAAAACTATCTGTGCTAATTTTGGAGCAATTTAATGCAAATAGGTAATTTTGAAGAAATTTGTCTCATTTGTTTATGTGTATTGTATTTTGTCTTTTCTCTCAATTTTATGATATATAATTTATATTTGAATTTTTCTTATTGATTCTTGATGAGCACTCTTTTTTGTAGAGTTGTTAACTTGTGTTAATGTTAAGTTATCTGAAGATTCTTAAGTTCATTTCATTATCTTTTCCTTCATGTGAATTTGCTTAGGCTATTTAATTATAGGGTATACCTTTAAATTAAACCAAGTCTTTTTTCGCATTATTTTTTTCCCTTATATGCTTGCCTAATGTGTAGTTGGATTTGAGCTTATGCTATTTCATTTTATATATTGGTTTAAAGTGCATTTTTGGTGGTATTTGAAATTTGTCATAATATCTATGTTAAATATCAACAACATTAATATATTTGTTTTATACCTTACCCTTACTTTTCCCCTTTTTATTAATTCAATTTAGTTTAACTTCATTATATATATTCATGCTAGTTTAGATTTAATCTTAGGTTTGATCATAATTCATTCAAATTAGCATATATTTTATTCAATTTCATAGATCTTCTTTAGGCCATGGTTTATCCCAATAACCAAACATTATAAAAATTTGAAATAATTCATGTGCTTTGCCACTATTCCACCAAATATATCAAGATTATCACAACATACAACTCATGTAATGGATTCATTTAACTCAGAAATGAAAAGTGTTTCTTAAACACTATATGTTGACCTAGTGATACACATTTAGGCATCAACAAATATGATACATTATTTTCCGTAATATTGCTAGATGAAGATACAAATGCATGACTACCACTAGCACATTATAAATTCTATGTATATGTAAGTTGATTTTACAATGATATCATCTTTGAACTGAAATATTAATGTTACTTTTGAAGTGGTTATTCTAGATTTCCATAGTAATGATTTAATATTTTAGGGCTTCACTAACACCAACCCTAGGAGTTTAGGATTGAATAATCATACCAACACTATTTAAAATAGATGTTAGAGGTGGAGGATTAAAGGAAGTGTATGATGATTACCTTATTTTGAAATTCTGAGATGGATTGCATTACCCCTTAAATTAGTGATATGATGGACCTCATTAGAGGGAAAGTAACTACCACCCTCCTTAGGGTTAATAGGAATATGATCCTTTTATCAATTTAAAATATTCTAAAATTGTAGATAAGAAAAGGATAAGAGATATGTACAAATGTAGTAAATAATCCATGATAATCAAATCATAATTTAAATTGAAACCCTAAAGCAAGCTGAAGGTTGTAAAAAGAAGATTCAGAGTTAAGTGTCACCTCATGTTTAACACTTTTTAGACATAAGGATTAAGGAAAGATTAGCCTAATAAAGAAAGGAGTAATATAATATAAAAATTAGGCAAATTAAGTGAAGTTATATTATACTTATATTATGATAAGATGTACTAAACCTAAGAATATGCTAAATATATAATGCACAACATTTGATGTTCTGATAATAATAAAATTAAGGAGAAATTATAATTCAGTTATAAAATTATTTGTAGGTATGATTGAGTACTATATGTGAATTAATTTACTATCCAAATATTTAAATTTAGTTGATATATTTTAAATACTATATTTCTATTAGTTTGACACTTGTGTCACCTTATGGAATCTAGCATCAATGCTAGTGTCTAGATTCTGACACTAGTGTCATGTGCATAATATTGATTATTTTCCATAAATTACACTAGTAATTTTTAAGGTTAACATTAACCTTTCATAATATCTATTTGGATTGTGCATATAGGATATTTATATCACTCTTCTAATTAGAGCCCTAGCTCCTGTAATTAGGGCATGCCACCTTACAAAACATGGGTTAGTGGGTTTGAGTAAATTTGAGTTAACATCAAATAAACTTATATTAGTTAACACTACCTACATAACCAATAATATTTAGAGGGACTTATACATACATAATTATCCCCTATGTGTGGGCATGTGTGTGAACAAGGGTATAACATGTTATATGCGAGTGCATGTAGTTATCTAGTTTAAAAATTGATAAATACTACTCATGGGATGATTTTTGAATAATTCAAACCTATAAGAATACTATTGTTATGATTTATATTAAAATTAGGAAGTTTTGAATACTTGAGATGTGAATTTGATTAGTAATTGATTGATGTGTGCTTAAATAGTACTTGATGATAATGAATAGTCTTTAACTTGTATTTAAACAACAAATTTTGTAAAGAATCTCACATAGGATTAATTAAAAAAATAGTTTGGCCCATATAGTTCAAATATTTTTAAATTTTATTGTTTGTAAAGTATACATACTAGCATTGGAAATGGGAGACTAGTGTCTAATTCTAAACATTAATGTATTTGAGAATAAAAAATTATTGAAGCTCTATAACTAGCAATGAAGTATATATCAAATTTTTAGCATATTGTGGGAGACATGTTATTGCATAATAATAATATTAGGTTCATATTGTAATATAATCATTTATTCACCATGAAATAGAGAACACGAGCCTTGTAGTAGTGGTAAAGTCAATAACTAAAGGGTAGATCCTAGAGTGATATTTATCAAGTGTGCAAGACTAGTTTATCATATAAAATCAAAATTTAAGTATTTAAAATTATAGACTTTCTTTACAACAAGCTTAATATTATTACAATTTTACAAGTAATTTTAAATAAATTTTAATTAAATCAATGTGTTTGTGTGTGAACACTTATAAGATATTTTATATTTTCAAATTTAAAAAAGTATTCTAAACAATAAAATAATGTTGAATGTTAGAATTATATAATAATTATTATATTGATATATTATAATATTTTATATAAAATTATATAAAATTAAATATATATATATATATATATATATATATATATATATATATATATATATATATATATATATATATATAATTTAATATTATCATATTGTAAACTACAATTTTTTTTAATAATTAAAATTAATTATAATTTTAAAGTAGAAGACTCTATAAACTATTAACTACAATATTTTATCTTGACTAAAATTTTAATGCTGATTGTATTAATTACATGACCAATATTATGTAAATTATTAACCACTAAAAATTATATATCCAATCACATCTCACCACATGTAATGATTTACTATGTAAAATTTTAACCAATAAAAGTCACAAAACTAATTGCATTTAGTGACATGGCTACAAGGTTATTGTGGAATACTACATGTCACAATTTTATTTCTTCATGATATAAAAATCAATATCAATGGTCAATTGGTAAATATTAACTACGAGGATGTGATCTAATTGCATCTTTAAACATGTGATTTCAAAAAATTGCATTAATTTTCAAACTTAGAAAATTTTAAAATCTTGCAATGATGCAAAGAAATCACATCTTCCCATGTGGTTGATTATTTCTCACTCTAAGAACATGTTCAATTAACCATTTAACATGGATTAACAATAATAATGTAACTCATACTTTTTTATCCATCTCCATCCTAAAAATTATCTCTAAGAGTGGGCGACTGCCTACTCTAAATGAGAAACCACCAATCCTATTTTCACTATTATTAATTTATAAAATATTTACATGTTAATAATATGTTGAAATATTTCATAGGAAGTAATAAAAAGTAGGTAACTCATCAATTTTTCATTAGGTCCATCCTAAGAATTAGCTTTGAGAGTGGGTAACTACCTAGTCTAAATGATAAACCAATAATCCTATTTTCACTATTACTATTTGAAAATATTTACACATTAATGTTAATATGTTGAACCATTCAACAAAGAGTCAAAAAAAAAAACATGTAACTCATCACTTTTTTATTAGGTCCAGCTTGAGAATTAGCTCTGAGATTAGGTAGCCACCCACTCTAAATGAGAAATTATTAATTTTATTTTCACCATTACTATTTGAAAATATTTCCATGTTAATAATATGTTGAACCATTTAAAATAGAGTAATAAAAAGAAGGTAATTTGCCCTTTTTTCTCCATTTCCATCTTAATAATTATCTTTGAGAGTAAGAGTCCACCCACTCTAAATGAGAAAATACTAATACTATTCACACTATTAGTATATGAAAATATTTACATGATGTAATCACCTTAAAGTGGTATTTGGATGCTAAGAGTGGTACTTGAGGTAGCCTCTTCCTATCTTAGCCCTAGACCTATCCTAGAGCCTTTGCCACACTTTTCTAGTCATTGTATAGACCACATATATCTACAATTAGTTCAAAATTAGTCCCAAGGTAGCTTTCCTAAATACCAACCTAGTTTGCCCAATAGTTTGCTAGTTGGACATTAGCACCATATTTGGGACACTACAACCACATGATACTAGTGTCCTCAATTAAGAAGTATTATCCTTTGTCCTAACTATCTTGAATGGATAATTTTTCAAATGTGTACCCCTTCTAAGGTTGGCCTAATCATATTTTATTATCCACAAAAGCTACACATCTCTATAAATAAAAGTCTATTTGACCTTTATTTAGTAGATGGAAAAGATATGCAAATGCCTTTTCAAAAAAAAGACAAGTTGAGTAAAATTAAGGTATTTGATCCCTATTCTAACTTATACATACTATAATTTATAACATCCCTAAGCCTATATTTCAAATATTAAAAAGTTCAAGCACACTCAAGGAATCTACGTCTACTCCCATTCTATCATTTACTTGGACTTGCATCAAGAACTAGGTAGGAGAACTACATCAAGCTTGATCCCTCCTTAGATTATTGGTATGTTGAGCATGTCTATCCTATCCTACTAATGAACACATATTTATTACCCATTCCATACTTGCAATGATGATTAAGGTTTTCACACTAAATTAGGGTTTTTAAGCACAATATAGAGTTATATATTTCATGTGTGTAAAAACAAGGCATAAAAACTCAAGTACATGTTCTCATAAAAATAGTAAAAATCCTACAAAGGGGATACTACTACCACTTTGAGGACACTACAATAATATGTTGCTATTTTCTAGGTGGGGTGATACTATTTAGTAAGCAAACAGATTCCAAGATCCTATTAATGACACTCAGACCTATTCAGAACTTAGTTTTTAAAACCTAGATCATCCATGATAGTAATTTTCTAGATAAGTCTATATTTATGCATATTTATTACTATTTTTATAAAGTCAAAAGAAGTAAAAATCCATAACAAACCAATTCTTAATTATTTCATATTATTTAACTGATTTAAATGTCTCAACCCTTTAATCTAAACATAGGATTTACATAGTTAAACACTATAAGGTTAAATCATTTGGTAAACCTGAATTACTTTGAATATTAATCCAAATCCTAGCTTGCATTAATCCAATTTTTTTTTGCAATAATCCAAGGTTGCACACTTATGATTTTATAATTTTTATAGATAACCTAATTACATTAAATCAATTTCATATTAGGGTTTTAATTTATTTACATATAATTTAAATTATTGTAAGGAAACCCTAGATTCCAAAAACCCTAACCCTAGATAATCCTAAGGTTCACATTTTTAGCAATTACTCAGTCTCAATTTATAGTTTGCTACCATTATTATCATGAAAAAATCCCTCTTTCACTTCATGGTACAAATCTTGATACTATTCTTAGTAAGTTTATTACCAACTATTTATAGAAAGGTACACATATATGTTAATCTTATCATGGATTTGACTTGAGATGAGCTTGTTTTACATATTGGTCCTCCATCATGTGAGCCCCATTTTTTTTTATATCATTAATATATGGCTCACTTTGAGCTACCTTCAATTACTACTAGATGATAGAGGGCTTAGAGGACTCATTTTTTTATGCCTTCACCTAGGACACTTGATTATCTACATTACCATCCCACCTCTACTAATTTACCCAAGCAAATAGTAGATACTATAGTTCAAGTTATCACTAGGTAGAATAGGGTGTCTCCTCAACCTATATAGGAGTAACATAACACTACCATCCCTCCTCATCCCTAACACACTATGACAACACCTAGAGATCAGCAAAAAAAATTGATATAGTGGATCAATTGAGAAATACACTAGCTAAAAATATCTATATTAGATTTATTTAAAAAATAAATAATCTTCAAAGATAATATGTTTCAAACATTTAATTAGACATATGTACCACATGATATTGAGCCATCCTATTTTGAATCTATCATAAATAGTATCGAATATATGGAGCAAGTGATATCTTTTTCCAATGAGGATTTACCTTCCCAGTCAGTAATTAATCAGAACTTGCCACTTTTTATTCAAGCTCAAATCAATAACATAGCTATTAAATGAGTTCTCATTGATAGTGGTTCAAGACTAAATATATTTAACCTCAAATTTATGAAAACCATAGGGGTTGATATAACATCTATTCAAAATAAATACAAGAACATTTGAGGGTTTGGTGACATTCCTAGACAAACATTGGAATCAATCACATTAGACATTACAGTGGGACCTACTAGCCAAAATTAGCCTACATATGAATTTTTTTCCTAGATGAATCAAACCACTCTCCTAAACCATTCAATAACCTTTTTCCAAGAGCTTTGAAATGTTGTAAAGAGCTCCTAAGATGCTCTGAAGTGCTCTAAAGATACTACAAATAGCTCTAAAGATGTTCTAAAGTGATCTAAATATGTTCTAATGTGATTTTAATATGTTCTAATGTATTTTGAAGATGTTATAAGGTGATACAAAGATTTTCTATGGAGATTTTAAGATGCTCTAAATATTTTCTAGGATGCTTTGAAGAAGAGGTAATCCTAGTGGAGTGGATGATCCAATGGTGGAAAGAGAAGAATAGATTCATGACCATACTCAATGTTCTCAGCCTTCTTGAGTGCCTTACCCATCATATTTTATGCCTCTACAATCAATTTTTCATTATAATATCCTCTCTAGGAAAAAAATAGTGTTCTGGCTCTCCTAGCTCAAAAACATCACCTACAACCAACTCAAGTGCCTTAAGAGCCAAGTTTGAGAGACATTAAATTATGAGGCAAGTATTTAGGCACAATAAAATTTAGGATTATAGGGATAAGGTACACAATAATTTTTTAAATATTATAAGATATGGGGGGAAGCATTTACCAATTTTTCCTATAACTAATACCCCAAATCTACACCTTCAACCATCTAAATGGCAATTTCATTAACTCATTCAATCATTTACCTTAAAGTGAAACATAAGACCTTTCCATTAGAGGTTAATATTGTGAGGTATCCTTTAAAATTAAAGTATAAAATGGACATGTACAATCCTTCATCAATTCCACTTAAGTATTTCTAGCTCATTAATATATAGTGCACAGTCAACTTTTGAAGGTAATTTTTAAAGTTTTTAAAGTTTTGGGGAACCTACACATGGAGTAAAGACCTAAAATTTGGTACAGAGGGTCCTTGTGACCTATTATACCTCCTTATGGTTTCTATTTGGTATTATAAATAATTTATATACCTAATATTTTACTATAGACTTGAAGCACTGTCCAAGTCATTCACATAGGTAGCCTAGGCCAATCTTGGAGAAATTTATGATTTTAAAGCATCTACACGAGGGGTTGGGTTCTCATTTTTTGGTAAATATGATCATGGTAATTATATAAATATTTATATTACATATTTTAGGCATAATAAATAGTGTAATCATCCATGGTTTTGTTACAAACCTCTTGTAGTCAAAAACAATCTTTCACTTAGACAGTCAAATAGCTAATTTTGAGAAAAATGAGTTTTGGGGCATCTAGATGTACAATCAAGTTATAAAATTTCGTAAAATTGGTGTTAATGAGTGGTTTTATATATATATATATCATATTTTTTATCACTCTAATAGTTTTATTATCCTCAATTTTTTAAAATTGCTATACCTATCTGTTAACAATTAATATGGAGTTAGGTAAGCTTATTGAAGGGCTATAAGGTATGGAAGATGGTTTTAATCTCATGTGAGTGTTTTTTTAAGAATTTTATGGTTATTTTAAATATTTACACACCTGGTGAGAGTATTACATCCATATTTTTAATTCAAGATGAAGAGAAGTTCAAAATTGTAAAATTCAAGATTTTGGCATGCATGTTGAGTGTGGAGCCCTTTGGGGCTATCACATGACCATGATGGTATGTTTTTGGGGTTTAAATATATCCATAGGTGTGGGGAGTGAAATTTTCATTTACTCTTTATGTGTCTGAATATTATTAAATGCTTATTTAATAATTTTCATGTTGATTTCCATGTTTATTGGAAGTGGGATTGATTTCCTTGTTTTAGGGAATTAATTATTAAATATTTAATTTCCATAGGAGGATAAAATTATTAAATGTTTTATTTAATAATTTATATGATGTATTATGGAAGGAAGATTGACTTTCTCATTTCTAGTAGTTTTTTGTTATCACATTGCATTGGAAGTTATGCTTTTTGGAGGAGGATGGTGTGTTCCTTCTTGATAGTGCTTGTGGATAAACATGATGAGGTGGAAATGGCATGTTCCTTAATGGATTAGGTCATATTGGATGAGGATAAAATGTGTCTCATTATTTTATGTTTTTTATCCTCATTTATTTTATATACAAGTGGAGATGAGACTTTGGAGATAAAAGATAACAGGTTTTACATTTGACAAGATATGATATGTGAGATATTTTTGAAGGGTGTGGTATGGTAGCTTGTGGGTATTTTTCTTATATAGGTATAGGCATGGTAGAGAATTTATGTATTATTGTTTTCATATTTCAGATTTGGATCAGCAATTCAGAGAATTCATTTGTGAATTTTGGAGGGGATATTTTATCTCTGTGAGAGGTTCTATGTAATCTTGT
This sequence comes from Torreya grandis, assembly GCA_037957365.1. Taxonomy (NCBI): domain Eukaryota; kingdom Viridiplantae; phylum Streptophyta; class Pinopsida; order Cupressales; family Taxaceae; genus Torreya; species Torreya grandis. Next base: position 255,992 of record JARHVA010001163.1, on the reverse strand, counting down.
TTTGTTTCAAATTTTATTGAGGAATTTATTGGTGGATGTAGCCCACTTTATGTGAACCATGATATATCTATGTTGTATGATATTATTAGTTTTGTTCTCTCTATTTATAATTTCATTTGGATGTAGCCCACTTTATGTGAACCATGATATATCTATGTTATATGTTATTACTAGTTTTGTTATCTCTTTTATGCTTTCATTTAACTATGATTTGAGGAATTGTTTTCATAATACATGTTAGTACATAATTAAATCTGATTTTCACACATTTAAAATATAGTTATGTGATTTTATGGTGATTTAAATTTGGTTTAAATTCTTTTAATTCCTAATGACTGGTATCAGAGCCATTGGTTGTGTTTTTCTAAAGTGGTAAATCATAGGAAAGGTTATTAGCTTGAGTGGGAACTATGGGAGAAGAGATCAGATTTAGGGTTGAAAAGTTTGATGGTAAGAATTTTGGTTTGAGGAAAATTTAGATGGAATATTACCTATATCAGAAGGAGCTTCATCTCCCCTTAAAGGGAAAAGCAGAACAACCTATAAGTATGAGTGATGTGAATTGGTCATTGCTTGACAAGAAGGCATTGTGAGTGATACGGTTATGATTTTCATATCAAAATTCATTTAAAATTTATAATGAGAAAACTACAAAGGATATCATGGATAAACTTGGGAAGTTGTATTAGAAATCCTCTGCTTCTAATAAAATTTTTCTTATGAAAAGATTGTTTAACATGAAAATGCTTGAGAATGGTTCAATTGCTAGTCATTTACATGATTTTAATATGGTTATAAGTACACTTAATTTTGTTAGAATTAAGTTTGATGATGAAGTTAGAGATTTTTTTATTTTTTGTTCTTTGTATGATAGTTTGGTTATAACTGTGAGTAATGTAGTCCCTGCCAAGGGAAGATTAAATTTTGAAGATGTTTTAGGTGTGATTCTTAGTGAGTAAATATAAAGGAAAAACCTTGGTGAATCATCTTCAGGTAATACTTTGTCTATTAAAATTAGAGGGATGAAAAAATACAAGAGCAAAGGCAACCATGGAAAGTCAAAAGGTAGATCTAAATCCATATCTAGATCTAAGAAGATATGATGGTATTATGGGAAGAATGGACACTCAAAGAAGGATTGTTGGTCACTTCCAGATATAAATTATAATAAGGAGGAAATGAATGAGGCAAATGTGAAATTAGGTAAATCATGTTAGGATGCCTTAATTATTTCTATGGATAGCTTTTCTAAGTTTTAGATATTAGATTCAGGGGCTTATTTTCATGCCACCCCACATAGGCATTATTTTATTGATTATGTTTAAGAGAATTTAGGACATGTTTATATTGGTTATGATAAACCATGTGAGATAGTAGGGAAAGGTTGTGTTTAGGTGAAAATGTATAATGGAAACACATGGCTACTTAAGGATGTTAGACACGTGCCTATGTTGAGATGGAATTTGGTTTTAGTGGGGCAATCGGGAAGTGAAGGTTGTTTGGTTATGTTTACTATAGATTTTTGTAAAGTTACCAAAGGTGATCTTGTGATTTTGAGAGGTAAGACATTTGGTACTTTATATTTGACTAGTAGTGTTGATTCTCTTGATTTAGTTACTACAAATGGAGATACAACTATGTGGCACTACAGGCTTGGTCATATGATCTATAAGGGCATGGATATCTTAAAAGACAAGTTACCTAGATTAAAAGGCATAGATCTATACTTCTATGAGAGTTGTGTGTATGGGAAATATAAGAGGGTTAAGTTCTTGAAAGTTAGACCCACAAAGAAAGAACATGAGTTAGAGTTGGAACATTCAGATGTATGGAGACCCGCTCATTTATCTTCTATTGGTGGTTCCAATTATTATGTCACTTTTATTGATGATGTAACTAGGAAAGTTTGATTTTATTGTATTAAAAAGAAATCTAATGTATTTTACACTTTTAATAAGTAGAAAGCCTTGGTTGAAAATGAAACAGGTCTCAAATTGAAATGTCTTAGATTAAATAATGGATGTGAGTATTATAGTAATGATTTCTTTGATTATTTTTCTAAAAATGGAATCTATAGGCAAAGGATAGTTCCAGGAACTCCATAACATAATGGGGTATCTAAAAGGATGAATAAAACAATAATGGAATGTGATAGGAGCATGAGGTTGCATGTAGGGTTTCCTTTACAATTTTGAGTAGAATCAGTCATCATGGTAGTATATCTGATTAGCAAAGGACCTTCTATGCTTTTAGATGGAGACATTCTTGAACAAGTTTGGTATAGTAAGAATCTTGATTATTATTTTTTTAGAGTCTTTAGATGTGAGGATTTTTCTCTCATTAAGAAAGAGGATAGGACCAAGTCAGAGGAAAAATAAGAGAAATGCACATTTGTTGGATATGGTGAGGATTACTTTGGTTTCCATTTATGGAGCATTAAAGATAAGAAAATATTTTGGTCTAGAAATTTAGTCTTTAATGAAAAAGTCATGTGTAAGGATTAGTTGTAGGAATAGGAATAGGAGTAGAAAAAGTACATAGTATTGGATGACATTACAGATGGAAAAGTATCTAATGAATCAATTTAAGAACCTTATACACAAGGACCCAAAACTTCAATGGTAATAAGGTATTCTAGGGTAAGAAGAACACCTAAACATTTTTATCCCTCTTTGAATTATTTGATACTCACTAATAATGGAAAACCAGAATGTTATGAAGAAGCAATGCAAGTAGATGCTCAAATGAAGTGGAAGTAAGCCATGGATGAGGAGCATAGATCTCTCATGGAGAATGAAATGTGGGATTTAGTAAGGCTACTCAAGGACAAAAGTGCATTTCCAAAAAGTTTATTTTTAGGTTAAAAGAAGAGGATGAAGGGAGAAAAAAGTATAAGGATAGGATGGTGGTCAAGGGGTTTGTACAAAAATTAGGTATTAATTTTGATGAGATTTTTTCTCCTACTGTAAAAATGACTTCTATTAGGATTATTCTTGGTTTAGTTATAGTTGAGGATTTGCACTTAGAATAGTTAGATGTAAAAACTACTTTTCTTAATGGTGATTTTGATGAAGAGTTGTATATGAAGTAAACACAGGGATATGAGGTCAAAGGGAATGAAAACTTTGTGTGTAAACTAAAGAAGAGCTCATCTAGCTTGAAACAAGCTCCACAATAATGGTATAAGAATTTTGATTATTTTATGTTGGAACAAGAATATCAAAGGTGTAATTTTGACCATTACATGTACATCAAATATTTTGATGATAGTTTGTTTATAGTTTATGCTTTTATGTGAATGATATGTTAGTATTAGGAAAGAACATAAATCACATACATATGATCAACAAATATCTTAGTGACTCCTTTTTTATGAAGGATTTGGGTGCTACAAAGCAAATCCTTGGTATGAGGATTACTCATGATAGGAATGAGAGGAATATGGTCTTATCCCAATTAGAGTATGTGAAGAAAGTCTTTTAAAGGTTTAGCATGTTGGATGCTAATCTATTGGTACTCCTTTGGTAGGCCACTTTATATTATCAAAGGATCAGTATCCCAAAATGGAGGCTAAAAAGATTAAGATGTCTAAGGTACCTTACTCATTAGAAGTTGGAGCTTGATGTATGCCATGGTTTATACTAGGATAAATATTACTCAAGCAATGGGAATTGTGAGCAGGTATATGAGTGATCCTAGTTATGAGCATTAACAAGCAGTGAAATGGATTCTTCAATATTTGAGAGGAACCACGGATTTTGCATTATGTCATGGTGGATCAAATATCACTTTGCATGGTTATGTGGATTTGAATATGGTATGGAATATTGATAGTAGGAAAAGTATGATAGGTTATATATTTATTATTAGAGATAAAATGGTTAGTTGGATTTTTAGGATACAAAAGGTTATGGTTTTGTCAATGACAAAGGTAGAGTATGGTATTGCCACTGAGGCTAAAAAGAAGATGATTTAGTTATAGGAGTTGTTTCAAGATTTGGAGCATGAGAAGGAAGTTGGGAGACTACATAGTGATAGTCAAAGTATTATTCATTTGGAAAATAACTCCACTTTCCACTCAAGGATGAAACACATTTAGTTACATTATCACTTCATCAAGATAGCTTTGGAGGAGAACTTGGTGAAGCTAGAGAAGTTTCATACTAGTCAGAATTCTATGGGTATGATGACCAAGGTGGTCACATTGGACAAGTTGAGACTTGTTTAGATTTGGTTGGTCTTAGTGATCATGGAGCAATGATAAATTTTGTTTAGGAGAAATGGTCTCCATGTGGGAGATTGTTGAGTGTGGATCCCTTTAGGGCTATCACATGACCATGATGGTATGTTTTAGGGGCTTATAGAGATCCAAGGATGTGGGGTATGAAATTTTCATTTAATCCTCATGTGTGTGAATATTATGTTAAGCACCAAATATACTGAGAGGGGGAGTGAATCAATATATCATATATCTTATAAAACTTTCCCTTAACCAAATTCCACTTAATCAAACATTCAAGATATGCAATAAAACTCAAACAATAAACACCACACAAGATAGAGAGACACTAGATATAATGTGGAAAACCAATGTGGGAAAAACCATAGAGAACAATCTCAAGTATATGAATGTGCACCAACCCAAAAAATATTTGAAAGCACCAACTTGTAGGAGCACTAACCCTTTTGCTAAGAAACAACCCAACAACTATTCATGAGCACAAACCCACCCAAGCACCAACCCAACAACAATTCATGTGCACCAACCCACAGGAGCACCAACCCCTTTATTGAGCACCAACCCAGCAACAATTCATGAGCACTAACCCACAAGAGCACCAACCCCTTTGCCGAGCACCAACCTAGCAAAAATTCATGAGCACTAACCCACAGGGGCACCAACCCCTTTGCCGAGCACCAACCCAACAACAATTCATGAGCACCAACCCAAAATAGCACCAACTCCTTTGCCAAGCACCAACCCAACAACAATTTGTGAGCACCAACCCACAGGAGCACCAACCCCTTTGTGTATACCACACAACTATCTCTCAATGTTGCTATCTCAAAAAATGATAGTTCATTACAACATCTCTTTCCTCTCTCTCACCTTTGCTCTTCTAAACTAGATGTAACAAATATAGATCATATTCATCTCTTACAAGTGCTCTTCTAAGCTAGATATTACAATATCAAATCAACCTCTATCTCTCATATTAAAAATGGCTTCTCAAGCCTTTATCTATATCTTTCCAAATGACCTTTGGCCTTCCCCCTTTGTGACCCTTCAATCCTCATGGAAAATGGCACCAAACTTGTATGACCCTTCATATCCTTGCCTTTGAAAAGTCATGTGGTGACCCTTCTTGAGCAAAAATGTCATTCCCTCTTTTGTCTTTATCTTGGTGAATTTTCATATTCTTCAAAGTGTCCCTTCATGAGAAATTGTGCCCTTCTTCTTTTGTCTTCATTTGGTGACTCTTGGAATTCCCCAAGATGACTCTTCATGGGAAAATGTGTCCCATCCTTATTTTGTCTTTACCCAATGGCTCTTTGACTTCTCCATGGGCCCTTCTTTTGTCTCATATGCAACCAAAATAATATTCATTAATATTAAATAAATATTAACTCACATTAGCCAAGATATAACAATTAAAAACATCATTAAATGTAATGGGGCCTTTATCAAAAATAATTCTAGACCTTTGACATCAATGACAATATTTCCAACAATCTCCCCCTTTATCATTGATGGCACCCTCAATCCTGAAACTGCCATATCTTGTCACCTGCACATACTATCATCTAAAAACATACAGTAACTCCCCCTTACTATAACAACCTGTACCTATTCCTTGTACTTATTTCTACACCTATAATTATACCTATTATTCTCCCCCTTTGACATTAATGGTAAAGGGCCTACCTAGAGCTAACACTTAGCTCCCCCTCAACTGATGCTGAACCTTAATGGTAAGAAGTAAAGGAAATTACTCCCAACTTCTCTCGTAGATACTCAAATGTGTCTTTTGGTAGTGCCTTTGAGAAGATATCTAATAAATCATTGCCTGTCCTTTGAGAATATGCAATCAACTCATTTGAATATTTTATTCTAATCTCACAACCTTCTGCATGAAACTCTAAGGTGTATCCTTGATCACATATTTGACTAACACTCAATATATTATGCTTACAAAAAATTCTTAGATTTGGTTATACTAATATCCAAACTTAAAATACCTTTTTTGGCTATCCTGGTAGTGGTTTTATCTTTGAATTTCACTATGCCACCATTGATCTTCTTTACTCTTATCTCTTGTCATATGCCTCAAACATCTGCTATCAATGAACCATGGTTGATCTTCATTTCTCACATGCAAAGCTATCTATACCAAAAAAGAATCTTCAGGTTGTTTCTTCTACCATGAACATGTCTGAACCTTCTTCTTAATGAATGGGGATTTGAAACTCTGATCCTCCTTGATTGAATCTACATGAGTATCCTTTTCCTTCTTTCTGAAACTGTTAGCTCTTTTTCAACATTCTAATTTCTTGTGACCATAATCATTTGAAACACTTTAAAAATTTTAAACATTGAATATGCAAGAAATATTTTAATAGCCTCAAACCTTAACATCGGTGCAAAATTTTCTTCAAAAATCTATTCACTCAAAAGATATACAAATTAATCTATCAACTCACCTTCTTGTCATGCAACATAGCCAAGACCCAATAGCATCCACCATGCTTCAATTTTTCTTAAAAGTGTCTCCTTGAAGTCTAGAAGAGACACCCCACACAAAAGGGTCCTAAAAACAAATCTCAAGAGATTCCCACATCTCCTCTATTTCTTCCTTGATCTTCTTATGTTTTTCTTTTAGAATTCGTTTAAGCATGTCTAACCTTTTTGACTTACTAACCTCAAAATATATGTTGTTTTTCATCTTCTCAATGTTTTTAACTATCTTATCTTGACAAAGCTCATGTTTAAATGTAACAAGAGATTTTTCACAATCCTTCCTATCTGATTCTTTATCTACTATAGCAAGTAATTCATTTTCACTCTTAAACTCAACCTGATCAACCTTTACTATTTTAGGTTTCCAAACCTTAATTTGACTCTTCTCATATCTTTTAGGGTCTCTATAACCTTTGACATACTTTTAAGATCTCTTTACTTATTTTGGACATAATTTAGCAATATGGCCAACCTTATGACAATAAAAGCAAACAACATTTCTCATACCTTCTTTTTGAATGTGATTGATATCTCCCTTTGACTGATTGCTTCTCCTCATACAGTCTCTTGCCATACGACCAACATGATGACAAACAAAACAATGGCCATGAAAAGAATTTGAAAACTTAAAATCATTGGGCTGCCTGATTGACTTCTTTGATTTGCCTTCAAAACCTACATCCTTCTTTCCTTAGACTAATATTTCATGATCTTTCTCAACCTTGATTATAATCTTCTCATGATTATCATTTAAAGAACCTAACTCAACCTTCAACTGGTTACACTCTTCTTCTTTTGTTATTAAAATTGAATTTGCAACCTCTAACTAATTCTTAAGATCTTGAATAAATATCTTATTGTCTTTTACTTCTATAACCAACTTAGAATCCAAGATACACACTTATTCCTTAAGAGCCTCAACCATAGATTTCAACTCTTGATTCTCCTTCTTTAGCTGCTTGGCCATCTTATGCTTTTCTCTGATCTACCTTCAAGTTGTTAAACCCTTTCTAAAGGAACTTACTTTGATACCAATTGTTAAGCACAAAATATACTGAGAGGGGGGAGTGAATCAGTATCTCATATATCTTATAAAAATTTCCCTTAACCAAATTCCACTTAATCAAACATTCAAGATATGTAATAAAACTCAAACAATAAACACCACACAAGATAGATAGAGACACTAGATATAATGTGGAAACCCAATGTGGGAAAAAACCATGGTGAATAATATCAAGTATATGAATGAGCACCAACCCAAACAATATTCACAAGCACCAACTTGTAGGAGCACCAACCCCTTTGCTGAGCACCAACCCAACAACTATTCATGAACACCAACCCATAGGAGTACCAACCCCTTTGCCAAGCACCAACCCAACAATAATTCATGAGCACCAACCCATAGGAGCACCAACCCATTTGCTGAACACCAAACCAGTAACAATTCATGAGCACCAACCCCTTTGCCAAGCACCAACCCAACAACAATTTGTGAGCACCAACCCACAAGAGCACCAACCCCTTTTCCGAGCACCAATCCAACAATAATTCATGAGAACCAACCCATAGGAGCACCAACCCCTTTGTGTATACCACACAACTATCTTTCAATGTTGCTATCTCAACAAATGATAGTTAATTACAACATCTCTTTCCTCTCTCTCACCTTTTCTCTTCTAAGCTAGATATAAAAAATATAAATCATATTCATCTCTCATAATTTCTCTTCTAAGCTAGATATTACAATATCAAATCAACCTCTATCTCTCATATTACAAATGGCTTCTCAAGCCTTTATTTATAGCTTTCCAAATGACCTTTGGCCTTCCCCCTTTGTGACCCTTCAATCCTCATAGAAAATGGTGCCAAACTTATATGACCCTTCATATCCTTGCCTTTGAAAAGTCATGTGGTGACCCTTCATGAGAAAAAACGTCCTTCCCTCTTTTATCTTTATCTTGGTGACTTTTCGTATTCCTCAAAGTGTCCCTTCATGAGAAATTGCACCCTTCCTCTTTTGTCTTCACTTGGTGACTCTTGGAATTCCCCAAGATGAATATCCATGGGAGAATGCATCCCATCCTTATTTTGTCTTTACCCCATGGATCTTTGACTTCTCTATGGGCCCTTCTTTTGTCTCATATGCAACCAAAAATATATTTGTTAATATTAAATAAATATTATCTCACATTAGCCAAGATATAACAATTACAAACATCATTAAATGCAATGGGGCCTTTATCACAAATAATACTAGACCTTTGACATCAATGACAATATTTCCAACATATTATTAAATGACTATTTAATAATTTTCATGGTGACTTCCATGTTTATTGGAAGTGGGATTGATTTCCTTGTTTTAGGGAATTAATTGTTAAATATTTAATTTCCATATGAGGAGAAAATTATTAAATATTTTATTTAATAATTTATATGATGTATTATGGAAGTGGGATTGACTTTATAATTTATAAGAGTTGGTTTTTATCACATTGCATTGGAAGTTGTGCCTTTTGGATGAGGATGGCATGTTTCTTATTGGTGGTGCTTGTGGATAAGCATGATGAGGTGGAAATGGTGTGTTCTTTTCTGGATGAGGCTATCTTGGATAAGGATATCATGTATCTCCTTATTTGATGGGTTTTATCCTCATTTATTTTATATACAGGTGGAGATGAGACTTTGGAGATAAGAGATAAAAGGTTTTACATATGACAGGATATTATATGTGAGATATTTTTGCAAGGTATAGTATAGCAGCTTGTCGATGTTTTTTTTATATAGGTACAGGTATGGTAGAGAATTTTTGGATTATTATTGACATATTTCATATTGGATCAATAATTCAGACAATTCATTTGTGAATTTTGGAGGAGAAATTTTATCTCTATGATAGGTTCTTTGTAATCTTGTTTTGTTACATATTTTATTGAGGACTTTCTTGGTGGATGTAGCCCACATTGGGTGAACCACGGTATATCTATGTTATATGCTATTGTTGGTTTTTTTCCTCCATTTATGATTTAATTTAACTATGATTTGAGAAATTATTTTTGTGATGCATGTTATTTAATAATCAAATATTATTTTCACACATTTAAAATATGGTTATGTGATTTTATGGTGATTTAAATTTGGTTTAAATTCTTTTAATTCCTAATAATGCAAGTGGGGACAATCAAGAAAAAGAAGTTTTTATGAGGTTTAAATAGTTAAATGATGTAATATAATTATTGGATAATTTTTTAGACATATTATATGTTACAATAAAAAAATAATGAGGTCTTAATACCTTATAAATCTCAAGATCTATTTTTTTCTCTTTTCCTGGGTTTCTTGGTTCGCAATTTTCAAGTGTGTAATGAGCACAAATTGGTGATTATAGTTGGTTTGCGTGGTTATAAATGGAAATAAAATGATTGTAATAGTTTTGGGGGGTATTTATTGGTCTTAATTAAAAATTAATGAAGTCTTGGGACCTCATAAAAATTGAGAAAATGGCAAAACTTAGAGCTACACACATTCTGAAATTTGACGAGACAGGTTAAGGCAACCCCAAAAGATGCATTTTATGAGTTATACTCAATTAAATGACATGAAAATTGAAATGGAGGTATATTTATGTCCTTTAATTTTTACAATTTATCTCATACCCCTACTATATTTTGAGATATAAAACCAAATTTTCATATCTCTATTAATGGAGTTCATGCTCAAAACCAGGTCCAAAGGAGCCTTTAACAAAGGTTGAAAGGAATATATATGTATGGAAAGGTGATAAATAGGTTGTAAAAGATAAAAAATATTTTTTTTAGTGATTTTTAAATGGAAAAAATTATTTTAAGTGGATAAAATTAATAAAGAGACCCTCCTAGACCTAGCTAAGTCTAGAAGGTTGCAGACTTTCCCAAGAAATTTTAAAGATTTTCAAAGTGAATCACAGGATGAGAATGGTCTCAAAGGAAGGTTAGGAACCACCAAAAGATTATTTATTATATAAAAATTTCATTAAATCTCCAAAGTACCATGGGGAGACTTAAAACTATTACAAGCTACCAAAGAGCTTTTTTTGACTGATTTTTAGTTTTTAAGCTCATAAGTCTATAAAAAGACCTAGAATCACTTGGAAACCACTTGAAACATGTAAAATAATATATAAATATCATGTTTGACATATTTTTAAGAATAAATTTTCATGCATGGGTTATTATAAGGCCCAAAATGGACTTGAAAGTAGGTTTTAGGATAGTTAGTTGAAGATGGCTTGAGCTTGAAGACTTCCATTAATGGAGTCCAAATAATTTATAGGTTTCATGGAGTATTTTTAAGGTTGGAGGAGAAAACATGAGTTAATTCAAATTAAAACATAAAATAAAACACCCAAGGTTAACCTTCAATGTTAGTTGTAAGCATAAAGTGTTAGGATCACTAACCATGTTGCGAAGTTTCCAGTTCAAGACAAGTAAAGATGGGGCATAAGAGTCAAGTGGAGTAGATATTTGGGGAGTTGAGGAGAATTGATGTAGAATTTAAGGAAGTATTTATATATTTTGATATTTTTCTCAAGCATTTTATTGGATCATTAAATGATATTTCTAGTCTTTGAAGACTTTTCTCAAAGCTATTGGACTGCAACATCATCTTCCTCAATGTTTTTTTATCTTCTAGTGCCTTTTTAGACCAAGGAGAAGGATTAAATACCATTTTGACCTTTGGATGATAATTTTATGAGATAATATATGTGATTAATTAATCTAAATATTTTTGAGACTCTATGGAAGGTGGTTGAGCTTCAATTATTGAATTATAAGAGTTTTATTCTCCTTTCTCTTCCATTTTTCCCCATGTATCCCTTCTATTCCCCATTTTTAAGATATGATCCTAATTTTGGTATGGTTTATCCCTACCCATTTTTGTAATAATATCCTCTTGAAGCAATAAAATAACTTATTTTGCCTATTTATTTTTTTGTAACTAGTTCTATGGTTAGTTTGTGCATGATTACTTTATGGGGAGGTGTTCTTCCTTGGTGATTGTCCTTATTTATTACATATTTTTAGGTATTGAACCATTTTTATAAGTATAAAATTGTGATTTTTTAATCACTAATGATGGTAATTATGAGTTTTTATACTCCCCCATGATTTACCTCTTTGTTTAGAGTCTAATTTGGAAATATTGATGTAAAATGACCAATTTGAGAGATTTTTTGAGTGAGGGTTTATTTTGAGATTCTTTAGTGTTAGTTTCAAGAAATTTGGAGTGTCATTCAGTTTGGTGTATCACCATTTTTTTTAGTCATCCCTTTATTCTCTTTATAACCCTTTTCTTTGGCAATCAATAGTCTGGTAATATCCTAATTTATACATTTAGGGAACTAGTTCATAGCTGAGAGGTTCACCTCCATCAAAAGATACCCACAAACTAGAGGTTTTACCATTTTATAGCTAAGAGTGAGAGAGCCTAAAAAAATCTCCCACAAGGGTGAAATTATATGCTATAATAATTTTTGGCATGCCTGATGGGATGACTATGTTATTCACTTCATTGGAGGGTTATTGGTGTTGCTATTTAGTACAATAAACCTTTGAAGGCATGCTTCCAAAAATAAATGGTGACTTGACTATGAACATTAGCTTGACAAGCAACTTGAGTGCCTAAAATCATAAATTTGGTATGTATACTCAAATTCCTTTTGATCAACATGTTTATTTCATACCTCAACACCACTCATATTAGGCTAATAACATTTATGTGTTCCCCCAAGTGTCCCTCATGAAACCTATCAGCCCAATCATGGAATTTTCCTCCATCCCACCCTTGTATATGAACAAAATTAGCCTCTTTTGCATTTAAATCAATTTTCTAATCCCCCTTGTCAAGACTATGTTCATCCTATTAATAACCTTATCAATATTCAATCAAGCATTATCATATTATATTGAGTTGATAAGGGAGATTGGTAGGGGTTTAGATATTTTTTCAATCATACCTATCCATGTTCTTCAAGAGGCAAGGAGATATCTTTAGTTGGTCAAGAATAGGTAGTCAGTTTGTGAGGATGAACAATGGGCAGTTTGTGAGAGGGAGAGAAAAATGTGTTTTAAAAGTATGGTCCAAAGCTTGAAGAATGTGTTGATATCTTATGAGGATAAAAAAGTACATTATAATCAGTCTTATGTGTCCTCTCCCCTCTAATAGCCTCAATCTCAAGCTTTAAGATCTTTAAATCAGCCTCTTAGCCAACATTTTCAAGGCCCATCCTTATCAATAATTAGAGAAGTGATACTAGACCAAGGGAGAGAAATCATGAAAATAAATAAGGAACTTGGACTTAGATAATAATTACCCATTCATGCCATGGAGGGGATAAGGATCTTCTTGAAATATTTTTAGTGTGTGTGGGCATCCATTGAAGAAGGTGACTATCCACATGTTGAGAAGATAGAGATGAAAGAGTGGGTACTAATCATTGAAGAGGTGTTAGCTCATTGAGAGGGAGAACATATGAAACCAAAAAAAAATAGTTTACCCTATCCTACCCCTACACACTCTCTCCCTCATGAACATATTCATCCCACTTTTTCCCAAGATCATCCCTTAACTCCTTATGTTCCTACTCCACCAAGTGTATCTTATTTCCCTCCCACTGTCTCCCTTTTCAACTAAAAAACATAAAGCCATCACACCATGGATCTCTCCCAAATCCAATGATCCTAGTTATATCATGCCCTCACTAGTGAAACCACTCTCTCCTAGGCCTATTATATAAAAAGAAGACAACAAGGTGGTTTTACCCTCTAAATTTACCTCATGTAAATTGGCTAAGGAAGGAATAGATATGAATGAGGAGGTGCTGGTTGTGGTAACCCAAGAATTAATCTTGGAAAAGGAGGAAGTTTTAGTTTAAAAATAAAGTGGTTTATGCATAGCTTAGCTCAATGAGATTTCTTTACAAGAGCTCCAAGGCTCCCTCTCCCCTCCTCAAAATCAAATAAAGATACCTCTCAAGATCCCTACTTGGAGGAGTACTCCCCTAAGTTGCAAGTAAGGTGAACCTCTTCACCTTCCCACCATCTCCCTCTTGGAGAAATAACCTATTTTACCAAGGATAGAGGAGGATATTATAGTCATAGGTGAGACTCAAGATGAAAATCCAAGTGTCTATGATGAAGACATCACAATAGGTAGACCATTTCATTCATAGGAAGAAAAATCAGGTTTGGACTAGCCTTTTTTCCATGGCTTTGACACTAATAAATTAGATTCTGAAGAGGATAATCCTCAAAATAAATATGGGGTAGACATTGAATGGACTACTGAATGTCTATTCTACATAGATTAAAAATAAGATCAAAACTAGGTACCATAGATTGGTCCACTTCAATATTAGGTTTAATTGAAGATAACCCTTATATGTTGGAGCTAGAGGAAGATAAACCATACCTTGAGCAAGACAAGTGTGATGTTTTGTACCTTGGTTTATCAAATCAACCCTCATTTTTAGTTAAAAATTAAGATGAAATCTTGAGTGAGGTTGATGAAGGAGACATCAATTTCTCAAGTGATATAATTTGAGAAACATACCAATGAAGAGCCTAAAGAGTTATGGAAATAGTTCAATTCCATAACCAAAGAGTTTGAGGAGGATAAGATACATGTCTTTCTTCCAAATAATTATGAGCATGCTACTCTAAGCATGATTAGTCATAATTTTCACAATAATAAGGTGGAACAATATGGTCTTTTTGAGCCACCAAGTGAAAAAAATATAGTTGATCTCAAGAACCTAAATGAAGTCTTTTTACAAGGCTTTCTCAAGAGTGAAGATCAACATGAAGCAAGTCTTGAAATAGTAAGGAATTTTGTTTACATTGGAGACATGTTTATCCCATTTCATCCATTGGAGAGAATGCCCAAAAGATTGGCAATCAAGTAATCTAGTTCACCAAGTTTGGTGCCTCAAAATTAAGGTATTTTTCATCCTTTTCCATTACAGGTTAATAATGCTAAAATATTCCCATTTGATCTGCGAGGAAATTAAAAAAAAGTTGTATCCTTGTACATATTAGAGTAGTTTTTTTTCTTTTGTTTAAGTGCCTTGTGCACATTTCCATTTTATTGTGTGTTTCCATTCCCTAAGTGATTTGAGCACATTGTTGTTGTTTTTTGGGTTGTCCTTGATATTTTGAGAATTTTAATCAAAATATTTCCATCCTTGTACTTAGTTGAAAATTAGTTGAAAAATACTTGTGTGAATCTGTAAGCCCAATGGATAGACTAAGGCAACTAGTCTTTTTCATAGATAGTCATATAATCCCAAGAGGTCACCAAAAATGTTGGATAAAATTAGCCTACATACAAAAAAAATTTCTAGATGGATCATGCCACTCTCCTAGACCATTCAGTTACCTTTTTCCAAGAGCTTCGAAATGCTCTAAAGATCTCTGAAGATGCTTTGAAGTGCTTTGAAGATGCTACAAGTAGCTCTAAAGATGTTCTAAGGTGATCCGAAGATGTTATAAGGTGATATAAAGAAGTTATAAGGTGATTCAAATATTTTTTAAGGTGATATAAATATGTTATAAGATGATATGAAGATTCTCTAAAGATGTGTTATTGAGATTTAAAGATGTTCTAGGATGTTCTGAAAAAGAAGCAATCCTAGTGTAGTGGATGATCTAATGTTGGAAAGAGAAGAAAAAATTCATGATGATACTTAGTTTTTTCATCCTTATTGAGTTATTTACCTATCTTATTTTATGACTCTATAATAAGGATATATTGAGAAGATCCTCTCTAGGCAAAAATCAGTGTTTTGGCTCTCCTAGCTCAAAAACATCACCTACAACGACCTCAAGTGCCTTGAGAGCCAAGTATGACAGACATTAGATTATGAGGCAAGTATTTGGGAACCATTAAATTTATGATGATAGGTTGAAGTTACACAAGAATTTTTTAAATCTTAGAATATATGGGGATAGACATTTGCCAATTTTTCCTATATCCAATACCCCAAATCTACACCTACATCCATCCAAATGGTAATTTCATTGACTCATTCAATCATTTGCCCTAAAGTTAAACTCAAGACCTTTACATTCAAGGTTAATATTGTGAGGTATAATTTTCAAGTCAATTAAAAAATGGGCATATCCAAAACTTCATCAAGATCATTTAAGCAATTATAGCTCGTGAAGATACAATACATAGTCAACATTTGAAGGCAATTTTGAAGGTTTTTAAAGTTTTAGGGCACCTACACAAGGAGTAAAGAACTAAAATTTGGTATAGAGGGTAATTTTAGCATATTTTATCCCCATATTATTTATATATGGCATGAAAAATAAATTATATACCTTCTATTTTGTTACATACCTGAAGCACTCTCCAAGTCATTCGTACAGGCAACCTAGGCCAATCTTGGAGAAATTTGTGATTTTAAAGCATCTATAGGAGGGGTTAGGTTCTCATTTTTGGTAAATATTATCATGGTGAGTATATTAATATTTATATTCCCTAATTAATTCCTCATAAAGATTTTAATCATTTTTTGTTTTTTTATAAACCTCCTGTAGTCATAAATAATATTTCACTCAGGTAGGTAGATATCTAGTTTTGAGAAAAATGAGTCTTGGGGCATCTAGAGGTACGATCAAGTTATAAAATTTGGTGGTAATTATTGGTTATATATATATATATATATATATATATATATATATAATATTAATTTTTTTACTCTAATATTATAGTTATCCACTATTTTTCCATAGTCCTATGCTTGTTTGTTGACAGTCAACATGGAGCTAGGCAAGCTTCTTGAAGGGATTTAAGGTATGATGGATGGTTTTAACATAATGTGAGTATTTGTGAGTAATTAATGTTATTTTAAGTCTTAATTTTTTTTTTATAGTGATTACATTAATATTTTCAAGTCAAAATGAAGAGAAGTATAAAAGTTTAAAATTTTGGATTTTGGCATGCAAGTGGGGACAGTCAGAAAAAAGAGTTTTTAAGAAGTTTAAATGGTATGATAATGAAATATAATTATTTTATAAGTTTTTAATATATTAAATGTTATAATTAATAATAATTAGGTCTTAATACCTTATAAATCTCAAGATATGCCTTTTTTTCTCTTCTTAGGTTCTTGTTTCACAATTTCAAAGTGTGCAACAGACCCAAATCAGTGATTCCAATTAGTTTACATGGTTAATAATGGAAAAAAAATTATTTTAATAGTTTTTTTATTTCATCCTTTTCATAATTAAAAAATAATTAAGTATTTTGACCTCATAAAACTTGATAAAATGGCAAAACTTAGAGCTACACATGTTTAAAAATTTGACAAGGCAGGTTGAGGCAACACCAAAAGATGCATTTTTTGAGTTATACTCATTGAAATGACTTGAAAATTTACATGGAGGTAATTTTTGTGTCATTTAAGTGTTAAAATTTGTCTCACGCACCTAATATACTTAAAGAGAAAAAACTAAGTTTTCATATCTCTATTAATGGAGTTTGTGCTTAAAACATGTCTAAAGGAGCCTTTAGCAGAGGTTGAAAGGAATATTTATGCATGGAAAACTGATAAATAATTTTTATAAGATCCAAAAACATGATATTAGGGAGTTTTAAATAAAATAAATGACTCCAACTGGCTCAAATAAGCAAAGAGACCCTCCCATACCTACTTAAGCATAAAAGGTTGCATACCTTTCCAAGCTATTTTAAAGAGTTTCCAAGAGAATCACAGGATGATAATTGTATAAAATTTCACCATAAAAATATTAATAAGTATTAAATAATTTAATTAAATCTCCCAAAAACCATGGAGAGGCCTAAAACCATTACAAGCTGTCGAGAGGCTATTTTGACCAGTTTTGAGTTTTTTAGCTCGTAGGTCCATGAAATGACCTAAAATAACTTGGAAACCACATTTCACGTGTAGGGGAATATATTAATATCATTTTGACCTATTTTTTATAATAATTTTTCACATTTGGGTGATTAGGAGGCCCAAAATGGACTTGAAAGTAGGTTCTAGGATAGTTAGTTGAAGATGGCTTGAGCTTAAAGACTTCCATTAATGGCATCTAAAGGATTTATAGATTGCATGGACTATTTTTTAGTTTTTAGGAGAAAAAATGAGTGAAGAAAAAATAAAACATAAAATTTAATATCCAAAGTTAACCTTCAAGGTCAATTACAAGCATAAAGTGTCAAGATCACTAACCATGTTGCCAAGTTTCCAGCTCAAGCCAAGTGGAGATGGGGCATATAAGTCAAGTGGAGTAGATATTTTTGGAGTTGAGATGAATTGATTAATAATTTAAGTAATTTTATAGATATTTTTATATTTTTATCAAGAATTTATTAGAGCATTAAATGATATTTATAGTCTTTGAAGACTTTTCTCAAAGCTAATAGCATGTGACATCATCTTCCTCAAAGATGTTTTGTTTTATAGTGCCTTTTTAGGCCAATGAGAAGGCTTGAAGACCCTTTTGACATTTTTAGGTTAATTTAATGAGATAAAATTAGTGATTAATTAATATTAATGTTGTTGAGACACTATGGAAGGTACTTGACCTTTAATTATTGAATTCTAAGATCTTTCTTCTCCTTTCTCTTCCCTTTTCTCCTATATATCCATTTTCTTCCACATTTATAACATATGATATACATTTTGGTATGGAATATACCTACCTAATTTTGTAATAATATCCTCTTAAATCAATAAAATAACTTATTTTGCCTATCTGTTTGCTTGAAACTAGTGCCATGGTTAGTTTGTGCATGATTGTTTTATGGGGAGGTATTCATCCTTGGTGATTATCCTTATTTCTTGCCTCTTTTTAGGTAATCCACCATTGTTATAGGTCTAAGTGTTTTATTTTTAGATCATTGATGATGGTCTAGTGTGAGTTTGGATACCCCCTCATGCTTCAACTCTTATTTGGTGAGCCTAGTTTGGAAATATTGATGCAAAATTACTAGTTTGAGAGATTATATGAGTGAGGGTTGTATTTGAGCTTCTTTAGTGTCAATTTCAAGAAATTTGGAGTGTCATTCAATTTTTTTATCACGCTTTTTTGTTTTTAGTCATTTATTTCTCATCTTTCTAACCCTTTTCTTTGACAATTAGTAATTTAGAGTAGTTTAATAAGAAACTAATTAATGCACCTAGGGAGATGGCCCAAAACCTAGAGTTTCACCTCCATCAAAGGATACCCATAACCTAGAGGTGTTGCCATTTGATATCCAAGAGTGAGATAGATTGAAAAAATCTCCCATAAGGGTGAAATTTTGTGTTAAAATAGGACCAAAGACATTATCTACACTCTTTTAGGTGATACTAAACCATTTAAATTATAATTTACTACTCTAGAGACCTTGGATACATGTTATGGAAGCTATACCTTCCAATATTTAGACATGTGTCAATTTTTTCCATGATGGGTACCTATACACATGCTCAATAGGTAATCAATAATTTATATATTGCACACTCACTAAGCCTCATATATCAAGTACATCATCAGATGGGTTAGTCATGTTATCATAAAACCCCCACCTCTTAGGATTCCCATTGAGTAGATGCATACTTATGAGGTAGGTGAGTTTAGTAAGACTATTCATATACCACTTTCAGAGATTTATACAACATATACACCTTCATCGATGATAGAGGACCAACCTCTCCTAGCATAGGTACCTTCACTAATGATAGAGGAACAACCTATCATAGTAAAAAAATCTTCATCTAGGATAGATGATGAGATAATCATAACCTAGTTACCAATACTTGTCAATTCAGAAGAGGCTTACATTCATAATTCTGGCATAGATTCATAGACCAATATAGAGGATGATCAACAACCTATAGACATCGATGATTATTTATATGGATTGAGTTTTACACTAGTGGGATGATGAGATTATATATATAATTCAAAGGAACTCATATCCAATCCTACACCATGAGTCTCACTTGTTTAGGATTCTAAAACTAGGAGATCCCATACTCAGCTACAATCAATAACATATCCTTTAAAACATTCAATACATATGGTCACATCCATGGATATCAATTCCATCATAGATATTCAGGTAGGGAATTTATAAGATAGACAACACCAGATCTTATAGCTACTACTTGATAGAGGATTAATGATATTACCCATAATTTGGCATAGATCATTTAGCATATTGTCACCATAGGAATGGAACTATTTTTCCACTTTCATAGACTCACAAGACATGATATAGACACATGCATAGCACTAAAACATAAAATGAATAAATTTAAGGCTAAGGGAACTATCTAGATCATATAACATCCACTTCCATAGGCACCACCACCACTAATGATATTGTCTACCTCATATATATGATCATTGTGATAGATTCATTCCTAAAATAGATATTCATGACATGATCCATTGACTATACATATATCTGTAGAAGATAGATATCTTCCCCATGTGGTTATAGACGAGGATTCTGATCCTAATATTTACACTTTAGTGTTTTTAAAACACATTGGTTATCAAGAGAGTGATATACAAAAAACTATACACTATCAATTATCTATTAGACATATTAAATTACAATTTACATTTGGCCCCAAGGTGGCCAATACATTATGCTTCATTTTGAGCAGAGAAACTCATATACATATTACACTTAGTAGTATATGGTTATAAGTGGTGGATTTTATAGTTGATCGATCAGACATATGTTTAAAATTAAATAAATATTGACACATGTTTCACATTTTACATGATGACATATATGAGAACCATAGTGATGCATAACAACTTATGAGAAATTTTAAACCCTACCTCTCTTACCCTATTTCCTAGACATTAAGGTCTATTTAGTAGCCTTTTTTATTATTTTGGGACTTGTATAAAAATATTAGAAAGGATCAACCAAAAATAGCCTAAAATATAGGTACATTTTATTATTTTACACCATTATACAAATTTTATTTGTGAAATTCTATCTTTAGACCCCTATTCTAGCACTAGGTCTCCTTAATTAGGCCTCTTAGTGTCTAAATACAACTCAAACCTCCAATAACCATAAAATATGGAACATATAGGTCTATAACCATTTTATTTACTTATATCACCTCTTACCCATAAATATTACAAATTTTCAACTTATTTGGATGGTTAAATCTCCATAACCCATCAAAACCCTTGTTCCAGGGTTTTTTGTTTACACACAAGCCCAAGAGAGAAGAAAGTGGTATTTGATCACTGTGTAATATTTTTGAATATTTTAAAGGTTGGTTATGATCTATATAAACCCCAAAAACCCTATCCAATCACTTTCATACCTTCTCAAATCCCCTATTCAAAATTTTTAACCCAATCTCTATATGACTATGTAGGAAACAAAGCAATCTATATGAATATGTCCCTTTTTGGAAAAAAATAAACATATACCAAGAAATTAAAAGATAAAAAAAATTTAAAGAGATAAAAAATTAACTTACCAATACAATATATAAGTCAATAACTCATTGCCTTTATGGATTCAATCAACAAACCATGTTACATAGTCAATAAGCAATGTATGAAGGCAACAAATAGGGCCTATAAGAATAAGTATTCATGAACCAGGGGTTTCTATTCTCTTTCCTTAAAAATTGTGTCTTAAAAAACTTAAAAAACAACCTCTACCTTGAAATTTATATGTTTTTTATGTGCATAACTATTGTAACTACCTAAAGGGACCTTCCAATGGTCACAAAAGGCAAGTTAAGAAGCATGAAAGTGAAGAAGAATTAGACTCTTGTACATTTGAGACCTTAGACCCTTGACATGGATTAAATGATTATTTATAATTTTTTCACAACAATATTTAAAAATTAAAAAATTAATTCATTCACCCTTGTTATTCTAACTACAAGAAAACTATTCAAATTTTTGAAAATCAAGTTTTGGTGGGAAAACTAGGAATTTGAAATTTGAACTAGCTAGAAGCAAATCTAATCTACAAATTTTATATTTAAGGATGGTTGAGGAATATTAAGGCCCTTAAAATCATAACAAAAATTTAGGAAAATAAACCAAAATTGAAAGCAAAATCCTCCTATAAGTGATGCTCCTACATCGTACTCCTAGTGAAAGAGAAAAAACACAAGGACTATTGTCCATGCGTGTTTCTAGAGTACTACCATGCATGTTGATATAATTTTAAATAATACACATATCATATTATATTGGATGGTGTTTCAATTTTACCAAGTACTTGAAGTACTTCTTATCTCTAGTCTATTTGATCATCTGCTTGTCTAGTATACACTTTAACACTTTTGACTTGACCTTAGGCAACTATGATACCTAATTTGGGATTGTTATAGCTATTTAATATTTTTTTTTTCTCCTTATACTCCTTTTTAATTTTATAGGTCTACAACATTGAATATTGCTGAGATACCTACCCCATTAGGCAACTCTAATTCATAGGCATTATTTGCAAACTACTGAGTACCCTGAAAGGACCAATATTTTTCATCTTTAGCTTATTATACTCACCTCTTGGGTACATCTCCTTCTTGGGATGAGCCAAAAACAAGTCTCCAATCTAAAAACTCAGCTCCCTTATACTCACATTTTCCTATTTCTTGTACTTTTCCATGCAAGACTCTAGATTCTTCCTTACATGTTCATATAACTCTTTCATTACCATTACAAACTCTTCACCTTCAACACTTTTCTTATCCATATGACTGATGTTTTTGAGTTCAAACACTCCTTTAGGATGTATACCATAGATTAATTGAAAAAGACTCATTCCAATGCTCCAATTGGTAGAGTCATTATAGGCAAACTATACTTGAGGCAATACAAGATCCCACTACTTGGGATTGTCCATAGATGGGCACCTTAATAGGTTCCCTAGGATTATATTAACCACCTTAGTTTGACCATCTATCTGAGGGTGGTAAGCTGAACTAAAACTCATATTTGTGCCTAGATTTCTCCACAATATTCTCTAAAAATGACCAAGGAACTTGGTGTCTCTATCAAATACAATATTCTTGAGAAGTATATGAATCCTAATACCTCTTTGAAAAACAAATTTTCCACATGGGTAGAATCATTACTAGTTTTACATGGAATTAAATGTGCCACTTTATAAAATATATCCACAACTACCTAGATTGAGTCAAAACCCCTTTGTGTCCTAGGTAATCCCATCACAAAGTCCTTACTTATGAATTCCTAAGGCCTATTTGGGATTGGTAGGGGTTGATACAAACCTGCATTAGTGCTCTTACATTTTGCCAATTGATAAATCTTACACCTTTCAAAACACCTCCTCACTTTTACTTGCATTTTAGGCCAATAGTAATGCCTAGTGAGCAAATCCAACATCTTATCAAGCCTAAGGTGGCCTTATATACTTCCACTATACTTATCTTAGATAACATTCTCCCTTATTAAACTTATTATCATAAATAGATGTACCCTTTTAAACAACAATCCATATTTTAAGATAAAATCCAACCATGGATTCTTGTTGAGTTTACTTGGGTGTTTGAAAGAATTGTATGATTCCTTGAAGTATTCATCATATTCATAGATGTCCTTGAGTGATTAAATTTCAACATTCTCTAACTATACTCATGAAACAATAATACCCTCCTACTCATTGCATTTTCAACCTTGTTACTTTTTCCATGTTTATGCTTGATGGTGAAGGTAAAATTATGCATGTAATCCACCCATTTCATGTGTATTTGGTTCAGTTTGGGTTGATTAGAGATGAAATAAAGTGCATGATTATCCATATATATAATGAAATATTTTGGAATGAGATAATGCGTCCACTTCTTCAATGTTTTTATCATGACATAAAACTCCAAGTCATATGATAAGTACTTCTTCCTAAAATCATTCAAATATCATTGGAATAGGTTATAGGTCTTCCCTCTTGGCTTAGTAAAATGCTTATTTCTACTTCACTTTCATCACATTCTATTTGAAACACCGTACTTAAGTATATAAATGTTAGTATTCGCTGCTTCATGATCCTTTACTTTAAGTATTGGAAGATTATATGTGATTTCTCATTCCATACAATTTTTTTCTTGTCTTCATTAATGATCTATATGATAGGAGTATATATTCCACTTTAATTCCTATTTAACTTCCTATAAAAGCTTTCAAGACCATGAAAACATCTTACCTCTCCTATTGTCTTGGGTGTTGGCCACTCTATGATTTCCTTCACCTTAATCTTATCCATATTTATCATGCCTTGTGATATGAAAAATCCAAGTTAAAATAACTATGACTTCATGAAATCACACTTATTTAAGTTTATCAACAACCTTTATTAGTTAAACTTATTCATTACTAGACCTAAATGGTGAAGATGTTCCTCCTTGCTATGGCTATAGATAAGTATTTCGTTAAAATAAACCACTAGAAAATTTATTATGAAATACTTGATGACTTAATTCATTATCTTCATGAAGGTACTTGGTGCATTGGTCAAACCAAATGGCATAACTAGCCATTCATACAATATTTCATTTGTTTTGAAAGCAGTCTTCTACTCATCTCCTTATTTAATTCTAATCTGATAGTAACTCTTGAGATAAATTTTAGAAAAATATCTTACTTCACTCAAGAAATCCATAAAATCATCCATCCTATGAAGTGAAAATATATATCTAATTATGATCTTGTTTATGGCACTAGAACCAGTACACATTCTCCACTCACCTTCCTTCTTTGGCACCAACATTATAGGTACTACATAATGACTAAGATTTTCTTTGATTAGTCCTTTTTCAAGGAACTCTTTCACTTGTATTTTTATCTTTGAATTTTATTTATGTGTCATCATATAAGAATCCTTACTAGGTAGGATTTTTCCAAGAACAAAATCTATGTGATGTGTGATGTTCCTCATAGGTGGTAATGCATTGGGCAACTCATCAACAACTATTTCTACATACTCCTCCAACATATCTTGGATTTCTTGGGGTAGATAATTTATATTTGTGGTTTTCATAATATTCCTAGGATTGAATAATAATGCAAATCTTAATTCCTCTTCATTCATATAATTTAAAAATTCTTTACCACTTACCAAAAACACATGTGATCCAGTTTATTAATCATTATCCTCATCCTTCATGGGAAACAAAGTATGAGTAACTCCATATTTGAAAAATGTGTACACATTCCTTCTTCCATCATATTACCAAGGCCTCTCAAGAATAACATGGCAAACATCCATGGGGATTCCATCATAAAGTACCTTGTCCTTGTACCTTCCAACCTAAAATTTCACCCAAATTTTCTCAATTACTAATACTTGTTAACTCTTTTTAAACCATGAGACATTGTATGGTATGGGGTGAGTTAACTTCTTCAATCCAAGCATACTAACCATTTCTATAGAAACTAGATTATCCTTACTTCTTGAATCTATGACCACTTTACAATAATTACCTTGGAATTTAAAAGAAGTCTTGAATAGAGTCTTATTTTGTGTTGGATACTTATCCTTGGGTGGTTTGATCAAAAAAATCCTCATGAGTAATTATTCTCCAACTTCAGGCTCTTCCACAAGTGATGGAGAGAAAACACTCTCCTCCTCAACTCCTTATGCAATTTGGTTTCTCACATCAATTTTTAGACTCCCTATTAACTAATCCTCTAGGCATTCCCATGATTTATGACTAGAAAACTTATTAAATTTGAAACATCTTCTTACAAATCCATCTAATCCTCTACCCCTTGGTTCATTCCACCCATTTTATAAGGTCTCTTGACTCTAAATCCACCTCTTAAACTAGAGGGATACTCTTGTGTGGTACTAGACTCTCTTTGGTTACTTATTTGTGAGTATCCTCTACCAACATGATAATATATTCCTCTAAAAATTATACCACTACCCCTATTATATTGTTTTTTCTTCCTATTTAGTTTGTCTTTAGCCTTTAATGCCAATTGGTAGCATTCTTCAAGTGTTTTAGGACTAGTTAGACTCAACTCATCTTGTAAGTTATATCTCAATCCATTGAGATAAATTCCACCTTGTCATTGTCATCTTCCATATGACCTGATCTGATGCTTAATTTATAGAAATCTTTAATGTACTCTCTCACCCCCATCTCTATTTTTTTCAATTTTTGGATCTTTCTATACAAATTAGTGATGTAGTCACTAGGCAAGAATTTACTCTTCAACTTTGAAACCATCTTATCCTAAGAACTGATTTTGGACTTTATTTTCTTCATTCTCTAATCTTGGATGTAATCCTACCATAGGTATGCATGACTCTTCAATTTGGTTCTATAAAATTTCACTTGTTGTTCTTCTAGGACATTTTCAAGTTCAAAGTACTTATCTAACTCCTCTATCCAATCAAGGAGTTATTATACATTGAATCTACTTGAATATATTGGAAGATCCAATTTGGGATTAAATACCTACCTTTTCCCCACCTTCGTAGTCTTTAAAACTTCTAATCCTTGATCTCTCTGTACCCTTTATCTTCCAATCCTAGTGCTTATGGTTCATCTTCCTCTTGGTCACTCAAATCACTTGTGACTACTCCCCTTCTCTAGTTAACATACACTTCTATAAGTATAGTATAAAAAATTGACCATAAGGTTATTAAAATCCTACAATATGGCATCCCCCATCTATATAGCTACTACTCTCTCACCTTTTGTATTCCTCCTTGGTGTCATCTTTACTCTTTTTCAAGCAATTTATCAAACAACTACTAGCTTCTCTCTCTTTCAAGTAATATATTCTATCCCATTTTTTTCCAAGTTTAATTTCTTGGATTTTATAAAAAAATTATTTAGATAAACTTGTGATAAATTTTAAACTCTTCCTCCCTTACCCTCTTTCCTAGACCTTAAGGCATATTTAGTAGCTTTTTTATTGTTTTTGAACCTGTATGGAAATATTAAAAAGGATAAACCAAACATAACATATAATATAGGTACCCTTTATCAAGTTACACCGCTATGCAAATTTTCTTGGTGAAATTCTATATTTAGAACCCTATTCTAACACTAGGTCTCCTTAATTAGGCCTCTTTATGTCTAGACAACTCAGACCTCCAAAAATCATACAATATGGACCATAAAATTATATAAACATTTGATTCAATTATATATCCTCTATCCAAAAATATTACAAATTTTCAACTTATTTGGATGGTTAAAAATCCTTAAACCATCAAAACCCTACTTTCAGGGTTTCTTGCTTACACATAGGCCTATGAGGGAAGAAAATTGGTACTTGATCACTGTGCAGTCTTTTTTAATGTTGTAAAGTTTGGTTAGTTCTATATCAACCCCACTTTCCCTCTCTAATCACTTTTATACCTTCTCAAATACTCTTTCCAACTTTTCTAACCCAATCTCTATTTGACTCTATAAGAAACAATGTAATCTACATGACTGTGTCACTTTTTGGCAACAAATAACCATATACCAAGCAATGAAAATATGAAAATAACTTCAATAGAGAAAAAATTAACATACAAATTCAATATATAAGTTAATAACTCATTTAATTTATGGATTCAGTCAATAAACCACATTACACAGTTAATAAATAATGTATGAAGGCAACAAATAGGGTCTATAAGAATAAATATTCATGAACCAAAAGTTCTATTCTCATTCCTTGAAAATTGTGTGTTCCAAAACTTCAAAAAAAACCTCCTAAAAATTTACAATTTTATATGTGCATAACTATTGTAACTAGCTAGAGGGACCTTCCAATGATCACAAAATGCAAGTTAAGAAGCATGAAAGTGAACAAGAGTTATACTTCCATAAATTTAAGACCTTATACCCTTGACATGGATTCAAGGGGTATTTATAAGGTGTTAAAAAAATATTGAAAAATTAATAAAGTCATTCATTCACCCATGTTATGCTAACTACAAAAAAACTATTCAAATTTTTTAAAATCAAAATTTGGCAAGAAAAATAGGAATTTAAATTTTGAACCAGTTAGAAGCAAATTTTACCTACCAATTTGAAATATAAGGATGGTTGAGGAATATCAAGGCCATACAAACCATCACTAATACAAAATTTAGGAAAATAAACCAAAATTTAAATCAAAATATTCCTAAAAGTGATACTCTTACATCACATAGGTTTCACACAGATATTCCATAGTTTAGAGTGGTCTACCCTAGGACTGCGTGAGAAGCATATTACATAGTTGAGTAACACACCATTAAAATGCACAAAATATAAAATAATGCCAAGGATAAGGACCCACTAATACATATATATTGGTATGATGATCATGATGATTAAAACTTACTTGAATTTGGACATGCTCAGTATCTGACATTAGATGATCTTCCACCAGATCCACCATTTAATTATCCACATCCCATGGATGTGATCTTGGTTCTATAGAGAAATTAAAATTTTATTGTATATTATTTAATTTATATTTATAGATTTATTTAAACTTATTTGCTCCTTGTACATAGTTTATTTTAATTTTCTTGTGCATAGATTGTATCCAGAATGTACAAAAACATTTAAACATTACTCAAAAAACACAAAAATTTAAAAGTTATATGCATTGTTATGTTTACATATCGACTACTTGCTAGATATTACATATACTAGATATCATAATATAATAATTTTTATCATACATATATCCTTCATTTATTCTTGTTGAGTGATTATAGATTATAAATAGGACTTTGGTCCACTACACTGATCCAAACTTATTATCATCTACCCATTGGGGGGCATATATACCAATCTAGGTTTATTCATTTGCTACATTCACTCACTCAAGCGAATATCCTACATAGTTACTATTACTGGGTTATATCCTTACATTATATACATTCTAACTTATTCATTAATATCAATTGATATTGATCATTGTTACTCATTGCTTAGATTCTGCCAACTATCACTATTTAGACTTAGCATATGTACATATTTGCATTAACATATATTTGTATACATTGTTGTACATGATCTCATTTCTATTGTTTTTTCCATATTAGACCTGTTTGTGTTTCCTATGATTATTCTATTTGAGGGAATTTAAATATTCCATTGCTCTTTGGATCTATGCCACTTCTATGTTTGTATGCCTTGGACATGTGCCCATGTCCCTTATGTGTGCTCTATTACTTTTATGTGTACATTTGAACTTGTTCTTCTATGTGTCTCTAATCCAAGTTTCTCATTGCTTATGTATGTTGACATTTGAACATGCCCTTTTATGTCTTCATTCTCATATTTAGTGGCATGTGCCCATGTCCCTTGTATTGTGGCCCCTTGGCCTAATTTTATGTTCCTCATGTGTTTGTATGTGTGATTATTCACCATGACACTTGTATTTAATTGTTACACACAATAATTTTTGATGCCATGAGGTACCTCATGCATCTACCCTTCCTACTTGGGTTTCATGATGGGCATCATGCCCCATCCCCATAGGTAGTTACTTAGATTTAATATTAGACATTGATTACATCTATCTTGACACCCTTGTGCAATGTTATATTACAACATACATCTTACATTACCTACTTATGCTTAAATTCATTTACATTTTGATGTTATGTTTTTACATTGTATTGTAATATCAAGAATATGATATGGCTAAGACATTTTACAGAGCTACTTATTTTGAGGACAATTATTACATAAGTTTCACAACTACCCTCAAAAGAGGGGGCATTCACATGGGGTTTTCATAGAGATCAGGATCCTACTTTGTTATTCATAGATAAATTTCAGCACATAGGCTCAATTTTAAAAATAGACATAGGGCAAACACAAGAGAACATAAAGACTTAGAAAATAGTTCAAATCACTTAGGTTTTAGACCAGATAGACATTAGTTCCTAGATTGGGACAAGAGCACCATAGGGTACTAATTTTCAGTATAGAGTGTTAATGTCTAGTAGACCTAGATTTAGGGTAGTCAAGATTATCCATATGAGTATACTAGGTATAATACATATTTTCACAAATATAGTCACACATTTAACAATTATGTTCATATTTTTCTTAGATACACTAATTTAATATTAGATTCATATAAATTAATCATATTTGGGGGCATCATGAATGGCATGATCATTCTCACATTCAGTTCAGATACACAAATTCAGTTATTACATACTCAGTTTAGAATCAATATACTCAGATATCAGATTAGAGGCATGTGCAGAATAGATATTTTTCATATACTTAGTTACACATAGGTTGATTAAATGCAATTGAAAACTCCATGCAATTATTTATGATGTATAAACTTTTTCTCTCACATTCTAGGTTGTCAATAGATTCATGCCTTACTCCATCTATAGTGTTTGGCATTCTTGAGTGGACCAGAGCTACCTAATGTACCTGAGTGGTCATAGAGCCAACAAACATAATTGGATATACCCAGTTAGATAATTTCAACACTTTATATAGTTCACTTATAGATACATATACTTCACATGGGTGGGCAATGATGGAATCATATCCTACTTAAGCTCTTGATCTACCCACATGAGAGGGTTAGACACACTTATAGTCTTATCCAAGATATTTTAGATCCTGATCCACTGACCAAGGGTGGGAAATGATGGATTCAAAACTAGATTGGATTATTGAACTACCCATATGAGGACTGAATAAGCCATCAACTCAATCTAAGATATTCAATGATATGATCACTATGTACACTCACACAAATAGTTTGTCACTAGGTTCATGCATTGGTTTATGTACCTATTGACTTTTTGAGTCACCCCTAGTTGGCATGAGGCTTTCTAAGGACTTATAGGAGATCTACACACCTATAAAAGACCTAACCATTCCAAGTAAAGTAAGTGTAGATGTTTCTCATCTACACCTAAGATCAAGATAAAGGCACAAGTCTACGTAATGAAGTAGTGATGACTTGTGCTTGTATAAATATTTCAATTCATGCCCACATGAATGATTTTATGGCATGAAAGTTTAATATCCTTCAAATTTAGGATGTAAGACCTCCCAAGTTGTATGTGGTTGAGTAAAGACTTTAGAATAAGAAGTAAATATTAATCAAACAAAAGTACCTTGGATCTTTGACCTTCACATGCACCCTCATCTAAAGGATCATTTCTACCATTTCCATGTGGTAGCTTAATTCTTTTCCATACATAAAAAGGTTCTCAATTACCCAAGAGAAGCATTATCCCTCCATGTGGTGACTTGGTGCTCATTAGAGACTGGCCCCTTTTTACAAAATTTTAATTAGTCATAACCTTCCATATTTCATGCCTACGCTAATCTTACCCAAAAATCCAAAAGTCTCCTTTGAAAGCCTACCAAAGTGACATGTGCCATCTTCATAAAGCTATATCTGAGACCAATAAAGAAAGTGCCACTTGCCAAGTAGCATCTAGACATAAAGAGATTAGTTAGAGATTGTTGAGAAGAGATTGAGGAACTATCAAAGAAATTAAATTCAAAATTAACTACTTGACATCATGACTTGAGTACCCACCATCCTCTAATTTTATTAGGAAAATCTTCCATTCCCCATGCACACATGTACCTAGAGATGATCCTATCACTAACCCCAGATCTAATCATTGAATAGACATTAAAAATAATGGTTGTAATTCTATAAAATAATTCAATACTACATCCATCACCCCCAAGTAGCACATTTATTGTAAAGCAAGATTGTTCACTATAAAAACCTAGTTCTTTTACTGTAAAAGGGTTGAAATATTTTTACTAGCCTCATGTTGCTGAAATTTACCATATATGAGTACTTATATTGGCTAAACCTTGTATGCTAATGAGAATTAATTTCTCCTCTTTTTATTATTTTTATGATCTATGTGCTACTCTATGTTTTTTGATGTTTGTCTTTGGGTATTGTTTTCCCCTCTCATCATTGTCCATTCCTAGCACCTCTTCATTGAACTTGGAGCTCATTTACAGGTCATATCTTATGTGTACTTGGGTTTGTGTTGATGTTGATTAGGAACCATTTATCATCCCTATTAGTGTTAGATTATGTTCTTACACCTCTATGAAAACCACTTATACATTTGGAGTGACTTGGTAGAAATTGTGTGATATTATCTTGTTCTCAAAGGTTTGCATTGTGTTTATAGTAATAGGAGAACTCACTCTATTTTAGGTGCATCACCTTTTACTTTCAATATTTTTTACCTTCTCCCTTCCTTTTCCTCTCAAAGATCTTAGGTTTAGATTAGTGGTAGTTTACCTTTCTACTCTTTAGGCTCGTGCACTGGTCTTAAACTAGGTACATTTAGAATAAGAATAATTTAGCCTACTTTGGAGGCTCATCCCAAGGAGCACAAGGGTTACATGCCTTAGAGACATTCCCATAATTGAAATAAGACAACTAGTGATCATGCACATAGTAGTGTGATAATACTTCTATACCTAGTTCCTTAGACTCTTTCACCTTATGAAAATCCTTCAAACTCAGTGCCCTACCATAAAGCACTCTTATATTGTGGAACATACACATGTGCACATTTTGAATGACAATAATTTTTTGGCATGCCCAGTGGGATAGTTTGAAGAAAATATAAGGAATTGGTGAAATATTTAGCTAATAAGTGTAGTGGATAATCATAAAGAGCACCTCACAACTCTAAACATCTCAAGTCTATAAAGATCAACCCCCTATTTACATGCCAAGAATAAAAAGATCATTTACAAGAGGCATTGATTTCCATTTCAGTGAGCTACTAAACACCCTCAAGAATAAGGAGAGTAAAATCATCCTTATGCCTTTTTGGAAGGTGTAGTGAAATATAATCACCTCTTAGAGCTTAATATACACTACTATTTAGAAGGTTCTATATTATGAAAGGCCTATTCCCTATCCTATTCATGGTTA
Organism: Torreya grandis; assembly: GCA_037957365.1. Lineage (NCBI taxonomy): Eukaryota > Viridiplantae > Streptophyta > Pinopsida > Cupressales > Taxaceae > Torreya > Torreya grandis. The sequence goes on along the minus strand of JARHVA010001163.1, from coordinate 223,325 downwards.
TCCCAAATAATTAGGTGTTTATGCCTTTTAATGGAGGCAATCCATTAGTCTTAGTGAAATATGATGAGATTCTAGTATCCACTCTCAAAATCTTATCTTATTTCATGGGTGAGAATTCAAATTACCTTGTGGAGCATATCCAAGACATTGCAAACATCTGCTTAGTACACCATGTCACCCAAGACAATGTCACAATCAGGTTACTAGCTTCTTCCTTTAAGGGAAAATTTATTCAATAATACTAGGGCTTTCAATTAAACTTTATTAAGAGATAGGATGAGTTCGATGAAGAATTATACAAGTAATTTAAAAATTAGAGTGATCACTTATCCCTAATAGAACATCTCATGACTATAAAGTGAGAACTGCATGAAATGATGGTTGACTTCAACTTTAGATTCTAGAGAGTTTGGGAAAGAATCACAATATTATGTAAGCCTTATCAGAAAAATACATTCTTATATTTATTAAAGGATCTTAACAGAGATATAACAGTGATGATTCATTCCATGGGAGGTATAGTTCTCCTTAACACCTATGAAGTTGTAATATGCATAGAGAATTATTTGATCTAAGCAAGAAAGATTGTACCTAGACCCCCCATGCCTATATTCATAGAACCTCTTCCTAATATAGTATCTATGTAACCTATGCTATCACCTATCCCTACTATATTTATCCCACATACTCTACCCATCATCTCTTCTAATGAATTACATGAAGTGAATATATTATTACAAAGTTTTGGGAATGAACTAGTTGCCCTCAGAATGTAGCAAACATAGTATCCTAGACATCATTAGCCTTTCACTTAGCAATACTAGTCAAATAAACCTCCATACTAAGGTGGTGTGAAAATACAAAATCAAATAACATATAATAGAGTGCCTTATATGTAAAATTTCAATGCCACTAACACCTCCAAATCCCTTATTCTAGTACAAAACAATCTAGTGAAAGATTCTAAGTGGTGCTTCCCATGTATCCAACCACATAATCAAAATTCCTTCATAAATATAATTATGAACTAGGAAATTATGGTGCAAAATATACCTCAGTTATAAATACAAGCAATAAGTGTATCTCAGCATGAGGAAGGAGTCTATGTGCTAGTTTAACCATAAGATGGGTCTGCTTTCATCAACTAGCAAGAGGAAGATTTCAACAATGTAAATCAAAGTAGTACACATAGTGGAGGAAGCACTATAGTTAATTTCAATACAAGGTTTAAAATAATATCTATAAAGGAGACCATACAAACTTTAATGCCCACATAATTAGTGCCCCTATCTAATCATGCAAGTGTGCAAGACAAGGCATCTACACAACCTTTACAAATAGAAAATATAGCACAGAAGGAGTTACCATCTCAAGTTAGTGTGCCAACAATAAGAGAGGTTATTATTCCCAAGCCACAACCAAAGGGATCTTACGTTCCCTTCAATATAGAAGAATAGATGAAGAAGATGAGCCTCAATGTCATAATGTGGGATACACTCAATATTCTATCCAAATGAAATTTGATACAAGATGTGCTGAAAGGTTTCCAAGAGTGTCAAGCCCCCAAATTAGTCCCTACTACCTTTATAGTCTTCCTATTGAAAGCATAAGAAGTGTAGGTGCAAAATATTAATAAGATGCCTCTATTCTATATTTCCTTAATCATTGGAAACATCTAGTACACAATTACATGATTGGCTCTAGTGTAAGTAGCTTAGTAATTCCAAATAAGATTGCATATATATTTAGAATTGTGTATGCCCCTATTTGAAAAGGAGTATTCCAACTTGATGGTATGATAATCAAAGCTATAGGTATAACCAAGGGCCTGAATCTTAAACTACATGTGTTCCCAAGCCTCTATATTGTATATGATATTGTAGTCATCAACTTTCCTCCCTACTTTGTCATTTACCTTTTTAGATACTTCATGGAAAATATGGTTAGGTATTTATCTTCAAATTGGTCACATATGCCATTGAGAACTAGATATAGGACCAAGGTGACCATCAGGGCATAATGTATATTCAAAATCCATGTCAAATCATACTCTCCTAGCCTAGTTGAGCATAGTTTCATTATGTTTAATTAAGAAGAGGATTCAATTCTTCATGAGGATGCGTTAATGTTAGAGGAAACCCCTAATAATATATTGGATGAATGGGCACATGAACTCTTTGAGTGTAACCCATATGATAATTCAGAGATGGGGATAGGCACATATTGCATCATAGAAGAGAATTTTGTGTTTCCTGAGCTCATGAAAGCATGTAAGGACCCTAAAGGTACATGGTAGTTATACTTTGATGGATCCCAAAGTAATAATGGCATAATAACTAGTTTCATATTGGTTTCTCTCTAAAATGAAAAATACTTCCATGTGTTTAGATTATAGTTCACTTGCACAAATAATGTTGTATAGTATGAGGTGCTAATTCAAGGTCTTCAGTTTGCACAAAATAAAATAATCAAGGCACTGCAAGCACTAGGTGATAGTGATCTAGTTGTCAACCAATTTAGAGTGCATAACTTGACTAAGAGTGGTTTGATGAAAGCCTATAAACATAGAGTGTGGGATTTGATAGAAGGATTTAAAGTATTAAAAATCATTTACTTTCCAAGAGAATATAATGTTGATATAGATAGAATTAAAACTATAGGTATGTAGTATGACAACTCATGCAACCTTATAAAAGAGTCTGAACAACTCATCAAGCTCGTGGTCATATCAGTATTTATTGATAATACAAAGAATTGGAAAGTGTTTAAAAGTGATGAGAAAATAATCAAATTCTTATAGGATGAGGTAGATTTTTGTGCCATGAACCATGTGTAGATGTGATCTCAATACAAATTTAAAATCATCTAGTTGAAGGGGAACAAGTTACCAAAAGGGATAGTCACCCTAGAAAGCATATTAAATATTGATGATGAATTTAAATGACAAAGGCATATAATGATAGCCAAAAAAGATATCTTTGTGCCCATAAACATTTCAAAAGGAAAATTTCTTAAAAATGGTAAGGTTTATTCCATGCCAAAGATTAAAATATTTATTCAACTTAGTAGGATATATGATGATATGTTTACATGGAGATATAAGGGTCTAAGAGGATTTGACCCAAGCTTAGTACAAGATACAATTGAGCTAGATCTTGGTGCACAACTTGTGCACCAAAAGTACAGGCCTATTAAGCCAAAGTTAGAACCATTAATGCAAAAAGATCTCTCCGAACTCATTGAGGCTGGCATAATACTTTTGATCAAGCATTCCTCATGGGTCACCAACTTAGTCCTAATGCAAAAGAAGAATGGGGAGATAAGTCTCTATGTAGACTTTAGGGACCTAAACAATGCTTCCCTCAAAGATAACTACCTTTTCCCACAAATAGAGAAAATCTTGAAAATAGTCAAAAGAGAAAAAATATTTTCATTATTGGATGGTTACTTAGGATATAACTAGATTCAAGTACAATATTATGATTGATACACAACTATGTTCACTAGTAAGTGGGAAACCTTTACATACCAACTCATGCCATTCAACTTAATAAACATAGGCATGACCTTTTAGAGATCCATAGATATGTAATTCAAAGAGATCCTTAATAAAATCATCTTAGTTTATCTTGATGACATAACCATTTTCTCTAAGCATGCAGAGGATCACTTGGGTCATTTAGACTAGGTCTTTTATAAATTCCATGATCTAGGAATATATCTAAACCCTATCAAATGTATCTTTGCATTTCATGAAAGATCTCTCATTTGGCACATCATTTATAAAGATGGATTCATAATTTATCTATAGTGAGTTAAGGCTATCTCATCTCTTCCCCTTCTAAGCCACAAGAAGAGTCTCCAAAGTTTCCTATGGAGAGTTAACTTTGTGAGAAGGTTTATACCTAGTTTTACTATCTTGGTTAGGTCCCTCACTGTGATGTTAAATAAAAATGCTACATTCAGTTAGATGTGCAAAGGAAAGGAAAGTTTTTAGGCCATCAAGTGCACCATCGTGAAAGCATCCACTTTGATCAACCTAGACTATAACAAGGATTTTATCCTATATGCATTTGGTGGAGCTGAAGGCATATTAGCCATCCTAACATAGCAAAACAAGGAGAAACTAGAGTAACCAATTACCTTTTTCAGCCAAGTGCTAAAGGATTATGAGTTGAGATATATTTTTGTAGAGAAGCACACACTTATAGTTGCGAGAAAACTAAATAAATTCAAGCATATAATCTCTAATAATAAGATCCAACTCATGGTCACACATGAGAGTATCAATGAATTATTGCTCAGTAAAGACATCAATGAGAAAAGAGATGGTTGGATCATGAAGGTGATGGAATATGATGTGGACATTCAAGTCACCAAGTTACTGCAAGGAAAGGGATTCTCTGAGCAATTAGCCAAAGTAGCATAATTAGAGGATGGTCTAGTTTTAATGTCATATGAAGAAGAGAACTAAGAAAAAAATCTACAACCAATTAGGCATAAGATATGATAGCCTCCCTTCAACATAATATGTATCCTCTTGGCCTCGACAAAACTATGCATAGTCTATTCCCTATGTGCTTATAGATGGTGTGATTTTCTAAAAGGATCTCAATGGGGGCCTTTTGAGGTGCATTGAAGCAGATCAAAAAATAAAAATTCTTCAAGACTTCCATGACAACCTTACAAGAGGCCATTACTCACCTAAGACCACTGCTATGAATATCATACAAGCTAGCTATTATTAACCAACTCTATTTAGGGATGCATACACATATTTTCAAAATTATAAAAAATGCACCTTTTACATAGGAAAAAAAAGGCTTGAAACCTTACCACTATGCCCAATTCAAGCTAACCAAACCTTTACATAGTGGGGCATATATTTCATAGGAATGATTAATCCATCATCCAATGATGGACATAAATGGATTCTCATAGCCATTGACTATTTCACAAGGTAGACAGAAGTAGTTGCACTCAAGGAGGATAATAATACATCCACCCTTAACTTATATGAATGTATTTTAATGAGATTTGGTGTTCTAACCACCATTATCTTTGATAATGAACTAGCCTTCCTTGGGACCAAGATCAACAAATGGGATATCAAACATAATATCTATCTAAGTGCTTCATCAAATTATTACCCTCAAGGTAATGGTCTAACCAAGTCCATGAATAAGAACCTTATTAACATTATAAATAGGACTCTAGAAGATAATCAGTGAGCATGGAATATGAAGCTTAGAATCACACTCTATGATGATCAAATAATGCCTAAGAGAGTGTTAAAAAATTTGCCCTTAATACTAGTCTATGGATTGGAGGGCAGGTTATCAACATCCCTATAGTTGCCTTAATTATAACTCATAAATTAGTTAGAGCTACTTTAAAGTGATCCCCATGAAGTAAGAAAGGGATATCTCATGGAGCTCAAATAAATTAGAGCACAAGATGCATGCAACATGGAATTTCAACAAGTGCGGACCAAGAGGGTCTTTGATAGAAGGGCTAGTGAGAGAAGTTTCTAGGTGGGAGACTTATTTCTCAAATGGGATGTAGATAGAGTAACATATAAGAGGCACACAAAGTTTTAAATAATATGAATTGGTCCATATACCATCACCAATTTCAAGTCATCCAACACCTTCTAACTTTTAAGAATGAATGGGGAAGAGCTACATATCCCAATTAATGGGATTCATCTCAAGCACTATCTCCATTAAGTCTTATATAAACTGTAAATAAGTAGAGTATATGATTTTTCATTTCCCTAAAGTGTGATTTGTGTGCCTTTGTTTTTATATTAGTTTTAATTCCTCTAAGCACTTGTACACAATATTTTCTTAGCTTAGGTCATTTCCTCTAAGTGAATCTAGTGTAGTTCTTATCTTGCCAGGTGAATATCAACTCATTTCAAAGTAGAAGAGTGGTTGGTCCATTCATGAGGGAAAGAAATATAAGTACTAAAAAATCCATGCCCAATGGATTTCTCAAAGGTTACTAGATTCCTACTTAGTAGGCAAGAAACCTACAAAGGTTACCTGAAGTGTTGAATTTTTGAATCACCCCTAGTTAATATGAGGTTTGTTGAGGTCCTATAGGAGATCCATTCACCTAAAAAGGACCTAAACATTCCAATTAAAGTAATCAAAAACATTTCCCATTTGCATCCATGCTCAAGATAAAGGTAAAATTCTATGCAGTGAAATAGTTTCGACTCATGCCTGTATAGAGATTTTAATATTTACCCATGTGAAGGATTTTATGTCATGCAAGTCTAAGAGTGCATGAATTCAAGATACAGGACCCCCTAGTTTATAGGTGGCCAAGTAAATATTTTAGAATAAGAAGCAACTATTAATCACATAGGAGCATTTTTTATCTTTGACCTTTGCATGCACCCTCATCTAAAGGATCCCTTCTACCATTGTCATGTGGTAGCTCCACACTTGCCCAAATAAAAATAGGTTCTCATTTTCCCTAGAGAATCATCAACCCTCCATGTGGTGACTTAATACTCATCAGAGTCTATCCCTTTTTGGCAAAATTTTAGAAAGCACCAATCCTCCATGTATTATGCTCATGTTACTCCTACCCAATAACCCAAAATACTCCTCTAAAATTCTACCAAATCAACATATGTCATCTTCATGGAGTTGTATCTTAGACTAATTAAGAAATCACCACTTTTAAAATGGTGATTCGACATAAAGAGAGTATTTAGAGGTAGTTGAGAAGACCTCAAGGTGCTATCAAAGTGATTAAATGCAAAAGTGGTTACTTGATATTGGGACTTGAGTACATGCCATCTTTTGATTCTATCAGGAAAATTTTCCATTTCTTATGCACACATGTACCTAGATATAATACTATCATGAACCCTAGATCCAATCACCAAACAAACTTTTAGAGGTATGGCCACAATGTCATAAAATAATTCAATGCTACATCCATCACCCCTAGGTGGCACAATTATTTTAAATCAAGACTGTTCACAATAAAATCCTAGTTATTTCATTGTAAAAGGGTCTAAATATTTGTAATAACCTCATGCTACTAAAATTTTCCCTGTATGAGCACTTGTATTGGTTAAACATTGTATGCTTATGAGAATTAAGTTTACCTCTTTTTGTTATTTTTATGATTTGTGTTCTACTCTATGTTTTTTGATCTTTGTCTATGGGTATTATTCATTCCTCTCACCAACATATATTATTATCACCTCATCATTGAATTTATAACTCATTTATAGGTCATATTCTATGCACATTAACATCTAATTTGAAGTTTCTTGTGGACCATTTGTCATCCCTCTCAATGTTGTACTATATTCCCATGCCTCTATACAAAACACTTATACATTTGGAATGAATTGGAATAAAGTTTTTGATATTGTCATGTTATAATATGTTTGAAATATATTTATGATAGTAGGAGAGTTTAATTTATTCTAGGTGCATCACCTTTTACTTTTAGTATTTCTTACCTTCTCCCTCCCTTTTCCTCTCAAAGATCCTGGGTTAAGATTAGTGATAGTTTAACATTTTTCTCATTAGGCCTACATGCTTCTCTTAAACTAGGTGAATTTAGAATATAAATAATATAACCTACTCTGGAGGCTTGTCCTAAGGAGTGCAAGGGTCCCATGCCTTGTGGAAATTCCCATTATTTTAATGAGACAACTAGTGCTCGCATGTGTAGCAACATAATAATTCTTCCATGCCTAATACCTTAAACTCTTGCACCCTATGTAAGGCCTTAATTCTTAGCACCCCATCATAAATCACTATTGTACCTAGATCATCTATAGGTACATGTTTCAAATTATAATAGTACCCAAAAAGCTGTATTCATTCCTTTCCTCTCTCTTTACTCAACTTTAATCTTTTACTTTATTCAACATAGTCTTTTGCTTTTGATCATCTCTTATTTAAGGACTAATTTTTTCATTTTTAATTGTAGGTCAATACTTTGGATTGTGTTTCACATACCTAGACCTAGATTCACATGATTAGACTTAACTACATGTGCTTTACTTCTAATGTAAGTCTAGGTATGCTTCTTTTCCTTTATACTAGTCATTTCATTATACTGCATTTCTAGCATAAAGGTGGGTAAATGCAATCACCTTCAACTAGTGTTTGGATGCTAAGAGTGTCACTTGAGTTAGCCTATTCTTATCTTATCCATAAAACTATTCTTAGTTGATTTCCATTCTTTTCAAGTTATTATGCAAACCACATACATTAAGTTAGCTCAAACATAATCTAAGGACAACTTTCTTAGATCTCAAACTAGTTTACCTAGCAGTCTTCCAGGTGGACATTAGTGCCATAAATGGGAAACTAAAACTACATGGTGTTAGTGTCCCTAATTGGGTGTTATTTTCCTTTTCACTAACTCTCTCAAAGGGATACTTTTTCAAATGTGTGTTGCTCCTACGTTTTGCCTAATCATATTTTATTATTTTCAAAAGATACCTATCTCTATAAATACAAGTTTATTTGACCTTTATTTAATATATGTAAAAGAGATGCAAAATCCTATTCAAACAAAAGATAAGTTGAGAAAAATTAAGGTATTTGATCCCTATTCTAACTTACTTCTATTTAATACCATCTATTGCATCCCTAACCCCAAATTTCAAATTTTTTAAATATCAATCAAACTCAAGGCATCCAAGGCCACTCTCATTATAACATTCACTTACACTTGAATCAAAAAATAGGTGTGAAGACTACATCGAGCTTTATCCCTCCTCAAAATATTGGTATGTAATCAATTCTCTTCATAGTGGGTTTTTGAGGATCTCCAACCTGTAATACTAACAAACACACATTTATTGCTCATTGCATACTTATAAGGAGGATTAGGGTTCACACACTAAATTAGGCTTTCTAGGCACAACACAAAGCTCTAGATTTTGTGTGCATAGGAATAAGACCTAAAAACACTTTGGTAGGTGCTCATAGAAAATAGGAATAATCATACATAGGGGACAATAGTTCCACTTGAAGACACTACAATAGTATGGTGCTACTATCCACGTGGGGCACTACTATCTTGTGGGTAAATAGATCCTTAGATCCTATTGATGACACTTAGACCTATCCAAAATCTAGTTTTCAAAACCCAGATCATCTATGATAGTTATTTTAAAGATAAGTCTATATTTATGCATATTTATTATTATTTATATAAATTAAAAATAATTCAAAATCCATAAAAATTAGTGCTTAAATATTACATATTATTTAATTGATTTAGATGTCTCAACCCTTTAATCTAAACATAATAGTTACATAGTTAAACCCTAAAAGGTTAAAACACATGTTAATAATATGTTGAACCATTTAATAATGAGTAATAATGACTAGATAAGTGGTCACATTTTTTTAGGTCCATCATGAGAATTAGCTCTGAGAGTGGGTGGCTATGGACTCTAAATGAGAAACTAGTAATCCTATTTGAACTATTACTATTTGAAAATATTTACATGTTAATAATTATATATTTTTAAATCTGTGTTTATATGTTAAACTAATCTGGTATACTTGAAAAATATTTATTAAAGCTATATATTTTAGTTTAACATTTTATCACATCCAAAAGGCTCACACTCATCACCTCACTACATATAATTACTTATTTCATAGTCAAACCTTAATCATTATAATGTTTGGATAAAATATAACCACATAATGCCTAAAATCTAATATATATCCTTAACTATTAGTTATATAACATAAACAACTTTCCTCCATCCTTGATAGTTACACTCAAGGAAGGACCCACTCAATGAAAGTGTTTTACCATACAAACATTCAAAATTTCAAATATTTTGATGTGTATGAGTTAGCCTAAGAATGTCATTAACCCTTTCATGAGGATTATTTAAAAATAGTTAGTATAAATACAAGTCAAATCTAATTCATTTGGACATCTAACAATTACCAAGAAAGCATCTATAAAAACTAAATAAATAAATAACACAACTAATATATTATACCCTAGTCATTATTATTTTCATATCAATCATATGAGCATATTTATTACACATGTGAAATAATAAAAAGATAACTCATGATCCATTTTTGTCAAGCTACAAGTTATATCAGTACATGCATCTTCATATATTATATTTCACCCTTGTGCATAAACACTACAACATATAGGGGATAATTACATAAGGCCCTCTTTGGCATATTAGTTTTGTAGGTAGTGTTCATTGACATAGAGGTCCTTGAGGCTAGTTCAACACTGTGATCCCACTAACCCATTTTTATTGAGATGATGTAACCTAAGGTGGAGAGTTAGGGTTTAAAGATATAGATAGTGATATAAAGCTTGTGAACAAGATCCATATACAACAAATGAAACGTGACATAAAATAAAAAAAGTACCCAATCAATAGCATCTTTATATAATGAAAATTTTATATAAGATAATTTCATTGGGATTCAAATAATAGCATCAACACAAGTGTCCACAGGGTGATGTAAGTGTCCAAGTAGTCAAGCATAGTATTTCCATAATCTAATGACTAGTTCCTAATATTTAGATAACCTATTATCATACTTGTAGATATTATAGCTATCTATGAATAATTTAATTTCTTCTTCATGATTGTGTAATAAAAATATTATTTGGCATTATACTATATATTTATTATTTTTTATAATTCAACACTAAAATTGGATATCATTAACTGAATTATTTAATTTGCCTGATTTAATAATATTTTAGTCCACTATTAGTTATCATATATATTTATTTATAACATTTTAATTTCCAAAAAAGGTTAAACTTTTGGTGAACTCGACCTTTGCATCTTCCTATCAAATCCTAGTGTGCCCTAGGGTTTTCTTTTTGTTTAATTTTATAAAATTTTATTTTTTCTTATAAAAATAATATTTATTTCAAAGTCAAATCAATAAATTATGTTTAATAAAATGCATACGTATGTTAATTTTTCATTTTTTAAGTACATCATAAAAATCATTGATTATTGTATTTAATGCATGATGACATTAATCACACATTTTCTTAAATAGAATCAACAATTTTTGCCAAATAAAAAGAGAAAGAAACAACAAGATACACATTCAACACATCTTTATAATTATTATTTCAATATTATTGAGCCTTTATCTAGTTTTATTAGGCACCAACCTACATGTGTCCAACCATTTATTCCACTTAAATCATATCCAAGTTATAGTTACCATCCTACTCCCATTACTATCCTATGGCTTATATTGGATTCCATTGTCCATGTTGTCACTACATGAAAAGGAAAAGGTGTTCAACCTATTCAACCACATATTACTATACAACAGGTTCTTCTTAAGCCTAAGCTTGTGATCAAATCTAAATGTCATGATATGATTTGTTAATTAATAAATATCCATGTTAAGATATCAATTTTTGAAAATTTGAAACTATCAACTATTTACAAGGATATCTTATATGCATCCTTGTGTAAACCCCAAGTCCTAAGTGATATTGAACTAGATTATTTTGTAGATATCATGCAATATATTAAAAATAATGTCAATCTCATAACTTTTGACCACACATATTTACCCTCCAAGGACATTATTAATCAATACTTTCCTTTATTTATAAAATAATGTAGATAGAAGGAATTGAAATAGTGATTTTGGATAATAGATATGGAATAAAAATTTGTAGAAAATAATTCATAATAATTTTGGGAATTGAATATAATGTCTTATAAAATAGGACATGCATATCAAAGGATTTGATAACTCATGTATCCCATTTATTGGTCAAATCACATTAGATGTGACATTAGGACAAAAAATGGTACCAATCACATTCCAAGTAATGTATCAATCTTTACATTATAACTTACTCTTGGGTATACCTTGGATAAACATAGTGGAATCCATCCCATCTACATTACATACATGTGTCAAATTTATACATGATGGGACACTATGGAAAATACCTACAAATTACGAGCCTTTCAAAAAAATTTAAATGATACATTCATATATTAAAGACATCCCTAAAGTAATTCCACCAAAACAATATATTCCACATGAAAATAAATACATAAATGAGATAGGTGAGTCAAGATAAACAAATCATTTATCCCAAGATATTCATAAGGCATCAACTAATGAGATACAACCAGATACACAAAATGAGCCAAAAATACCAATTCAGTAAGAAAATCAAACATTTTAGCTCCCTTTATTGATTGATACCAAACAAAAAGATGGATTTTTTTTAGATTACTATGATATCTATGATGAAACTTTTCATGATATGATTGATGATTACTTTCAAAAAGTAAATTTTGATCCACTTTAGAATCTATTAGATAACCTATTTTCACCTATGGGCCTTAGTACTTACAATTTAAATCAATCTCTAAAAGGGTCAAAGCCACCTATATCCAAAGGTAAAATAAATAATGGACACACATGTCAATTAATGTTATACCATACATTCTTATTTTATCTTTGATTTAATTCAACCTTATAAGGGGAAAACGTAAATCCAAAATATAAGTAATGTGGAGTTATTTTCTAAATCTCAATAATAAATATTAAATATCTCACAAAACCAAGATGTGAAACATATAATTATTTACATGTTACTTTATAATAAGATGATATATTTACCTACTAATATACATTAGTCCTAAAATATACTTAGGAGAAAATATTTATGACCACATTTCACTTAACATCAGATCATAGTGATGATACTGATCATTGTGGGGATTTGCAAAGTCAAATTCAAGCAAAAAAAACATAATGATCATAAATAAATTATAACCTAAATGTGAAAACAACATAATAATTCTAATATTTCAAAATAAACGAATCGTTCAAATTACCCATGCATTAAATATCTAACTATTACTGCAAATGTTGATGGGATCCATTATTAACATATCAAGGTTGATACAAACAATTGGAAAACCATTTGTAGTCTAAATTTTTACAATAGTTGAGAATAATAATAATGACCTAAAAAAATAATCATTGATCATATAATATCTTATAAATATTATACTACCCATAGCATGTGGACCAAAGTTATCTATACACCCATACATGTAGTGAATCTAGAACCCAACTTAACCCTTCATCTCAACCAGTATTGGATGACTAATATGATTGTGATGATGAATAATAAAAATATGTGCCTTAATTTCTAGTTAGAATATAAATAAATTTTTATGTCACATGATGGATACAATTATAAACCCATAAAAATTGAAACTGGCACTACATTATAAGAAAACATTGAAGCCTTAGCAATGATAAAACATAAACAATGGTGGTAGCCAAAATATCCAAGGGAGCCACCAATTTTTATTTTTATTTTTAAATAATTGGTAATAATCACCTCCTTTAATTCTAATTAAGCTTTAAAAATCCAAATAAATACCAAAATTGTAAAATTATTAAAAAATTCAAAAAAATAAAATAATTCAAGAATACCAAAAATATTTAGCATTTAACATGTTTTCTAGCTTCTGCATATGTTGTTTACTTTATTTTATTATATAAAATATCATTTTTATAGACAATATGTTTCATGAGTACTTGAGTTTTTATAAATACATACATTAGACCCATGATACTAAAACATGCAAATATTAGACCTTTCCTTTACCAATGTGATACACAACATTGGGAGCATCTTCATTTTATATGATCATGATTTACATAGGTTATATTTTTTTATGATAATTTTACATTATATGATAGAGATTATATATATTACACATACATATACTCATGTTGATATCTTACACAATGTATTTTATATGATATTATACATGAGATTTTGATAACACATGTATGTAGGGACTATTATGACATGCTTATGCTAGTTGTTTATGTCTCATTAATTTACCTATTTACATTTTCTTACTTGAGTATACTTATTTTTTCCTTCTTTTTCTTGATTTTAGAACATTTGAACACATTTCTTTACTTGTTGGACACAGTGTCTTAAGTGTTACTTATTTGTTTAGTATGTTAAAATTTATGCATGTACTCAACTCATGTGTGTGGCATTTGAACATGCCCCTTGTTTTTAATCTCCTTAGACCCCTCTTGATGTGACATTTGAGTAATTTTGTGTGTTAGATTGATTTTTTATTGATCTTGTTACCTTATAGACATTCCATTATTTATATCAGGCATATTAAGGTTCATTATGTATGAATAATTTAAGCTTCATTTATATATATATATATATATATATATATATATATATATATATATATATATATATATATATATTATATATATATATATATACTTCAACATGATTCATAGAAATACAACATATTTATCTTATCCTTTTGTGATTAAATGATTATCACTTTTTCAATTACCTAAATTCAAAGGTGGGTCATATTAGTGGGTTCATGTCATATAATACATGACACCACATACATAAAAATCATAAAATGGTCAAAATTTGATTCATTTTACATAGTTTACATGATTCAAATATCCATTTGGGACATAATTATATGCATTGGGGATAGATTTGGGGTAGATATTTTCAGATTTGTGATACATATTATACAAATTTTAAAGATTATAGGTTGTATTTTAATAGATAATTTAGATTTATATATAATTTAGGTGTATATGCATCAAATTATAGGTACAATTTCAAATTATGCACACATTTAAGCATTGACCTTACCAAGATGCACCATTTGAGATTTTACTTGCTGTAGTAGTTGGTTATTTTTTATTAGTATGATCAATATTCTGCACCCTTGATGGAATTGTCATGATGATTCTATTATTTCAAAATTGATATGGTTACACCATTTAACTCAGGTTAGGTTGGCTTATTTGGCTAAATTCACTATATTTACTTACACTTGAGTTATGTGATTGAGATTATGTCCCCTATATAGACTTTATATAATTCATACCTATAATGGATTGGAGGCACGATCACCATCCAATTTTACGTCTTCAGATATCCAAGGTTTATTTTGTAACCTCTCTCCAATGATTTAGCTAAGAATTATCTTCACCAATAAAAACTACCAAGGGGAAACATGGTTGCATAGACACACCATTGTACTCTTTCATATCTCTATTTCTTTTAAGTATTTTCAAATTATTCAATTTAATTTTATGAACTGATTTTAATTGTAATTTTATCTTGTTTTTAATTCATTCATTTATAAAAAATTGCCTAAAATAATATATATAATCTTAGGACCTCAACAACTTTCCTCCATCCTAGACAATTACATTCAGGGTATGACAATAAAAACAATTCTACTATCCTTGATCCAATGTAAGTATGATTACCATAAAAACACTCAAAATTATTATTATTTTGATTTTTTTGGGTTGGATTATGAGTGACATTAATCCTTCCATGAGGATTATTTCAAAATATCTATTATAGATATAAGCCAAAGCCAATTCATTTGGACATCTAGAAATTTCCAAACAAACACATGTCAAAGTTAAATCAATAATTTGAACAACTAAAATATTATTACCTATTCATTACTATTTATATATAAATAATATGATTAGTCATAATAAAATTCTAAAACACTAAAAATATAACCCATGATCCCTTTTTATCAAGCTACAATCTAGATCACTACATGCATATTCATATAATATATTTCACCCTTTTACACATGCATTTCCATACATAAGGGAGAACTACATATGTCTAAGGATCTCATTGGAGTATTAGATATGTAGGTATATATAATTAATAAATAATTCCTTTAGGTCATCATGACACCATGAGACCACTAACTCTTTTCTCAATGTAACCTAACCTAAGGTGGAGGGCTAGGGTTTTGAGCTACAAATAGTGATACATAGATTATGTGTGAGATCCATATACATTAGAAAAAAGGTGACATAAAATGTATAAATATGAATATTACCACATATTTATACATTAAACATTGTATATAGGATAGTTTAATCAATATTTAGATAACAACATCAATGCAAGTGTTTATAGGGAGATTCAAGTGTCTAGGCAATCAAAAAGACTATTTCCAAAATTTGATGACTAGTTCATAAAATTTATACAACATATTTCCATATTTTTACATCTCAAATATTTTTTCATATCATAATCTTGGTATTTTTTGTTCTTCATAATTATGAAATCAAAATATTATCTGGCATTGTACTTTTTATATTTAGCATTTTTTATAATTCAACACTAAAATTGAATATCATAAACAAATTATTTAATTAGATTATTTTAGGAATAGTTTATTATATTATTGGCTATCTTATTTCATCATAAACCTTTAAATTTAAAAATAGGTTTGAATAATAATATTTTTAATCATTTAACATAGAGTAACATCAAGTAGATAACTTGTCCCTTTTTATCGAGGTCCATCCTAAAAATTAGCTATGTGAGTGGGTAGCCACCAACTCCAAATGATAAACTATTAATCCTAATTTTACTATTATTATTTGAAAAATTTACATGTTTATAATAATTTCAACCATTTAATAACATATAGGAAAATAACAAGTAGGTATCATGTCTATTTTTCACTAGGTCCATATTTTCATATAATTAGATCTTAAAGTGATTAATTATCATTATTAATATATTGTGTTGAGTCTTATGATTTGACACCAATAATATACCCATTCAAAATTTTATAATTTTAATATGACATAATTTATATTAATTTTTACTACCTCCCTCATTTATCTCTGATAATTTCTTCCTTGAATATCTTGTATTGTTAAACTAATCTAGTTGTGCATTGAAAACATTTTGGGACATAATCTCACCATCCTAAAAAAATAAGGTCTAAATATTGTCCTCATTGAAAATTTACATAGTTATTCTCTTAGATACATTTATTCTAGTACCAATTATTGACATGTCATTGGCCTATTATATCAAATAAGCTATAATTAAGTTAGTTGAAGACTAGTCTAGGCTACAACAATGCATTCAATACTAAGAATATTCAATTCTCATCAAATAATGTCTTTTATTCAATAAACTTATCCATAGATTTTAACCTTCCTCTTATTTGAGCAACTTTCCTTAATAGATATATTTATTTTTTGAATCATCAAATATATGTGTTGTTTCTTAGTAATCTATAACTTTCTCAATAAAATTATAGATCATAAATGAACTTGTGGTAGAATTAGTATAAGACTTTCCAATTAGGTAAAAATAAACTTGTTTGTAGTAGCCATCTCATTTTCATTATTTGAAGGCTTGGAATTACCAAATAGTGTAGCATTTTGCATTGAAAGTATTCTCATATGTGGATGAAAAATGTTCCACTTATCATATTTAACAAATTATACCCTAAAACATGGATATTTTCTATTGATTCACCTTTTTCCCCTAGCCATTATGTATCTACCATGTCAAACATTTTGTGAAGTGTGAAGGTCCAATGTGTAACATCAAATGGCCTCTCTTTATTATTTAGTAAAATTGGAATAATTTTAGTGTAGATACGTTGTGATTCCATGAAAATGTGAGCATTTTGAAAGTGCCACATTTTAAAACTTTAAAGAGAGATAACACCTCACAAGCTTAAATTATGAAGGCTTCTTAAAGTCAGCTTGTGAAGTGCTCGTAATGTAATTTTATTTGTGACAAACTCATTAACTATGAAGAAATATTTGACTATTAAAGCATCAAATTTTAGATTGTAAATATTTTAGACCATTTATAAGTCAAAATAATATGAAAGCATGATATTTTATCATATTTGTGAAATAATGAGTTGTGAAGCTTTCATAAAACTATAAAGAAAATGAAACTAGAAGACAAGGAATAAAATATTTAAAATTAATTAAAACCTATGTTGAGAAAGAGATGGTGGGGTAATTATGGATAGTAGAGGGTATAATATGTGTTTTGGCCATCATTCTATTTTAGGATCAATTTCAATTTAGATGTCTTATGTTTTGCCTTTTTGGCATATTTTATGTGTAGTCTATTATGGTCATCCCTCTTCTTATCTCTTGAATTTCATAATTTTATGATAAAATATATACAATTTCATTATTGTATTTCAATAAATTTATTTAATTTAGTAATGAATAGCATATAAATTTTTTGAGTTATGATGTTGTTAGATATAACACCCAATATTAAGAATTATATTCAATGTTAAACCAATTCCTAAAACAAATTATGAAGGAAAACATAATTTAGTTTCCTAGATAAATCATTGTTAAATTATGTGATGCATTATAATCATTTAATCATTTTTATATTAAACTATTTTTATTTTACTTAGACTATAATTCAATATAATTTGAAACAAGTTTACTATGAGAAGTTAATTTATTATGTGTCTTATTTAACTTCGATGGTTAATAATAATTTATTTGATTGTAAAAGATAATGGTTCTCATTGGACACACTATATATAGAGATATCTAATTTATAGCTGGATCCATTGACTGAGACATAAGAGATGAATAATGGCTTGTAGATATTTTTTGTCTAGATAACTACCAAAATTACTTGTGGTTGTTTCATTCTATATAAGGGGCACATGAAGATATTTGATTTATATTAAGTATGAAATATGTTTTTTAATAATCAATTTTTTTCAAGTTGAATATATAAATAACTCTAAAAATTAATTCCAAGTCACTAAAATGGAGTTAGAGGTGGAATTGTATAAAAAATGACATTGTTCATTTTTCCAAACATAGAAGGTATTCTTGTTATTCCTTTGTATATAAAATAGAATCTTATCTAGATTCTAATAAGGGTGGTGTAGAAAATAGTTAAAATATTAGAAATGGAATTGTTATAGTGCTTTAAAATAATTTATCAGTATGGATTTACTTCATCTATTTCTCAACACTTGAATATGGATAAGGAATTTGGTAAAAGAATATTCCATTCTAAAATGTTTAATTTTATGAGGAGGAAAAATTTGGCCAACTTAGAAAAAGATACTTTAGTTTCAAAGTTTCATGAATTAAAATAGTCAACATGACAAAAGACTAATTTATCATAAGCTAAGAAAGAGTTAAAAATATTGATTTTTCAATAAATTAGGAGATTATACTTTTTTTTCGATAAGAAATATTTAAGATTATAATTGAGCAATACCATTTGGCACCTTATAAATACTATTAATGATCTATTTATAGAGATAGTGATTATCAATTGGATCTCTCAATGTTATGTAAACTTATGCCTCTTTAAAGGGATGTAATATTTCTATATTTTAAAAACCCATTTGTGATATCATAAATGTATATTTGGATCTAGAATTTCATGACCTTGAGACTCATTTTTATATTATTGATCACTAACATACCATCAAAGCACAAAATACTATCTTGGAAAAAATAGTTTTGTGTTTGTACATGAAAAATTGAAATATAGGTCTTCTTGAATTATATTAATGATATCCAAAACCAAGTATAAAATTAGAATTTTTAAACTACAAAACATGATAAATAAGATATGGGTTCATATATAATTTATTGAATATCTATACAAATCAAGGTCAACCTGGATCTTAGAGAGAAGAACATAGTACCATGGCATTTTCCATGAAAAGCTAGAAAATTGAAAGGTATTTAATATTTTTTATTTGAATTTAAATAACATTATTTAATCAATTAATAAGAATATTATGAACCTTTATTTTCATGTTCTAAAACATAGTTTTGAAAATGAAATCTTGAATATTTATGAGAAAAATAAAATAGATAGCTTGAATGAGAAGATTTCATTTCTCCTCTTGCTAGATGATATATGGGGAAAATGGTTGTTTTGTTTTGAACTCTATACAAATAGTGGGATTCCATGTTATCCAAAAAAATATCATGATCCATATTTGAATCCAAACTATTTTGATAATCTAACTACAATTTTTTCTAGAGAAACAAGGGGAATGTCTCTAAAAGAGATTTTTATACTTGCAAATAAAGCTATAAATGGATAATTTTGGATAAGATCAACCATTTAGCCTAGTTTCAAATCAAAACATTAAGTGATTATGATTTATTATTTTTGGGAAATTAGATGTTTAATTTCTAAATAATAAATAGGTCTGAGTAGATAAAATCAGTAAATAATGTACAATAATTAGGCTACTAATTTGTGAAACTTTATTACATTTATGGATTTTCTAAAAATATTAGTGCGAGATAGAAAATCAAACTTATCTTATTCTATATTGTTTCAACTGAGACAGTGTCTTGAAATCTATATGTAGGCTTGGGAGACTATCAAAAACAAGAATATGGAGTTTGATTCTTGATTGGATAGGAGAACTAAAAGTAGGACACCCTATGGTCTAGTGCTATAGTCTTATATCTACTCTACTATCCTGGTGATCTAAGATTTTGGGTTTTTTGCACCAGGTCTATGTGAACCTGCCTATGATATATCAAAGCCTAAAATTCCATAGAGTTCATTATGTACCTAATTTAGTATTCAATACCCTAGGTCCTATTTGTGCTTGAACTTAAATGTAAAATTTAAAGAGAGGAGAGGAGGGGTTAGTGTGTAAAGGATACATTGGATGCACTTCACACCCTATGTGTAGGCATGTTGCCTACATACCAATACTCTGAAGAGGGATAAATCTATATGTAGTTCTCCCATTGAAGTGTTTGGTGTAATAGTGTGATAAAAATGCAAGTAAATGCAAAAATAAGTGTACTTAGAATGACTAGGGACTAGTGTAAAGGTTTAAATAAGCTTGAAATACTATTCAATGGTTGTATATAGAGAATAGGGAAAAGTTCTTGAGTGGCCTTACTTGTATTCTTACTTCTCTATTATAAATTAGTGCCAACCCTTCTAAATGGACTTTGAATGACATTTTATAAGGGATTTAATGATCATGGGTTAAATTAATTCATGTTACGATAACATTAATTAGGATAAGGATTCAAAAGAATATGATCATTGAAGCTAAAATGCAATTGGATAATAGCTCTAGAAATAAGACACTCTGGGTTTTAATAATGTAGTCTAAGTTTGGGTGTTGTTTTCCATGGATAATAGGACATAGAGGGATATATTACATATGGAAAGAGTAATTTGGGTCTGCAAGGGTTCAATATGGACCTATGGATTGGGTATCATTAGCCACACTAAATTTACCAAATTTTGAATTTTCTATGACTAAATTTGCCCCCCCCCCATTTATTCTAGTGATGCATAAAAGTGAAATACTAGGATAAATGGAAAATATAAAGTGTACCTAAACTTACCTATAAAGGTAAAACTCATGAAGTTGTGTGATTTTGGATGTGCATAGAGAGAGCACAACATGAATTGTAAATATGTAATGAAAAACATAGAGTAGATCAATCCTTAATAGATACACTATATCTAAAATAATAATGTATAAAATTTGGGTAAGAGAGAGAGGAAGAGAAAGGAAAAAATACACCTCATTAGGTACACGAACCAATACAAAACTTTTTGTGATGTTATATTGTGTTGGGTGTGTGTTATACCAAAAGTAATATCATGAATAGAGCTAAGTGCTCAATTCCATGGAAGTGGCTCAAGAATTCAAAGGTAGGCCCTTTGGCTCCATAATCACCTAATAAGTGAAGATAATGAATCATGCATGTGTCAATCAATGTTTGGACTATGTGTTTAATCCCTCTAAATAGGTGGCTCAAGAATACAAAGACTAGTTAGTCCTTTGGCTCCATAATTTCCTAGTGAATTAAAGCTATGAAGTAATACCAATATGGAATAAATGTCATATGAGATGGATCTTAAAGCCCATGAATGTACTATGATCTAATAATGTTGGCATGGATAGCCAAATGTATGTTGGAAACTAGGCCACTCTTGGCCATTTCAAAAGATGAATATTAGGCTTATATGAAATCCACTCTGAAATTTATGCAATAGGCTTATGTGGAAGCCAACTCAAGAATGAAGGTACTCAAGAAGTTAAGCTTGTATGAAATCCAAACTTGAAACAGGATGCCAACCACCTATAGATGTATTGAGGCACACAACTACTAAAAAATGCTTAGTAAATAAAGTTTACTTAGAAAATGGGGAGGATCAAAGTGTTGCACACATTTCCTCCAATCACTGGTGTTTGGAACATGGATTCTAATCTATAAGTTATATTAACTACCTAATCTAAAACTATAAGTGAGATCCATCATGTCATGAATGATGCCCCCTATATCTAGATTATTTTGAGCAAAAAATGTACTAAAACATGTTGAATCTAGACTATACTGAGCTAACAAACCTATGACTAAACTCATTTTCTTGTTTATTTTTGGAAAGACTACTTTTTTTGATATTTGGACAAGAATGCCAAAAATAAGACACCCTACTATCTGGCACTATAGTACAACTTTGGCACTATTGTCTAGGGCCAAATCTAGTAACTATTTTGGATTCTCTACTATTTGTCTAGTCTATTCTACATAGTTTAATGTCTAGATTCTATTCTAAGTGTTCTAAAAACTACCTTTTTTATTTTTAGGAGCTCTGATCTCTATGACAAAACCCCTATTTGTTTCCCCCTCTTTTAAAGGTAGGAATGAAGATGTTTTAATGACTTCCCTCAGAATAAATATCCTAACAAGTGTGTTATGTTGCATAGATATATTATATAGGAATGATAATTGATAAGATATCTCAAGATATAGTAAGGTTTGTATTGATATATTTTTAGATCAACATGAGTATGCCTAGATAGATATAACAATGGAATAACATGTATAATGTACTAAAATAGAATCAAAAGTGTTAGTTTTTAGTTGTTATCAAGGAGGGATAGAGCATGATGTCCATTGTGGCATCCAAGAAAGTAAGGAAATGCATGATATGGATCATGGCACTACAAATAGAAAAATTAATTAGGAAAAAATCATACAAAGTAACAAACGAGAAGAATAAAACAATGGCCAAGGGGCCAAACAATCAAGAGATATGGTCACATGTCACTCAAACTAGAAAGCAAGCATACATGGCATGTTCAAATGCCAAATACACACACAATAGAAACAAATAATATTGGACAATGGCCATAGGCACATGAAAGAGTAAAAATAAAGGACATTAGAAAATTTCTTAAGGCACACACATGAATAGAAGTAAAAGATATTGACAAATGTCCTAAAATACATACAAGGCATCAAAAAAGAATTGAGAAAATGCAAATACATCAAGATAGACTAACCAATAGAGGAAAGAATGTATAAAATATAAGTGCAATCACATATAACTAATCAAAGTAAGAAGTGAAAGTATGCAAGACATGTTAGTACATGACTAGGTATATGCTAGGAAATACACAAGTATAAGATACTAGTGAGTGTTGATATGGTAATATTTGTAAGATTAGTAAGTAATATATGTCAAAATTATAGCTATAGTGTGTGGTGTAGAAATGACATAGCCTAGGTGGTGTAGTCACGCAAAAGATGCCCCCAATGGGTATGTATATTGATATGTGTCTTGAATGTAGAAGTAGGATGCCCCCTTAATTGGTAGAGTGAAGCAATCAAGGATATGGATGTCACTGCACACACTCAAATAAGATTAAGTGAATCATGGTAATGTAGATAAATCAACAAATAATAGCATAGAATAACAAATGTAAGTCTATCATAGTATTATAAATATAAAGCATGGATGATGCATATAATCAATTTTTTTTTATGTTTTAGATATATCTAAACTATGTACAATTAATGTAGAAGGAATTATGTACAAGAAATGCTGAAAAGAAACTATAAAACATGTAAATAAAGCAATGTGTACATGATAATATAGAAGACTAGGCCGGAGGGGGAAGGGATGTAAGGATGGAGCCTGTTGGGGATGGAGATGGAGGAAATGGTCATGGCCATCATCAAATGCCTTGAGATCATCATCATAAGTATCATCATATGCTATAGATGTTATGTTTATGGTGCCATCATGTCGAAGGTGAACTAAAGTTTTCTCTAGTGGTGGAGATGTTGACTTTGCTCTAGAGCATTTAGTCCTTCTAGTAGATGACTTCAATGGAAGTGGTAGAGTTGGTGTTATTGGTGGTGTTATAATATAAATATTTCCTTGATCTTGAATTTTATCCAATCTCTTCTATAAATTTGTGCATGAGTTTGTATCATGGCCTATAATATTTTGAAAAGAATAAAATGGATGACCATCCTGATGTGACAATCTACTGATAGATCTATGTCATACTGTAGGTAATGTGATCAATCCATGATCAAGTAATATCTATAACATAAATTATGGCTGATTTTGTGTGATGCCTATTTAAATCTAAATAACTGGCTTTAAATCCATAGAGGTAACCATGTGAAATATATATTCCAAGTGGTCTCTCTATGGCCATGAGTGTGTAGTATATCCTGAGAGTGTAGTGTGAGATGTTAAAACTAGTGTAGGATGTGGTATGAGAGCTCTGGAGTCATCATGGTACTCTCATGGGCTAACTAGTGTAAATCTTAGTCCACATAAATAGTCATTTATGAGTGTGGGTGTCATATCATCATCTGAAGAAGCCTGTGAATCTAAATCAACATCATGTACATATGGTAACTCATAATTTACCACAAGGGGTAACTATGATATAAGAGTTTGATCATCTGTAGTAGTAGAACATGGTACTATTGCAAAGGTATTTGTAACTAGTGGAGTAATTGTGGAATCAATTGTAACTACTAGTACTACTATCAGTGATGGTGGATGTGTAACATGTGTCAAATTTATGACCAATGGAGTAGTTGGGATGGTTAAAACTAATATGATTGGTAGAATATCTAAAACTAAAGGTGCAATTATAAGTGGAGTGCAAGAAGTGATAGTCTCTTTAACCTCATATGTATGTATTTGATCAAGATAAATTCTATGATTTGGTGTTTATACTATGAGATATGGTGTCCCATCTAGTGAAATAGTTGAGGATGACTATTTAGTTTGACAATATCTGAATGGTTGGTTGTCTGTTAGACATGTGTATAGATATCCCTCATGGATAAATTTAATACATCAATAAGGAATGGTCCCCACAATATGTATCCAAGGTCATCTAAGGAAAATATTATAGTGGAGATAACCTAGCATGACCTAGAACTGTGTAGAGAGAGTTTTTGGTCCCACCATGATATCTAAAGTAATAGAGCCCTATGTCTATTAGGATATATCATCAAGCCCTCAAATTTTATTATATTATTTTTCATGGATGCAAAATATATGCCAATGACCTATAAGAATGTGATATTACATATATTTAGTCTGAAACACTATCAACAAGAACTCTCTTGACTGCATTGGTTTTGACTTGAACTTGTATGAATAGTGGCAAATTTTGATCAATAATTGTTTGAAAAGGTATGTCCTCACTATCAAAATAAATTAGATCTTCTATAGTTTTTAAAGTTTTGACTACTAATTCAAAATAAGAAGGTTATGAATCAATAGGCATAAAAGTCTGAGTGAGTGCTTGATAAAGAATGTCCTTGAATGCTTTAGCTTTTTGAAGTAGTTATAACATGGAAATATTAGCTAGAGTGTTTCTCAATTGATCAACAATGTCATATGCCTTATGAAAATCTACTTGTGTGGGAGGGTTGGGCTTGGGATGGGTAGGAATATCAAGGTGATAGGGCTCTTGGGTAGGTGGAGGAGCCATAGTGGTACATCAAGTAATAACTCTAACCACATTATCTACTATCCATATAGGAATATTAGTAGCTATAGGAGGAGAGAAAAGATAATCAATAGGTTGAGGAGGTAGAGGGAAAAAGGTGTCAATTGGGATCTCTAATGATGGGTAATGACCTAGGGAGGAGTGAAATGGACTATGAAACATGACTCAATATGGGGTAAGGGTTCCAATGGAGGTGATGTAAGAGATATATTAACATTTTTAAGAATAAATTGGTTAACATCATCCCATATAATGAAAAATAGGCATGAAATGAAAATAATGAAACTTTGTACTAACATATGATAGACTTCATCATTCATGTACATGATAGGGCCCATTATGATTTCCTTATTATTTGCAAGAAATGTAAGAAAAGTTTGTAAATAAATGAGAAACTTTTTTGTAATTTGAGTATGGATGTAAGGTGATATCTCAAGAAGCAAATTAGGAATTAGTACATACAACAATGGATTTTTCAAAAATATTTTTGCAAAATACTATGAATTTTTTAAATTGAAATTGAATTTTTGAGCTAAGTATTCAAGAAAAAATTTAGAAATTTATGGGAAAGTGTTTGATTTAATAGGACCTAGTAGATGAAACTAGGGTTTGAGAAAAATAATTTTTTTTGAAAATTACTATGAATTTTTGAAATTTAAAAGATTTTCTAATTTTAATATGCAACTAAAAATTCAGAAAATGATTGGAAAATTACTAGGAGCTAGTTGATGCAACTAGAGTTTGAAATAAATTTATTTTAAAATTTACTAAAAAATTTAAAAATCTGAGAGGAATCTCTAATTTTAATATTCAATAAAAATTTTAGAAATTAATGGGAAAAATAGATAAGAGTTTACCCTAGGGTCTATAGGGGTTTTATGCAAAATTTGAAGTAAGTCAGGTTCACCAAATGATTTATTATTTTTGGGAAATTAGATGTTTAATTCCTAAATAATAAATGGGTCTAAGTAGATAAAATTAGTAAATAATGTAAAATAATTAGGTTACTGATTTGTGAAACTTTACTATAATTTTGGATTTTCTAAAAATAGTAGTGAAAGAGGGAAAATCAAACTTATCTTATTTTTTACTATTACGACTGAGATAGGGTCTAAAAATTTGTATGTCGAATTAGGAGACTATTAAAAATAAGAATCTAGAGTTCATTTCTTGATTGGATAGGAGCATCAATAATGGGACACCCTAGGTTATGGCACTGTAGTCTTATCTCGGTGATATTGTCTTGGTGATTTAAGCTTTCTAGGTTTTATGCACCAGGTCTATGTGACCCTACCTATGAAATCAAATCCTAAAATTCTATAGAGCTTACTATGTACCTAATTTAGTCTTCAATACCCTAGGTCTTCTTTGTGCTTGAACTTGAATGTAAAATTTGGAGAGAGGAGAGGATGGTTTATTGTGTAAAGTATATGCTAGACACACTTCACACCTCATGTGTGGGCATGTTATCTATATAACAACAATTTAAGGAGGGATCAATCTATATGTAGTTCTCCCATTGAAGTTCTCAGTGGAATAGTATGATGAAAATTTAAGTAAATGAAAAATTTGGTGTAATTGGAATGACTAGGGCCTAGTGTAAACATTTGAATAAGCTTGAAATACTATTGGATGGTTGTATGCAAAGAATAGGGAAAAGGGCTTGAGTGGTCTTGCTTGTATTTTTGCTTCTCTCTTTTAAATGAGTGTCAACCCTTCTAAATAGAGTTTGAATGGATTTTTATAGGGGATTTAATGATCATGGGTTAAATGAATTCATGTTAGGCTGACATGAATTAGGATAATTATTTAGAAGAATATGATTATTAGAAGCCAAAATGCACTTGGACAATAGCTCCAAAAATAAGACACCCTGGGTTTCAGCACTATATTCTAAGTTTGGGCATTGTTTTCCATGGTTGATATAACCTATGGGGATAAATTAAGCATGGAAAGAGAAATGTAGGTCTATAAGGGTTCATTTTGGGAGTCTATAGATGACTGAGAATCAGTGAAAATATGCCTATGAGGGTCATGGGAGCAATCAAGATGGACCCATGGATTAGGTTTCATTATCCACACCCAGGTTACCAAATTTTGCATTTTATATGACTACATATTACTAAAAAATAATAAATAAACAAATAACTACAAGGGAAAAAATTCTAGACTATTTCAATTCATAAATTCCATAATAACTTGCCTTGATAGGATGTACTACATTTGATGTTATAAAAAACTTGAATATTCATGAAATCCATTTTTATTAGATTTTTAAGGATTTTGGATAATGGATAGGAAAATTCAAAATAAAAAATATTTCTCTAGGGAAGAATAATAGTAGAAAACAAAGAAAAACAAAAATGTCAAAGATGTTATAACACCTATATATATATGTAAATCATCTTTCACTACTAGCACCCAAGTAAGGGATAAATATACATATGATTTCACATTAAAAAGTTATTTTCCCTTTCAATTGAGAAAAATATTGATAGGATTTAAATAATATCTCCCTCCCCTTAGCCCTAATGTTTTTATTTTTTATTTCTATAATGTTGTAACAAAAATTATAGAAAATGATATTACATATTTTTGCACTTGGCTTGATTATAGTTCCTTGGTTTGTGTTTGTATATTTATTTTCCTAGTAGTTGAAGTGAAATTAATTATTAAAAGTGTTTTTGCCTATGTTTTTTTAATCCTAAGATCTAGATTAATGGGGAATCTAGGGTTAAGGGGGTAAAGATATCCTAGGGCATAAGGATGGTAAACTATTTATAAAGTAATCTAATTAATTTTTAAAGTCAGATAAACATATACTAGACTTAATATACTGAGATATGATAAAAATATAAAGTATATCTATGTTATATATTTTAGTGATGATAAAAAAACATACTTAGCTAGTTCTTATGCTAATACAAGCATATATTTGGAATAGGTAGAAAGTATGTTGGACATAGATTCTAGAACAGTCGCTTGATTCTAAAAATTATGCCTCTGTATACATAGACACTTACACTAACCTATGATTTTTTCATTGATGTTACTATCTAAATTGTATGTATTCATCTAGAATAAAATACCTATTAAAATAAGACATGAGTATTTGGATGCTTATAAATTTTGTGTCACCTTCACTCTGGTGCATTCAATTATGGGTCATGGACTATTACTCCTTGTCAAATGATAAAACCTTAGTTATTCATATTCATTATGGCTATGGAAAAAATGGGTTAGTGGGAACATGGTATTGAGTGACCATAAAGACCCCTATATCAATGATCACTGCTTACATATCTAATACTTTGAACATGGCCTCACGGTTATGTAGTTTTCCCCTATGTGTCAGCTTGTATGTGAGTCATACAATGTTTGATAAGTACAATAATTACCTATCTTGTAACCTAGAAAATATGTCTTAGGTAATGTTACTTTATTAATTAAAACCTATAGATATGTGGTCCCTATGACAAATATGAAAATAAGATAAAATATGAAAGATTTGATCACTTTAATGTTTGATAGAATATTTTTATAGGTTTATGTTAGGTGAGGAATGAATGATGGTTGATTTTATATTAATACAATACCTTTGGATAATATATCACATTAAAGTAATTTTATAAACCATAGATATATGTTTCATTTGAAAATTGGATGACTTTCAAGAACTAAATAATTGCATTTGGATAGGATGCTTTGTCAATGTAGGTGTCTAATTAGGGTGCAAGTGTTTGGGTATATTGAAAACAAGCACATGTCCAAAAATTGTAGAGATGGAAGATAAATTTTTTTATAACATTATGGTTAATATAGAAGGTATGATTCATTATAATAATATTTGTCAGACTAAGATATAAGTAATGAGGCACATAGAGATAGTGTATGTGATCCTTTTGGTAGTGGGAAAGGTTTAGAATATGAAGGTATATCCATGATATGTGTTTTCCAAGTGTAAAATAAAAAGGTTATATTTAGTTTAGAAATATTTTCTACATTCCCCGCTTTTATCTAGTAATCCAATTGCTAGTTTATAGGAAAAGAAACACATACTTAAGTATGTATAACACAAATTGTCTTTAATTGAGTCCAACTTGAGTGATTGATTAGTTACTAACCTGTAAATAATAACATGTTACAATATATAATGAGTTCATATAAACTAAAATTTAAAATATTGAAATGATTGAAATTCAAAGAGAGCAAGGTTTAAGAGTACACCTGTGCATCAATGCAACCATCTTGTCTTTTTTTGAATTCTATTTTAAATATGTGTCATTATGAATCACTAAAACTAAGATTAGGAAAGATGTAAATATAAAAAGTACATATATATAAAGAGATATAAATATTGGAGTAAACATTCCCCTAACCTTGGAGAAAACATGAGTTTCCACATGGCAGTTGATATTATTTCAACTATGCAAGCCAATCATACTTATAACCTAGTGAGTGTGAATAAACCAAGTAAAATCATACTATAAAACTAGTGAGGTTAGATGATGTAATAAATTCTAACCTATAAACTTGAAAATATTGAGTGATTTAATCAGCTCAACCATAATAGGAAGTGAACCAATTATTATAGAATATTCTCTAAATATAATCCATATAAATTCAATATAGTGGGTGGTGATAGTCTCTGAAAGTGTTTGGAGGATAAAATTGATTTTATTTTGAAATATTAGGCACAATTTCATCGCATATTTACCTTAGATATGTCTCATGTTAATATTTTTTTATAAAAATGGTACCATTGTATAGAATTTCACTACAAATGTATATCTAAATCATATAACTATGCAATTTAGCCAACTCAAAACTGTGTAAGTGTGGAGAACATGTTTCCAAAATATGACCTATTTATATGGAGAAATTTGAAAACTAATATGAGATCCAATGTGTAGAACATGTTTTCATAACATATCCCCACTGTAATATTGATATGTTGAATATTTAATAAGTGTGGATAACATGTTTCCAAAAACATGCCCCCATTAAATCTAAAACTATAAAAAATTTGGAGAATAGGTTTTCAAAACATGCACCCACTACAATCTAAATCTGTGAAAATGTGGAGTTCATGACTCTATGGCATTCACCCACTTATATTACCCTCATTTTAAGGTGATATTAAGTATTAATTGGTATTTACCTTACCTAAAAAGGATAATATAACCATGTAATCTGTGAGTGTACCATGTATAATATAAAAAGAACATGTCTAGGTAGATATATCATTGAAGCATAAAGAATGTGATCACACCAAGTCTTAATATGTAACTTGTAGATCATGGAAAATTATATATATATATATATATATATATATATATATACATATATATATATATACATATATATATATATACATATATATATACATATATACATATATACATATACATACATACATATATATATATATATATATATATATATATATATATATATATATATATATATATATACATATACACACACACACACACACACACACACACACACACACACACACACACACACACACACACACATATATATATATATACATACATACATATATATATATATATATATATATACATATATATATATACATACATATATATATATACATATATATATACATATATATATATATACATATACATATATATATATATATATATATATATATATATATATATATATATATCAATCACACACACATGATCACTCAAAAATCAAATCAAGAGACAAAGGTCCAAGGAGACCATAAACAAGGGGCATGTTCAAATTCAACATACAACAAGAAATGATATATTCAAATGTTAAATAGAAAAACTAAGGAATGGGGGCCATAAATAATGGATAATATTTAAATGATCAAAAAATTAAGATAATAACATGTCAATATAATAAAATAAGTGCATATGTGAATAAATAAGAAACCAACATGAACATATCTTACTAGTCCCTAGATATATGTGTTAGAAAAACTGTTAAGTACATTGAATATAAAGTACACTATAAAAGGCATAATCATGCATTAATGAATGTATTATTATATATAATATCTAAAACATGATAATTTAAAGATAAAATAGGATTATATAACTTATATGTATTATGATCAAAGGGGTGGATGACCCCAACATCCTAGTGACACGAGTAGAGGGAAAGCCCAACATCCAAAAGTGCATAGATCATGTATCTATGTATGATTAAATCACACTAAAAATATGTGTATATATGAAATATTTATATTTCATCTAATAATATTGAACTAACAACATATTTCCATGGAGCTAATAGGATATGTAAATGCTGAAAATATTTTTGGTTTTTTGATGTTTTTTTTAGTTTTTAGTATTTTTGGGATATGTGAGAGGAAAATACTATCCTATGATCATATAAAAAATATGATCATATAAATCTCCACACTTTGTACCTGGTGTAATAAATTGGTTATGTTTCTAAGGAATATACATAGGTACACTATTTGTCACTATAGTATATGTGATGTTTTACATATGTAAAATAGGACTTTTAGATCAAGAATCAAAAGTAGTAGGATTTCATAAAACCCATCATGAATGGTATATGATTTATTTTGAACAATAGTAATAAGAACATGTTTAGGTTATATATAAATTTTAATATGGTGTGTAATAGATTATGATTCTAAATAACTCACTGTGGATCTTTGATGTAATGGTCTCTCAAAAAATGGTTGCTTGATAAAGGTAATTAGTTATTTCTTACACTTTTTCATAGGTTTAACCTTAGGATATTTTATAAATAACTACTTGGGTATAATTTTATCTTGTTTACAAGGACGTTTGTATAAAATTATTGAAACCATAATTACCCACATGGCATGAATGCATTTAACACACCCATAGACTATAGAAGGTAATGCTTGAAGTGTATACATCTAAGGTCATCCAAATAATGTATCAAAAAAAGTCATGGAAGGTATAATTAATAAGTTATTAACCATATGGGTAGGACCCAGTTATAAAGGCAAGTCAATCTCACCAAGAACCTATTGTGAGGTCCTATCAAATTCTCTAATTGATATGGTAAAAGAATTAAAATCATGAATTATATAACCCAAATTTATAAGTAATGTCATACTAAAAAATTTATCACTTGTAAAATTTTTAATCATAACATTTTGTGTATGTTGGTGGTCAAGGTATGCCTGAATGAATAAGGAATGATGATCTAAGTCATCATTCCTAATCTCACTATCATTAAAAGTAACATAGTCTTTCTGAAGCAAAGGAGGTGTATGCCACATATAGGTACTAATAATAACATATAATGGGTGATCATGATGAGATGGAAGAGGGTGCACATTATATGCCATATATATTTTTTAATCCTTCTTTGAATGATCTTGCAAATTATTGTTAAATATTTTTTGTTTGTATTGGTGATCATCAAATTCAATATTTTGATCATCAATGAGGTCTTGGATCTTATTCTTCAAGGTAATACGTTTGTTCATATAATTCCCAAGGCCTTGGTGATAGTCATAATAATAATTCACATAATACCATTTAGGTAGAGGTCTACTCATATTTACCACTATATGATGATGAAGAGATATAATATAACACTCCAAAATTCAAGGGAATAATGACAAGAGACTCAAGTAAGCGTATAAATTGTCTTCATAATGCATTGGATAAGACAATCTGATTAGGTTGTTGTGAAACCACATTAACCATGGTGGCTATTTATTTTTTAGGATCAAGAAGTTTGACCTTATAACTTGGTTTGATATCAAACTAGGTATTATTTGTAGATGTAGTTGGTGTATTTTCTACATATATAAGTTTGTTCAATGAGATATGTTCATTTCATGATCATGAAAAATATGGCATAGTCATAAAAAGATTTAAAATTTTTTAATACAATAAAATCATAGAAAGGAGAAATCAAAATTTTCTTAAAAATATCTTGAATCTCTTTATTTTCCATAGCATTGGTCATTTTAGCTAATATTGCCTTATACCTAAATACATACTCATTAATATGTTCATTGGTTCTTTGTTTGATCTTTGAAATTTGGGCATAAGAAACCTTTTAGGCAATGGTAATGGACAAGTGTTCCAAAGACTGATCTAAAATGTACTGGAAGGCATTACTGACTGAGTTGGTAAATCATAGAATCACCTTAAATCATAGTCTTTGAGGCTTCTTGGAAATAATTTTATTAAACATTTATAATTGGAGGCATAATCAAGGCATGCCACATAAAAATATCTAAGATGCTATTAAATATCACCCTTTCTATCATAAAATGTGAACTTGGGTATAACAAATCCAAGTGGAAATGGGTACAAAGATATATTTGGTGCAATAGGATTATAAAACACCTCTTGTGAATCAATAGCATAAGGTGCTTTCATATAATTTTATTGAATATTTAAAACCTTAGTTTGAATTTTTTATATATTTTGGATAATATATTATTCCTCTTTGTCTTTTAGGTTAGATATTTGAGAAGTCACCGAAGGAGGTGTACCCTTAGGTTGGGTAGATATAGTCATTGAAACCAATAATTAGGTTGAATTATTTTAGTTTCTCATATAATCTATGGAAAAAATAATTTCAATAAACAAAGGTTGAAATACATATCTTGCACCCCCATTATAAGTATGAATTAGTAATATACTCAATGGAAGGGTTGTTATAATATGGGGATAATCCATAGCTCTAATAATATGATCAGTAGATATACCTACTTGGGCATCTATGCCTTTTGATTTTCTAATTTATAATATGGTTATTAAGATTTCATTAAGGTATTCAAGGTTTTGATGAATATAACTAAAGAAACAATGCAATTAATTTCACTTTCTTGTGATCTATTTATTCATATTCATTAGTTTCATTAAATTCATGGTTTTCATTATCATAATCTTCTTATATTATAACATCATCAATAGGTTTTCATTCTCAAAATTGGTATCATCATGATCCATATGATTATATTCCTCATTGTTTAAGATATCTTAGGTGGTAAGAGGGAAATCTCAATGTGTTCAATAGGCACACATCCCAATCTAGGGCTATGCCCAGGTTACAAGAAAAGTAATATAATCAAGAAATGAAAAATTATAATAATTTGAAACCCTAGTTGACTAAAAACTCTAAGAATTAAAAACATTTACATTCACATGAATCAAGTTCACCAAATGTTTAATCCTAAAATCTAGAGTAAGGAGGAATATAGGCTTAAATATATATAGATAGCCTAGGGAACAAGGACGGTAAACTATCTCTAAAGCATATCAATTAATTTACAAACTCAAATAAACATATAATGAATTTATTACTCTAAGATATTCTTAAAATATAAATTAAAACTATGAGAGATATTGTAATGATTATGAAAACAAGATACTTATCTAGTTATCATGTTAATACATTTATGTATCTATAATAGGTATAAACTAGATTGAATCTAGATTTTAGAATAGTCACCTAATTTTAGAAATTATGCCTCTATATCTATAAACACTTGAATCAACTTGGGATGATTATTTTGATACTACAATATGATTTGGATGTAAGTGTATAGTACAAAATACCTACTAAATCATGATGTGACCACCTAGATTCTTATAGGTTCTATGTCACATTCATTCTGATGTATTCAAATTTAGGTCATGGATTGTCACTCCTTATCAAATGATAAATCCCTAGCTCTTCATATTTGTATTGGCTATGGGAAAAATGGGTAAGTGGGCACATGTTATTTATCTACCCTAAAGATCCCTATTTCAATGAATGATTCATACATATCCAATACTTTAAATAGGGACTAAAATTTATGTAGTTCTCTCCTATGTGTTGGATTGTGTGTAAATCATGCAATATGTGATAAGTAAGTACAATAATGATATAGCTTATAACTTATAAAATGTAGCTCATGAAATGCTCCTTTAGTAATTTAGATCTATAAATATGATTTACTTATGAATGATATGGAAATAAGATGAAATAGGTAAAATTTTATCACTTTAATTATTGATAGAATGCTTTAGTATGTTTCTTTGGTGTTTTGAGGTCTTTTTTAGGT
Source organism: Torreya grandis (assembly GCA_037957365.1). NCBI lineage: Eukaryota > Viridiplantae > Streptophyta > Pinopsida > Cupressales > Taxaceae > Torreya > Torreya grandis. Next base: position 187,548 of record JARHVA010001163.1, on the reverse strand, counting down.
CTATGCAAGGTGAGGAATGAATGAGGGATAATATTATATTTATAATAATAATTTTGGATAATATATCACATTAAAACACTTATGATAACCATATGTATATGTTTCATTTAAAAATTAGACTACTTTATAGAATTGGACACTTGCATTGGGATATGACACTTATGTCAACATATGTTCTTAACTGGGACACAAGTGTCTGGGTAACTATAAAATAGGCATAGGTCCAAAATTTGTAGATATAGAATACAAACATGTTTATAAAATTCTAGGAAAGATATAAGGTCTAGTCATCATAATTACATTGGTCAGACTAATAGATAAGCAAAGGAGGCACAAAAAGATAGTGTATGCGAAACTTTTGGCAATGGGAAAGGTCTAGAAGTTAAAGGTACATCCATGATATGTAATTTATAAGTGTACAAGACTAAGGTGCTATATAATTCATAAATAGTGTCTATAATGTGGAAAATGTTAAAAAACATGAATGAAAACATTTATGAATGATGATACATAATTTTAAATGATAAATGTGAATTTAAGGGATTATCTATGATTTATCGTATATATGGTATTGATAACACATAAACCATTAATAAGGAAGAGGTGGCCATAAAATTTTATTGGTCACATACTTTTCCCTTGGATATTGTGTGGCAAACAAATATTAGTGTTTTTTTATTATAGCATCCATTTTAGTTTGAGAGATCAGTGCATTTTTGGGAGCTTGATTAATACATGAAATACAAACTCATCCCATTTTATGATTTTTTACAGTGGGTAAAATGCATTTCAAGTAAAAATAACTTTAAAAATATCTTCAATAATTTGAATAGTTGAAATTATAAATAAGGAGATTATGTTAAAAATTTACTAAAAATATATGACTAGGATTCAAGGTGAGGCACCAAAACTAAATGCAAATTATTCATAAAAAAGAGTCCCATAATGTATTTATAATATTAATAAGTTTTTATCAATTGTTTGATTATTTATTACAATGTATTGATGCATTATAATAAAGGATGTTCATAACTGGTGAAATATCCCAAGGAATCATGTAAAATTAAAATGCAATAGAAGTAAGTGTCTTTATTGAATAGCATGTTGACATGACTAAGGACCTAGAGGATCATCGAGAAGCTACATAATTGGTGGTGATGGAAACATGTACATCAAATTAAATTCCATAAATTGATGCTTTTAGCTCCCAATTGGGTAATATTTAAAACTAATTATTGCTTATATTTTTTAATTATTATATTTTCAATTCTTTTATATTATCAATATGATTATTTTCCTCCATCTCTCTCAAAATAAAACTTTCTTATTCTCAATTTATAGGAGTTTTTAGTACACAAATTTAATTCAAAAAATAAATAAACCTTATAAATAACAACAATCACTTTCAATTACAAGGGATGGTGACCTAATTTATAATTGTTGTGTCTGTGTAATTTTAACTTACATTTTGGACTTTGTCTGATATAAATAACAATGCTGAATTTTTTTAGCAAAATAACTACAATAAACTAAAGTGGAGGGTACTATGATTTTATGGTAATTAGAGCATTATGATAAAAAAGATAAAACTTTTATTAAGAATTTATTTATAATTTGGGTTGATTATCAAATTTATTATAACACTACAAATATTATTATAGTTTAGTTTGTGAAGAAATGTGTCTTTAAAGATGATTTTATTGTATCCATAAAGGTAACTCAAGATTGAGATTTTGAAAATGATAAATGGCTAATGATGATATTATTTACACAACTAGCCTTAATTGGGATTGAAGAAGATGTGATAAAATTTCTAAATAATCCTAACATATTTGTAGATTTATGTGCAAGTTATAGAAATAGTGACTAAGGTAATATGACATATGATAGAGAGGATTAATTATTTAATATTTAATTAGAAATTATCTATGTTAATTATATATGGATATTAATCATTAAAATTGATTTACTACTTTTTATTATGTAAACTACCAATTAAATATTTAAATTTATAATTTCACTGAAAACATTAAATTTATGATTATCAAATCGATAACAAGAAGTTTTGATGTATCTATTTGTATTTTCATTAGAAACTATTTATTAATTCATTTATTATCTTTACGTAAATTATTATCTATATTAATATTATGGTTTTGTTTTTCTATTTCAAAAACAATTGTCCTTAGATATTATGAATTACTAGACAAACGTTAATTTTTTTATTTATCTCATATTTTTAGATCTTGTTTGAGTTAGAAGAAAATCATTTTTATTGGGAGTGGAAAGGATGCTATTTAGAGTTTTAGGGATTATAGAATCAAAATCGACAAGTAGGAAACCTTATTTTTAATTCACATTATAAATATATTTGTCATGTGTTTAGTCTTGGTTTGTTTAAGATTAAAAAAAAAATGATATTGGGTTATGGTGTACTTATTCACACTAAAGATTTCTTCATCATTTTAATTTTTAGTTTGATTGCTTAAAAATGTTAGATTTGTTTTTACTTGGGGTATATTGCATTGTGATATAGGTGATAAATATTTTAGATAAAATAAAGAAAATATTATGTCGGTATATGATATAAAAGTACACTTGGATCTACATAAATAAAAACGTGTATATGGAACAAAAAATATATTATTCATAGATGATAAGATGTGCTTCAATTGTAACAAAAATATGCCTTTCTTTTGGATTGTCTTCAAGTTGGAAATTTTATGGCACACTACACTCTGATAGAAAATCATTTAGACATTTGTGTGTGTGGTTAGATCATGTATACCCACACACAAACATGTGTTACTCTTTGGAAACATATAAACAAATTACTAGTGATTTTGATTAAGTTTTTTTCTTTAAGGAAACCTATGAATTTTTAAAACAATAAATTTAATTGAGTAATGTAACTATGATATTTTGCATTGTATTTTATATATACAATTATATCTTTATTTTTAAAATTTGTTTGAGTAACCTATACAAATAATTTATTTAGTATAAACATTATTAAACCTTTTGATTCATCATATTAATCTTTTATAATTTGGTATTTTCTAAAGTTTTTATAAAATACAAATCTTGAAGGAAACATGTCAAGGGTCTATAAAATCAATTAATCAATATAGTGCTAATTGATGAAGCTTGAAAGAAAAATATTCATAATCATAGGGTAATTATAACATTGTAAAGACATTTAATATTTATTTATATGAAGATAATTACTTGATTCATGAATTAGGGTTGATGTTACTACATGTAAAATATGTCGTAGATGTAAGGCAAAATGTAAATAGATTACATTGATTAATATATGATGTTTAAATTGATACATGAATATTTATACACTTATATTTTACTTTTTTGTCCACACTAAATGTTACATGAATATTTGTGATCAATTCATATATGAACACATAATTTGAGATGATTGATTTAAGATTGTTGACATATTTTCTTGGTATTGAGCTTAAATATATTAATGTTCATAATTTTATATCCTAATTCAAGTAATATTAAAATTAAATACTATTGATATTTATAAATTTGAATAACACCAACATCAACACCTGTAGGAATAGGGATTCAAACTCACAACACCATCTATAGACTATATGTAGATAGTTTTAGACTCACACAACCAGTTTTAGACTATATACAACCAACTATAGACTATATATATCTAGATTTGGACTATATACATAGGCAAATCTAGACTATATATATCCATCTCTAGACTATACACAAATATGGATCCATACTATCTTCACAAGTGGATAAATGTTATGTATAACACATTCATAATTTTAATATTAATAAGAGAATCTCTTGACTATATTCACTAGGCCAAAATAATAATCTAATATAGGTATACCATAATATCATGAAGTATAATAATAAAAAATAAAAATAAAACAACTCGTAACAAAGTATGGAAATTGAGAGAATACAAAAACAACTACCGCATTGAAATGAAAATTTTAGAATAGTCTATGTTAATTATAACTAGAAGTATATAAGTAAATAGTAATTAAAATAGAATATAAAATTTCCCTTGATTTGCATCAAAAAGTTGAATTGATCCAAAAAAAATTAAAAAATGATAATAAATACATCAACATAAATTATTAATTATTTCAATACTTTTCAGCCAAAACATTGAATTTATTCACTAAGTTCAATTAATTTATAGAATATAGATCTTTAACATTGGATTATAATAACCTTCATATTTATTTTTGGTGAAGGGTCATCATTTGTCTATTTTCATAAGAAAAAATAAAGTACATGTTTATTTTTGGTGAAGGGTCATGTACGCTTACTTAATTTAATATATAAATATAAAATATGAAATTGAGTTTATATTGGGAACAATTTATGTAAAATTCATGCCCTTCTCTACACTATCTAATGAAACCCAGATTTTGACAATTTTCATGGAATAACATAATAGTTCCAAATCACCACATATGGAAAATTATCTTGAATAAAAATGAGACAAAGATAATAAAAAATAACTTGACAGATTATTCCATAACAATTTAGGATAAAAATATAAATTTTGGGAAAACCCCTTTCCAAAACTACATAGTAACACTACAAACACTGTTCAAAGTAGAACATAAATACACAACACTTATAGGATGATCACACAACACTAGAGAATAATGAAATAACATAAAAATAACCATAAAAGACACTTTATGTCTATTTTAACAAACCAATTTTTTTAAAAAAGATTCTATAACCTCTACTCGCACTAACTTCATGTATAAAACATTGAAAACTGGTTGAATCTGCACTCCTTAAAGATTTATTATGATTCATATGTTTAATTGTACCTATGGATCATAGGGGTTTAGTACTAAAATCCTTGATATAAATGGTTTTCCATACAAATACCTCCAACATCCAAGAGATTCCATTTTGGGATGATATGATGAACATTATTCATCAAGATAATTTAACTAGTTTAGCAAAAGATCTTTCATAATACAATTATGGAATATTAATAAACAATAAGGCCCAAAGGGCATGTGAAATTA